>CM032664.1:49941640-49961755 GCA_019095985.1 Streblospio benedicti | reverse complement strand
CCATCCAGGTGGTCATGTGAGATGTGATGTCAACTGAGATGTTTCATTTGGCCTAATAAACATGTTATGACATTGAAAGTCTCACTGACACTACACTGACAGATTCCGATACTTGGTATGATCTATTGTTGGTTTTGACCATAAACAGAAGTGGTTTCAGACTAATTGTATACACTGGAATTTCCATGTGTGTGTAAGTGATGATAGGTTGGTTATTTTATATTTACCATGTAATTTGAGTTCAATAACAAATCCTGTATTTTTTCAGGCAACCAACAAAGAATCCCTTCAACAAGCAGCAGATAAGGTAAAAAAGAAAGACAAGAAGAAGCAAGATGCGGTGGCTAGTGCAGGGAAGGTAAATAATGATGAAAAGCTATACCTGATATTTGATATAAGAAATACTACAAAAGAATCAAGCAATCTTAAGTTATAACATCTTTTGTATGGGTAAAAGTATAGTTATAATACAAAACTCAAATCTTCTTAAATATGTTTGTTTCGAGTCCGGCCTGGTGTATGATAGATAAAGAAAACACACCATGCTTGTCAGACCACCTCACACTTGTGATGCACACTCGGTTGATACTGCTGCCAAACTAGTTCAATGAATATTTCAGTTATCAAACAGGAGGTGCATTTTCTATTTATCCCTTATCTTCTTATATGTTTATTACAGCTAGTTCAGTGATTCATATACATTTTTAAATGTTTTCATCTACTTTTAGTTATTGGAATATAGCCCTATAGAGAGATTAACATGACCAGAAATTAATGATATGTATGGAAAACCATAGTACATAAAGAGGGTGATTATATACATGTTATGGCATGAAATACATAATACTTGAAAATTTATTATTGCAGTTTTTATGCATATTTTATGGTCAGTGAATAACCAAAAACCTGTTTCAGGCCCGTGTGATGAAGGAAACCAAGAGCATTCCGGCATTGATCTTCGCTCTCGAGCAGTATGAGAGGTTCCTCATCCAACTCACAAAGAAATCAAAGGTGGCCATCTCCATAATAATGTATATGATGATTGTTAACAAACAGAAATTATATGGTGAATTTTATTAAAGTGTACCTTACCTTGATTTGTGGCTGTCAGATCACTAGCTTTTTAAAGTTAAAATAGACGACCCCACTGCCCAATTTAATTAACAGCAAAATTTGCTTGTTTTAAAATACAGTTCAATGATGTGTTCTTACCTCATATAGGTAAATCTGATGGAGCACTTCAAGATGAGTACATCACGCGACTTTCGTATCAACGCACAGAGCCTCGAGGCTGCCATGGAGGCAAGCGTTGAAGATGAGGAGGGAGGCAGTGAGGATGACGACGAGAACAAGGTGAGGGGCTGAGATTTAAGATTATTTACAAGTTCTTTAGTCTGATGAACTTTGCAAACTGATGATGTCTTTAGGCTTCAGGCTTTGAAATTTTTGTGGCCAAAACATGTAAGGCTGCCAAGCATTAGAGTGTATTGAAAAAACTATGACAAAATATAACAGAACCATCGAGGACAATGACAAAGAGAACGCTGTACAGACTCACGGTTTGGCAGTCCGTGGAAGCTATGTAGCTTCACTGAAGAGCCTAAAGTTATAACTTATTATGCTGTGGCAATATGGTTTTCAAGATTATCATATTATTTTCCCCATGTGTTCATTTTTTCACTAGATACGCTCGCCAGCAAACCGACGTGCACCGGCAAACTGACACATCACTAAATTATGCAGGTGTCGCTTTGAAAATGCATGATGGTTTGCCAACGCTCGAATGTATGACATAAATGTTTATTACTAAAATAAATATTGCATAGGACATGATTTAGTTGTGCTGCTGGTTTTGTTCTACAATAAACCAATGTTATTGAAGTATGTCTACTTTTATTTTGTTTCCTGCCTAGGACAAGACAAGGGAAGACCAAGAAAATGAGGAGCCTCCCAAGAAAAAGCAGAAGCAGTCCCAACCACCAGCCAACAGTAGCAGCAAGGCAGCTAACACATCTACAGCAACCAAGAAAAGCAAACTGATGGCAAAAAAAAGCAAAGTTGTGACTAACTAGATTCTAAGCATTATAGTTTATTTTCTACTAAAAAAATGTTTTTCTTTTACAAAGTTGTTCATGTGATGCATTACGTAAAACATATGGTCATGTTTTGTAAGTTTTATATGAATGCATTATTTTGATACATTAATACAATGTCATACCATGACAGTGTTTTTTTTACAAATAGTTGCTTTGAAGTCAAATGCAGGTAGGACCGTTAAATATGTGGAAGTGTAGGGATGTTCAGCATTGCTTCCTGCAATGTATGTTCTGATGGTATGTGTTATTTGATGGTGAGTCTATCAAATCTTACTGGTGTGAGACTGCCATTATGCTTGCATTGTTTCAATTTGTATTTGTCTATTGTTCAAGCTTAATATGCATTTGTGTATATACAGTAGCAATTCAAAATTTGTGTGGTTGATTTATATACTTATATGCAAGTGATGTTTTAAGTGTTTTCATGTGAATATTAATATGTTGTTAATTTCTTGTTTTGTTATTGATCTTTAAAATACAGTCACTGTAATAATAAATTAAACACAGAGAATATTTTGATCTGTATTTTTTTCTGTGTGCATTTATACTCTGCCAGATAATACACCAGTAATGATTTTTTTTTAAATTCATTTTATGAAAAAAAGAAGATAACATAGATGCAGTCACCACCATTTCAACGGGTTTTCAAATTGACACCCCTGTAATTTTGTGATGTGCCAGTCTAAAAATGTGTGTACAAATGATGGCACCCACATGCACAATCATCATTTGGATTTTGCATTGTGCTGACTGAACCTATATAATGAACTCCATTATTGTAAAAATTAGAATATAATGGTACCAATTGACAATAAATAGTACTGCTCTGAAAATCATATGATGTCATATAACACACCGCTGCTAAAGGCGATCCTCAAAGTTTGAATGCAAATCCTTAAAGATTAAAATTAAATGATACTAAATCCATAGAGGGGCCATAACTTTCTTTTCATACAAGTTTGATTGACTTCGTCAAGTTAACGTTTTTCACAAGGATGTCCTTTAGACTAGATCTAGTCTTTCAATATTACAAATAATTAAAATAAAGTAAAAGTGCTATTATTGATCTACCTACAACAAATTTAAATTGCATTTTTTATGAATGACTGAATTATGACCTGTTATGTAAGATGACAATGAAGAAAATCAAATAAGAAGAGGGGGGTGTATATGCACCCCCTTTATCTCAAAACCTCAATGAATATACAAATCTCAATGCAAAAGCCCTTTTCTCAAATCTCAATCAATTGATCTCAATGAATTAAAAACCCAAATCTCAACTCAATAAAATTGTATATACCACCCTCAATAAAAGTAACAAAATACAAAACAAAAACAAAAAACGAACAACCCCACACAAAAAAAAAAAAAAAAAAAAAAACAAAGGTATTAATTTGTGAAAAGGATGTAAATATTTGCATGCGTTGTGTAAATTGGAGAGAGCGATCGTTCGCCCACCACATATAAAAGTAGGCCGATCGAGCTAATTTTTTAAATAGTAAGTTAATGTTTGTGTGATAACCGTGGGAGATACACATTGAATATGAGCCAATTTAATCATTCATTATAACAGACGAAATTTATTTAAATAGATGAAGTCAATATCTTGTAGTTTTATTGAAATTTCGCGTTTATTACCGAGTGATAATATGTGAAGGTGACTGAGTCACTGACAACCTGTGCCAGTGGGTGACATGTCTGTCATGAGTCATGACTACATTTTGACCGCTTACTGGATCTAGTACTCTTGATTGGTGTTTAGTGCAGTCGAAGGGGAAATTTACAATAAACCTAGCATATAGTACAGTTAAATCAGAACACCTAAAGTAAATCACTTTGTATATACTTAGTCTATAGAGATCACCAATCGCTAAAACCGGCCATTTACACAAACCGTAAATTTTACGTCTGATGTGAAATTTGGTGACCTCTCTTCCGACTTCAGCTTTTATGACGATACAACCTCAGAATAACGTAAATGATGAACTGCGAACACATCTTAAAGTGCTGGTATCAGCATCAAGTAGTATAGGGAGACTGATAGATTCTGTATGTAAAGTAACCTAATACTCAAGCCTATCCATTACATTAATTAACAAAATAATGAGCTCAATTTTATAGGGCTATATGGAAAGAAACTTATGGAATATTGAATAATCTACTGTGAACACGCTATCAGAAATGTTTAAGAAATACATGTACATGTACGTGTTTCTGATTGTAAAAATCTGATTTAGAATTTAAATATCTTGTCACTTTCAGAATAATGGTGGTGTGTGCATCTTCAAGACAGGGTGTTAAAACCTTGTGTGGCATAATTATGAACTTACCAGCCTCGCATCCAGCCTTGCATTGGACAAAAGTAAGCCATCAATTCATTATTAATGATTTAGGCAAAAACAGGCTTTTCTAGATGATTCATTAAAGCATTAAGCAGTATTAGAATGAGTTAAAAACAGTTTGCAAATTCATCAGTTGTTTTATGTGTTCAAGCAATTCCAAGAGAATGCACATGTATGTTAATAAATGTTCGACACATATTTCATTGTTTTCAGGGATCGGTAGCAACTGGTATTTTGGACCATCATAGAACATGCAGCACATTTCCTACCAGTAATTTTCACCACCGTGCACTGTGCAATGTACAGCAAACATTACCATCTTTTCGAAGACCATCTGGTGTTCAGGCTTTCCAATACGTAGAAGTAAATCACAAACCGTTAAAGCATTTGAAACATTTTGAGCATCAAGCTTGTAGCAGAAATACATTCGAAAGCAAGCAACATGGGAATTTATTGCCAAGTAGTAGGATGATACATAGTCAAAAACAGGAGCCTGCTCAGCGGCCTTTTATACTTTCTCCTCAAGCCATAGTGAATGCTTCACCGGCATATCTACAGCCATATCTCCGCCTCGTTCGTCTAGACAGACCTATAGGTAAATATAAAGATTTTTGTAAGTTTCCAATAAAAATTTAAATTTTAAGTCAGTCACTTGCTTAAATTTTAGACAACCAGGCTATACATAAACGGTTGAAGTTTAAGCTATGCATTTCAATATAGCCTAAACCTTTACTTTCCTCCCTGGTGAATGTTAAGCGTGCTGTTTCAGGCACATGGCTGCTGTTCCTGCCGTGCACGTTCAGCATCTCGCTGGCTGCTGCGCCAGGCTGCCTGCCCGACCCCACCATGCTCGGTATGTTCGCCGTTGGCTCCATTCTCATGCGAGGCGCCGGTTGCACCATCAACGATATGTGGGACAAGGACTTTGATGCCAAGGTACAGGCTTTACATTGATTTTCTCACTTATGTTGTGATGCAAGTAGCCATCATGCAATTTCTCATCCTGGAGTGTTTTCTTTCACTCGTATGATCAGCACCTCATCTACCTACAAAATTAAATCATTATGCATCGAACTTGATAGGAGATGAAGAGAACAATTCGTTTTGGATTTCTTCTTATATTGTAATGTATTGTTTATAAATGGCTAAAATAGGCTCTGATGGGAATGTTTTCTCACTTTTATCTTGCTAAAATATCCAATGTGTACTTTTTTTTGTTCTGAGGTGTTCTCTCTCACTTGTATGATCATCACCTCCAATAGCTGCTGTTTTACTATACAGCAAACTTGAAAGGCGATAGAGACAATATGTAGACACGTGCGTGTTGTTGCAGGTGGCACGTACCCGTGACCGACCGCTGGCGTGTGGCCAGCTGAGCTACCTTCAGGCCTTCACCTTCCTCGGCCTCCAGCTGTCGGGCGCACTCGCCATACTGCTCACCTTCAACTGGTACACGTAAGTAGATTCATCCTTGTTTTTAAGTAGTTTTTATTTTTTAAGGGTGGAGTATAGAGAAAGTAGGTTTAAACCTAGGCCTGTAACGATACGCTTGAGCAACGATACAATACACATCACGATACTTTGTTGGCGCTACGATAAACATCACGATGACGGCAACAGTCTGTGCAGCTGTAAACCTTCGACTAGGCGCCAAAGAAATCTATACTGAAATACTGGAGCACCGCTCAGCCATTCAATTGACAACTAACGCCAGTGTTTTAATACAGCAAAGATGGAAGCGCCCATACTCATGGGAAAAGACAAAGATTGAATTATGCAATATTTTGCATATAAATTCATATCGTGAAAGTATCACGATATAGACTATCATATCGATACTTTAATCTTGAGTAAATAAATCGTGATTCAGCGATGCATCGGTGTATCGTTGCAGTCCTATTTAAACCATGTTACTGATGAACCTTTGCACGTAAGTGATGTTCATGTCTGATGTTCTGTCCTTATTTAAGATTAGGCTATCACTGTAAACCTTCTGATATGTACTGTAAATCATGAAACACTGGAACAGCAGCATTTGGCTTGTAGAAATTCACACATAACAGTGTTTTATTGTCCACAGTACTTAGGCATATAACAGAAATGTATTTGACAGTAAATTATGTATGGACATTTGAGGATGACTCTTGCATTGCATTGTATCGTGCAAAGTTATGTATTGGCTGCTGTAGGATCGGTCTGGGTGTGAGCTCGGTGGCACTGTGTGTTACGTACCCGCTGATGAAGCGCATCACATACTGGCCTCAAGCATTTCTCGGTGAGTACCAGCAATCTTTGGTTTCCTATTATAATGTAGAGATTTCGAATCCTTGAAACTGTAGCAGCTTATAAAATCTTACTAGTGGACATCAATTTGACCTCAACTATCTACAGTAGTGATGACATTGTTTTGAGAATTAGTGATACTTACATGTTGATGAACAGGATAATATTTTACTTTTTTTAACATTTATGTGTATTTCACCTAATCTAAATGCAGCTATTATGAATTGTAAATTTTTTAAGAATATCGGAACATTTTTATGAAATCATATTTACTAGGTAATTGCTTATTAATTCAGATTTAGCTTTGCTGTCTAATTATTTATTTGTTGAGATTATTTCAAATCATGTGCTTTACTTATTACAAAAATATTTTTCAAATTGTGCTTATAGATAATGTTCATTTCAATTCATTCCGTTTTCAGATATTTTAAAACAAATTGAAGTTCAAGTATTGCATTTTTTCTCAACTCCTAAATAAAAATGTAAAGCAATTATAATGTACTTGCAGTGCAGTGCACTAATGTAATTTATATTAAAATAAGGTTTTCAAGCACTAAAAGAAGCCTTTGCAAGTGTGTACTATATAAACATTACTGATTCCTTTTATGAAACAAGGCAGGTAGCTGTAATTTGCTTTAAAACATAATCTTAAAGTCAACTAAAAACTAGTTGTGAGTGAATGCTCATGAGTCAGTGAGACTAGATCTCACTTTACCAATGAGCTTGTAGCGGTGTGTATTGTGCTGACAGGTATTACGCTCAACTATGGAGTGCTCATCTCATGGTCGGCACTCATGGGCTCTGTGACGCTGCCAGGGATGCTCCTGTACGCTGCCTGCGCCCTGCACACCGTGTTTTACGATACTGTGTACTCACACCAGGTACACGCCACTCCTCTCCTGGAGAACACACACTGCTTAGCTCCACACACACGCGCGCACAGCAGTGCTTGTCAAACCTCACTCTTGTCTTGTATTAGCAGAAATTAAGTTAAAACTGCAAATTCAGTATTCCTATTCTTTTTAAGAAAAATGAGGGTGTTATTATTCTAATGAAGTAAGTGCACCCAGTTTTTTATTTTTTATTTTTTTCATACTTTGGGGGAAAAGTTATTTTTGAAGTTTTAGCTGGTAGTTTATGGTATTGTTGGGTGTTTATGAACATCCCTCAAAGATTAGACTATCGTCATTACACGTTTTAAAGATTTTGTGTAGATTTTAATCAAAAACATAACACAAAGACCTCGATCAGTTCTATATTTACATTCAATTTAATATGTCAATTTATTTGGAAAAGAGAAAGGTTTGAACAATTGTAAAAAAAGGTGTGTGGGGCCAAGTGTAGTGGCATAAGCTTTATTATGACTTTGGTTGTCGTCCTTTCCTGGCAGTAGTTGGTATCAGCTGGTCGTATAGATGCTGCTAGTCCTTGTAACACTAGAGTCCACATAAGTCATCTGTTGAAAGCACACAGGGACTTCTATTAACTAAAAGAAATTTATTTTGCAAAACACTTTGAAATTTAGTTTGACCCTTTGTCGCAAAAATGTTATCAGATGAAGTTTTTGTTTTGCTGGTTATCATTATTGTGGATGACAATTGAGTCATATGATTGTGACAGATTGTGTGGAATGGAATATTTATCTCAAAGTATTGAATGACACATGCGGAGCATCAATTATTACGCACATTTCTTTCATGCTCCTGAATGCTTGATATTTTTTCATTATGTTATATAGATGTTGAAAGCTCCCAGCAATCTGTCATATTATGTTAATTTTCTGACCATTCATATTTAAAAGCAGAGTCTCCAGATTTCTTTCCTATTTGTCTGCTTATTTTTTGATTAACACTGAATTTTCAAAATTGCACAGGAGAGATCTGTTCGAAGCATGTCTTAATATATTTCTATTGTTGGGGAAACAGAGACCTTTAGTTGTAAATACTCACATATTAATGAGTTGTTGTTTATGTGTTTGTTTCTGTTCACAAGTTCTGCATGTTTTGTTTACTGTTTTCATGCTGCAAATTTAAATGACATGACATGATGTGCAATGTATCTGACAATATATCTGATGTTGGTATAGTTTGAAATAACTGTTAACCATGTTTGAATGAGGTGGACAAGTATTTTTAAGAAATTCAATGGTCGAAATGTTGATTATAGAATCATCCAGCAATTCCAGCTTGTTTATATGGATGTTTGCAAACCAAGATTTCTGTTTCTCCTAAAAATAGGGATCTTCACGTATATAGAAATGGTGAAAGTCGTATCACTTGCTACAATCAGCTTACTTACTTTTTAGCTTGCATGAGCCATAGGTAGTTTGAAAGAATTATGTAGAAAAACATTTCAGGTCTATAATGAAACAACTGACTGCAGGAAGAATTAGAAGCAGATGAAAGCTGAATATGATCGATCTTTCATTCACATTTTTTGGTTTGTTAGATGCATAAAAGTATTTCGATGGCTCCAAAATTTGTATTTTGTATCAGTGGTTTTTATTTCAGCCAAACTGTGAAAAAGGGTGTTTAATTGATACTAGCATACATCAGACTGCATGCATCTTTCTCCAACTGATACTGCAAGCATTCACATCGTCATCAGTGTTGATTCTTTTTATAAGAAAAGACACTTTTCCCATGATCTACACCCAAATGCCAGAAATTTCATTTGAAAGCAGACTTCAGTAATAACAGCAAAGCTATGACATAAAATGGCAGTACAGTTCTGAGAAGTGTCAGTTTGTCTCTCTCTAGGCCTGACGTTCAACTGGGGGTGTCTGATGGGGTACTCTGCTGTCACGGGCGCCTGTCATTGGCCCGCAGTTCTGCCCCTCTATGCTGCCTGCTTTGCTTGGACCATTGTGTATGACACCATTTATGCCCACCAAGTATGTATACATCGTCGGGGAGTTGACAGATTATTTGATATCTAGAATATCCAAAGTGTTCGTAGTGAGAGGAGCTAGAACGTACAAATTGTGGAGTGCTTGTGGAAAATATCGATTCATGCTGGACTTGTGTGAACTTCTTTGTGCAGGGAGAGGGTGACTAGGTGACTGCAAATAAAAATAGTATAAATTTACAGATGGAGTTGTCAAAGTTTGTTCAATTGTACAAAGTATCAAATGTTGGTACAACTGATTGATAATATTCTGAACAGAATTGATTTGAAGAGATATGAATAATGTTTGCGCAACCCATGTCATGTTATTTAGAAAATAGCAGATTTTGGCAAATGTACACATTGTTCATATCAGAAATTTGGAGCAAGATTTTGGCAGTTAATATTCATCTGTAAAATTAATGTAATGAATGTGCATGGATAGATTTGGGACAACGTTTTGGTAGAGAAAAGTTGTAAAATATGCAAAACACATAGTAGGTAGGAAATTTGTGATCATGAATTAGATTTCTGATAATAGGTACTATTCTGTTTTTCCTTTAATTTTTCTATCCTTGCAGAGAATAAATTTCTCTTGATATTAATCACTAATTATTTGCAAAATGAAAATTGTTATTACTTGTACAAACTGTTTGTGATTTCTTTTTGTTTGATTTGTTACTTGTCACCTGATTCATGGTTAATGGGTGCTTCAAACAATCAACCTCTGCTATTTTCTATTAACTTTTTTTTTATCTTTGTCTTTTCTTGCTTTGCCTTCAATGTTTTTTATGGTTTGTTTTACTAACTTTTCATGCCAACAATATTTCAGATACATGTACACTGTTCCGCTTTCATTTCATTTTTCTGCAAATCAATCAATTTCTGCCAATCAATTTCTCAGCACAAGTATATATGTTTTCAATTCAAATAAAATGAACTAAGATATACCTGTAACTTTCTTTAATTGATGATTTGGTAAATAGGGTAACATTTGCTTTAAGTTTTATTGAACTCGTTTTAGAACTTTCATTGCCCATTTACTTAACAGTAACTAAATGAAGAATGCACAAAACAAAATTTTTACTGGAAATGGTGTCATACACAAAATGCTTTTTCTAGTTTATGTTTATGTATATTTTCAAGACTTACTAGGCTTATAAGTTAGAATAGATTTTCAAGCATATTAATTAAACTTGCAATTGCAAGCTTGATTTTGATTTATGCAGTTCAATTCATGTTTTGATTGCTTTGCATATAGCTTTTTTTTTTGTTTCTTGTTGTCATCGTGATTGTTATGATTTTGTACAGAATTTGTGAAATGTGATATAAAAAATAAGTTTGTTATAAACATGAAAGTACTTGTTTTTTGTCCCAATATCAAGCAGATATCAATTCAAGTAAATGGAGATGGCAAATTTGGATAATTATTTAAACCTACATCTATACTACCCATTGGACATATGCATTGTACTATACTATAATATAAACAATGAAGGTGAAAAGAAAGATTGGCCATTCAATAGTTTCAGTTGGTTTCTGCCCTCAACGATGCATATGCCCATGATACTACCATAAACCACTTATTCTCATCTAACTGTCATATCTTCATTGCTAGGACAAGGAAGATGATATCCTAGTTGGTGTGAAGTCAACTGCTCTAAGAATGGGAGATGACACCAAGTATTGGCTCAGTGGCTTCACAGGGGCCATTGTGACAGCATTGACAGCCACTGGTATGCTTTTTGAAATAATATAGTGTTTGACATTTTTTACATGACATGTATGAGTTGTAATTACATTTGATTTCATGAATGTTAATTTCTACTGACAATATTTCTTACTGTATATTGGTAAATTGTACGGGTATGAACTGGTCTGTAATGTAATATGAAATTTTTCATTATACATGTTCTACATCATCTCTGGCTGTTTTATTCTAGGTGCATTATGCGACCAGACGTGGCCATACTACCTTGGAGTAGCCATGTTTGGTGGCCATCTTGCTCGACAGGTGAACATTTATTTTACATTATTAAATTTAGATTGTAACTCTCTTATTTATTCAATGTAGAATTCAAAATGTAGACATATTTTGAAAATATTGGTATTCAAAATTCATAGCAAAAGGGTTAAAGTTTGCACAGTACTTCACTTAGCACACATTCCACCAACAGTTGATGCTGGCCAGTAATTTTGATGTAGATGTAACATAAATTTCCCCTTTCAGGTGTACATGGTCGACTTGAACAATGCAGATGATTGTGGAGCCAAGTTCCGCTCAAACCGCAACCTTGGTATCATGTTCTGGCTGATGATCATGGCAGGAAACTTGCTGCGCACAAAGGATGAGACCTCTGAAGAAGTAGCAAAAAGTGAGGAGGCTCGTTACTGATATCTCCGGACTACTGTTTTTATTGTAATAATTGAAACTCACTGACTTTAGTGACTTTAATTTAAGGATTGGCATACATTGTATAACAGGCATCAAGGTTGAGATCAAATATATTACTGTGCAGATTTGAAATTAATGTGGAATATGAACCGGGTAGTTTTTAATTTGTATTTTGTGAGACGTACATATAATATTGTGATTGAGGTGCCAAAATTAGTTTTTATTACTATGAATAGATCTGACATGGCATGTTTTTATGTACTTCCTATTCACAAAGTAATTTATCAACATTTCTTTCTATTCACAAAATATTATATCGAAATCCTAGTACAATATAATAAAGGTGAAATACTAGTTTATGTACAGGGTTTGAATTTAACTTTTATGACTGCTAGCATAGTTTTGTCAGTGCCTTAAATTCTAATTGATAAAATTACTTGTATTGGTGGTTGTGCGAGACCTAAAATAAATGATTCATATGCTTGTGTACACTTGTGTATTTTTCTGTTAATTATTTATACAAATTACACTATACACAAAGATCAGCATTAAATGATACGGTTTTATTATAACATTTTAGCACTTCATAAAATGCTAGTATTAACCAAATTTACAAATAAATTTCCCCAATTATTGATTTTTAAAGGACATGATTTTGTGAAGTGTGCCATTTGGTAATAAATACTGACCAGCAGTAAATTGCTTGAATAATCCAACATTACATGATTTTGAACTGGCAAAACCAGCTATCCAGTGTTAAACTCGGTTGATGGCGTATTAATCAATCAAATGTCCATGAATCAAAACCTTAATTTATTTGGGCAGCCCATAATTATTCCTCATCCACATAATTTCTTAGTAAATCTATGTATATAAAGGAAGAGGCAATTTTTTGTCACAAAAGGCTTTTTAACCACAAGACGTACACACTTCAAATTATGTATGTACAATCAGGATAACTTGGTGGTCATTATCATGTCTACATTTCAAACCAAATAAATTGGTTTTAATGATAAAACCAAGAAAAAATAGTTTTCTAGAAATGTTCGTCATGCTGCTTAGAGAGCCATGTTTTTTAAACATACGTAATATGTTAAACGTTTGTGTAAGTCAAACCTACGTTGTACATCACAGTACAGTCACCTATATTGTGGAGGGGTTCCATGTTCTTCCATGTGAACTTAAGTTACATGTACCATTTATTAAGAAATTAACACTAGCCGAAAGATCGTTCTCTGTACAAGCCCCTAAGGAATGGAACCAACTACCACTTAAACTTAGATCTATCAGATGTATTTAGAAGAAACCTTAAAACATTTATTTAATCAATTTTAGTTTGTATGTTGTAAAGCGCCTACGATAATAGTTGTTCATTCTGCTTGGTGCTATATCAAATGTGTATTGTATTGTATTGTATGTTCAGAAAGGCTGTGTTTGTTCATGTTGGGCTGAGGTGGTGGTGGTTTGGTGGTGGGGGGGGTATGGTTGGTTGTGAGGAAATGAGGTGAAGGGCGGAGCATTTAATCTGCTCTAGATGATCTAATCGGTTGCAACCCGAGCAGTAGGTGGGGGGGGGGGGGGTATTAGACGGATCAATCATTGCCATATACATGCAGTGTGTATGGCTGTCACATGTGACGATGGAAGGAAAGTGATGGAGGTTTATTTAATCTGCCCCAGACATGTATACTGACGGGAGCTGTTGTGAGGGATGGGGAATAGAGAGATGTCTGTTCCAGCCCAGATTTGTTGAGGGGTGGTGGCAGATGATATGTTGGTGAGGAAGCGAGGGGAAGGGAGGAGCATTTAATATATTCCAGATTTTATATGTTTCAACTCGAGCAACAGGAAGGGGTGATGGAGATGCATTTAGACTGATCTGGAGCTGTTTATATGGGGATGACATAGAGAGGTTTGCATGGGGAGAGATGAGGCGGCCAAAGGAAGGGTAGAGAAGGGTGGAACATTGAATCTGTTCCACACGTGTTTACCAGGGGTAGCAGAAGCTGGTGGGAGGGAACCCAGTTTGCTGGCTGTGATACTTCAATGACAGATGCAGAGTTGAAGTTTCGACCCAATCTTCAAACTGTGTATAGTTACCAAAAGTCTTTGTTGTTGCCTTAATTTGATACGGGAACTTCATAAAGCTTATAGCCCAAAACTCGCAGTCTTCCCTGTTTTTGGAAGTTCTCAGATCACTACAAAATCTCTGAAGCATAATTATTTGGGCCTCTTTCCAAAGTTTCCATGTCATCTAAGGCACTAACATGTTTTTTAACTTCATCTATGAGTGTGGTTTCTTTTTAAGCTGCTCTTGAAGTTCAAGTAGCGATCGTTTGTCTTCATGTCCGAAGAGATTCAGATCTCCTGTGCTTTCTCCATGCAAGGCCTGGTGCAACCTTTTTCCCATCAGCACTGAGAACAAATGACGTTTATGTCTCTCCAGCACGAAGTTGTATCTCCTCTGTGATTATCACTGGCTTCAGCTCACGAGAGATAGTGAAGTCTGATGCGCTGTCTATGAGACTCTGAGTTTATTGATGAGTTTTCAGCGTGGTAATAACCTGGTGTTGTTTCATTTCTCAGAATATCACCCTCATTTTTGTGCCATAAAAGGGATGAATCCTCCGTGAAACATTCTATAACCAACCAGCCAAAATAATTTGGTTTCTTCAGAGTACATCATCAGAGTTGTTGTTCGTAAGTCATACCATCGAGCCACTTCCAAAAACAACCTCAGTGAAATATTATCCATCGGAAATTTTTTAGTCACGACAAGTCTCATGAACTTCATAAAGTCTAGCAAAAATGCATGTTTTTGAAGTTCCTCTACAAAATGTGGAAGTAATTGTTGGGCCTCTTTCCATATCTTAAATATGTCTGACTCTTTTTCTTCAAACAGACATTTTTCCACTCTTATTTTCTCTGGCTTGTTTTTTTTCGGGAGCAACAGGTAGACTTGGTTAGAGTGGCTGGCCAAGTGGGGTTGATGATAAGCCTATGCTGTCACTGGATGAAGGTGAAGTTTCTTGAGGTTGACTCTCAGATGCAGTATCTAGTTCTGGAGCCGAGTCAGGCCAGTTCATCACGTTCATTCTCTGTGCAAGCTGACCTTTGATTTCCTTTTACTCTGTGGAAGGAGAATAGACATCGTGGTTTTCTTCTCTCCATTGTTTCACGAATGATCTGGATGAGATAGTAAATGAAACAACTTACTATAGAACAAGCAATATGACCATCTAATGGTGGCAAGAAGAAACCGTACGCGACTTTGTACACATAAACGAAATTTCATTATGAAATACGCACTATTTATGACTGTGGATATTTCTTTCTGAAGGGTCAAACAAGCAAGCATTGGAAACGTTTTTAATCACAAAATTTAAACCCCTACGCCAGGACTAGTCCTGGCGTAAGGGTTTAAAACGCTATTTGTGGGATGGGATCCAGAGGATTAAATAGTGTTGAAAATACAACACAATTAAATTTTGTTTGGGAAGTTAGTTATTTCAAGAGAAACTGTAATTTACACATGAAGAGCGAGTTGCCCTAAAAATGTTTACACACGAAATCGAGTTGCCTACCAGAGTTTTTATTTCATAGATTTAGCAGCTTTTTTCACTTACATGGCCATCAGACTTTTGTGTATAATATGAGAAGGTGCCAGTCCGCCTTTGTGATATGAGAAATGTGAAATATATTACATAAATTCAACATAAACATAGTCCTTCTGCCTTGAGTGATGACAGTGATTAGATGTTTGTCAACTTATCCAGAGTTAATAAAAAAATGTGGACAAAGGTATGCGTAACAAGTGACTTAATATCAAAGAGGACATATTTTGTAGTGCATGGACTAAAATTTAAGCAGATGAAGCAAATAACGTACCCTTTGAGCACAATATCTTGGAGAGCTGCAGCCGTGGCCATCTTACTTCCACATGTATGTTACGGAATTCCACATGAACGCTATGATTCCATATGAACGTTACGAAACGATTGAACGGCGAGAGTACTAGTGACAATAATAATCAAGAACAGTTTCAACGACCAGTAATGAATATTACTTAACATGTGTAAGTGCAGTGATATACATGTACAATAAAGGGTTATTGAAATCTTTCATAAATTGCATAGCCCACTTTAATTACAAAGTGCCAAAATCTAATTACTTCGGTGTCTCCTCATACTTCATAGTTGTGTAAAGTTTGAACGAAATCGGTTCATCAGTAAACCCTCTAGCTTGTTCGGTGACATACTGTTGATACACACATAGTTAGATACGAAAGTAAGCTTTTGCTTCAGTTGCTGAAGCGATGCAATAAAATTACTAAGAAAAAAAAACACAGTATGAACATTCTTTATTTTCAACTTAATGACATCTCGATGTAGGGATTCTAATACTGGAATAGAAAAGTACATCAATCTATACAAAAAAATGTTCTCTACTCATAATAAATCAAAACTTTATTGTGAAAAATCTATAATGCATGACGATAAATAAGTAAATGCATAAACCAAAAGGTTTGTACTTCAGCTTGCAATATTAAGAGAGGAAATCTATCTTCTTTTTTATCACAGTGAAGTATGAAAAAAAAGGAAGTGAAAAAGTATCATAAATGAGACAAAATCATAAAAAAATTAATCTATATATTATCATGTCAAAATCTCATTACCTCCAGTGATTACTGGTATATGTAACTAACACAGTTCAACTGAACATTTCAGTAATGCATCAGTCTTTTTCTCATACTTCTTTTTTTTAAAGAGCTCTAACCATACTATTATTACGTTTATTGTAAAGCAATATTTAGACAGAGAATGTTTCAAAACATTCACTAAATATTTTCTTAATTAAAAAATTAGAAACTGTACACATTTTAACAATTTCAACACATTTAAAATTTTCATTTTTTGCGTAATAAAAAAGTACATTTTCATTTTGTACACTGATGCTTTGTTAGATTCCACATAATTTAGGAGGCTGAAATAACATTTTAATAACTTGAACAATACACACTTTCATCGAGATCATGAGATTATATATGAATTGATATTCAAATGCACATAGATTTTTGAAAGCTTACAGCCACCTCTTAATAGAGGACTCAGCTGCATTTACTACACCACTTATCTTGTCACTAAGAATAACCTAGATATAAATTGCTTCCAATGTACCTATTTAATTTGTGATTATCTCATACCGGGTAAGTCCAATTTGGCTGATTTTGTCTAATAGAAAATACTTATATTTCATCAGCCCTTTTGGCAGCATTGGAAGGTCCATGATTAACATCAATTCTCTCAAACCACACATTGTCACATGCACATGCTAAATACACACATCAGTCAAGATTTCACAAACGATGTCTCACACAAAATGATTTTGCATCAGTTCAAACCATACCATAAATTACATTGATATTTACTATGTGGCCAGATAAATAACAAAAAATATAAAAACAAAAAGAAGACTTTTCACTAGAATCAAAATAAAAACCTCTCATTCATGATACCACAAAAAATTGAAATACAAGTAGGTTCAATTAATAATGAAAGGCATTTACCATTTAGCTACAACACATAACAAGATTTGAACTTACAAATACAAATATGTCATAAAAAAGCAATGTTCACTAACCATTCACATTATTTCACAATAATAGTTATGTATACATTCATCAAATTCATTACATTCATTTACCGTCTATTTTACAAACTCACAGTTATTGAACAAGTATTGGAAAAAATAGTGTAAATTGGTTGTGACTATTATCATTAACTTAAAAGTAACAACAAAATTAAACATAAAACATAATCAAACAAACTGATTGGAATATTTCTCCTGAAAATTATCACAATTGAATCCTGAATGTGTCTATTAGATTCTTACAAATTTCTTGGATATAAAAATGTCTATTATGCAGTACATTTTTGCACTTGTATACAAGCACACAGAACATATAGAATTTCATAGTTGAAACACACATAAATTGACTTGCTTTATCCAAAACTGAAAACAATGCATGCAGTCTTTTTCAGTCCAAGCGAGGTCAAAATAATAGATGGAGTTTAGTATCTGTGTTGTTGAGAGCCATCTGGAAATGAAAAGAGAATTAATTATCTGTCATTATCTGTACCAAAAACATGATGTCACATATTCAATGACATATATACATTTATCATAATGTAAGGATTATTTAGTAGGACCGTTGAAGAAAACAGATCAGAAAATTATTTTCCATGTAAAAACTAGTATCAATAGACAATGTCTTTTCAGTGTGAAGTCCATGGACATTGACATGTTTATTTTTCACATGTGCTCCATTAATCTCTGAGAAGATACCATCCTCCAGTTGTCTACTAAAACACTAGGTCACATGAACATTGCAAAATCGAATGATTTTCACCAGACATACTGCGCATTTAACGGCAGATATCCCATTTAACATTGTCGAGATAGGGGCTTTGTTAAGTGTTATTAACATCTGACGAAAATCATTCGGTTTACATTTTGCGCTTTCATGTGTTTTGATAGCTATATTGTTGGGTTTTGATGAGTGAGTATTTTATTCATTCTAGTATCTCTACTGGCCCTGTTCAAATGAATGGGATTTTGTTCATCCACAAAATACATCATATTGCTTTCATCAAAGCATACTCTGTTGTCCACTGAGCATAACCTTTAATCAAAACTTGTATACATGCACCCAAAAATATGAGAACATAAAAAGTCCCAACTGTTGGATTTAAAAGTAATAGGCCATTTCATTAAAGAGATTTCAAAGATATTTACAAAATGGAATAAAAATAAATAGTATGTCAATGAATTATTTACTTGATATACTTAAAAGCACATGTTTGTATTATTAATATGCATACAAATCATGATTGTCAATGTTTGATTTAGCAAAATGTAGCATTTTCCCCTGATTTTACAAATAACTGAAATAATTGTAAAAAAAGACAAACATCAATATATTTAACAATACTATTATTAGTAAAACTTTTGAGTTATTTACATGTAATTGTGAATTAATTATTTAATAATTACTTTAATTACATAATTAATATGAGAATATTATCTGAAAACAAACTGAAACAAAAATTCCAACAATAGAAATAAACAACATAGGTACAAATTAGTAGATAGTAGAAAAGATGAATAAAAGAAATTATTTACCAGACATTACTTTTGTGATTACAAGTTCGTTTCATACGCAATTGACAAAACTATAGATTATAGTTTTTTTTTTATAAAACTATGTGAAAGTCGGTCAGACCTTTGTAAACAAACTTGAAAAACAAAGTTGAAGAGACGCATCTGTTTCACACAGTCGTTCAGCTTTATTTTTATCTACATTGATGAAAATAGTTGGCCAAATTTTTTTAAATGCTTTTAAACCATCTTTGAATGCAATTAAAGAACTGTTTGATCAAACGTATTCAACTACTACCCTTGACACTGAAATGCAATTTTAAATACATTGAAAATAATTTTTCAAAAAGTTCCTCTAAATAGATCCCTCATCATCGCAATCTATTACCTGTGACCCCGTAGTGGTGGTTATATGCAGCAGCTGACAAAGGATGACTGGGGCTTCCCCCTGGAATTCCGCTGCCACCGTGCACGCTATGAGGGTATGAACCTAAAAGCCAATGCCGTAAGAAGCATTAGAGCACACAGCAAAATCTCACTGAATTGCAAAGTTTTACTGGTTCTTGATCTAAAATTTTCTGTACAGGTAGTGACCAATCATATGCATATAAACACACTCTCAAAGAAAAACTACATTGTATTTTTGACAAAAAACCTCTGTATGAAACCAGACAAAGGATACCAGTGTTAGTATCCAGTACATGTACGTATCTTCACATAGTTGTCCATAATTTTTTTCAATTTGGGGAACCAGTAAAGATTTACATTTCAGAGACTAATGCACACACCATACCAAGAGGTAAGAAACAATAAATCATGATATATCAAAACTCTTCTAATATTTGTTCAAAGTACAAATGTAGATTGAAAAAAAAGCCAAGATAGTATTTTGGTCATGCAAGTATAAATTATTGCATGGCAAACTTTTCTTAAGTTTCCACAATATTTTCTAAAT
>CM032664.1:49910712-49927831 GCA_019095985.1 Streblospio benedicti | reverse complement strand
TTTTAAACCATCTTTTGAATGCAATTAAAGAACTGTTTGATCAAACGTATTCAACTACTACCCTTGACACTGAAATGCAATTTTAAATACATTGAAAATAATTTTTCAAAAAGTTCCTCTAAATAGATCCCTCATCATCGCAATCTATTACCTGTGACCCCGTAGTGGTGGTTATATGCAGCAGCTGACAAAGGATGACTGGGGCTTCCCCCTGGAATTCCGCTGCCACCGTGCACGCTATGAGGGTATGAACCTAAAAGCCAATGCCGTAAGAAGCATTAGAGCACACAGCAAAATCTCACTGAATTGCAAAGTTTTACTGGTTCTTGATCTAAAATTTTCTGTATAGGTAGTGACAAATCATATGCATATAAACACTCTCACAAAGAAAACTACATTGTATTTTGACAAAACCTCTGTATGAAACCAGACAAAGGATACTAGTGTTAGTATCCAGTACATGTACGTATCTTCACATAGTTGTCCATAATTTTCACTTTGGGGAACCAGTAAAGATTTACATTTCAGAGACTAATGCACACACCATACCAAGAGGTAAGAAACAATAAATCATGATATATCAAAAACTCTTCTAATATTTGTTCCAAAGTACAAATGTAGATTGAAAAAGGCAAGATAGTATTTTGGTCATGCAAGTATAAATTATTGCATGGCAAACTTTTCTTAAGTTTCCACAATATTTTCTAAATTATAACAATTTTCTTGATATGATATTTATCATTCCTCTTGGATTGAGAAAGGAAACAATTATTTCAAGTTATATAGAAAGAAAAGTTGTAGGATAAGAAATTGCTTTTTACAAAAAAGCATGGTTTGATAGTGGTTCTTTTTTTACATTTTGGTTTAAGCAAAAATGTTGTGAATTTTACATCTAAATTAGGCTTTATTTTACAAGCTTTGTTATTCCAAAAGAAATCCTCATACCACTTATTTTGTTATTTTCTTTCCATTGTTGATGGGTGTAGAGCCTACATGTACATGTCAAACAATCTTTATTTCATAAAGAATTAAGAAAACAAACTTGGAAACAATTTGAATAATTCTTCTAAAATTTTGTATACCAAAATGAAAATATCCCAAGATAGATCACAATAAACGAAACAACAAATAATAAACTGGTGACATTCAGTTGTGTGTTGAGTTACTCAAAAATGTTGTCCATATCGTAATTCAGCCATGCACACAAAAAGTGAATTAATACCACTTAAAATCAATAACACCTTCAATTGCTTCAGGCTATTCAGTGAACACGACAGATTTTTAAACTTTACTACTTGTAATTCATTTAGTGCATGTATGTCAATTAATGCTTGAATTTCAATATAGGATATTTTTCTCTTATTCATCACTTTTAGAATTTAATGTATTATTCTTTTTTTAACATGACTTTACTGGAGTTACTCCAATCAGTCCAATGTGAATCCCAAACAAAAATCCCTACTTCAATTCAAATGCTTTTTATTTTCACATTACAAACTCCTTTGTTGTAGTTGTAATGCACTAATAGTTATTTTAATGTTGCCGTAACAATTAAACTTGCATTCTTGAAGAAAATAGGTTTGAAAATGTCTTACACATTTGATAATAAAATAAGCTAGTTTACTATTTCCTTACTTATCTTTTTTCAAGGTAACAGAATGATGACAACAATGGTTAGTGGGTTTTTTTTTTGCCAATTGAAGGAATATGATGTTAGAAGGCAAACATTCCAAGTTTTGGGTCACTACTTACTCTGAGGGGAGTGCTGAACATGAGCCTGAGGACTGTTGTGGTTGAACAAACTTGCTGTTGCTAAAAAACAAAATCAGATCATTCATAAAATTTCACGTGTTTTAGTGGTACCTATCATGTCTTACATAAGAATGAAGAAAAACCTAAATGCGTAAACGCTTCTATATTTGATTGTTTTAACACCCAAATAATATCTACAACATGAACCTGAATACTTATATACTTGTACCAACAATTCTACTGTAACTGTTCTGCGAAACAAGCTCCTACCACTGATTTGACATAGCTGAAGAGACATCTTCCATTTTACTATATCACGTGGCCCTGACGGGACTCGAACACACGACCGAAAAACATATATACAGTTATTCATTGTACCAACAATATAACAATGCACTGACCGTGAGGTGACCTGTTGATGGGTGGTGGGTGTGTGAGCGGGGGTGGGGACAGCCCCGTGTAGCCTGCTGGGGGTGACCCAGCGCCGAGACCGGGAGCCACCACGCGGCTCGGGGAGGAGACCGGCTGGCCGAGGAAGGTGCCGGGAGACGGGCCGGAGTACGTGGTGGACACGGGCGACTTCCACGCAGACGTTGGCGACGGCTTGTGCTGTGTCAGCGAAATCGAATGTGGGTTTAGATGATTAAAAAGCGATAGCAGAGTATTGAGTGTTTTCAAGGGATGCATTGAGTAAAAAAAATGCAAATCTTTGGGGTTTATAAAAATTTCTTCTGATTTGATATTGATTTTAGATTTATAACAAATTGTAAGCATTGATATTGGGACAGTGATAGATAATCCTTAACAGCATTTATACAGCAATGAATGAAAATCTATTCTAGAAAAAATCTTTTATGATACATGTTGCATATCATCAATAATGGCAAATATGATATGGAAACAATCTCGATCATGAATGGTCAAAGTAAATGAGTATTCTGAATCGTCTCACCTGCTGTATCTGGTGGAGCTGGCTGATGCTGTAGGCCGCCGTGGATGGCGAGGCTGCCTGCTGGCGAGCTGCTGCCGACTGCTGACTCAGGCTGCTTTTGTAGCTGTCCAGCAGCTTTTGCTGCTCATGCTGCTGCTTCAGCTTATCAACCTGAATCAAATAGCATCAAAATTACGGTTGATCATACAGACTTCTTTTTATCTGTATTAAATGATATTTCATTTCCCAACACAAAACACACCATAACTACTTGCATGAAAACTTACAAAAAAGCATGTTGATTAATGAATTTACCTAATTTTTTTCATCTTATAAACTTTTACTTACTATCATATGCAATAAACATAAGAAAGATCACTAAAATAGCCAACAAAGAAAACCATACGCACATAAAAGTAGCAGTGGCTTACATGATGTTGCTGCTGTCGCTGCTGCTGCTGCATTTGCTGTAGGCGTTGCAGCTGCTGCTGCTGAGCAGCTATGCTCTGCTGTTTCTGAAGCTGCTGCTGCTCCTGCCTTTCCCGCTGCTCCCTTTCCTGTTGCTCCCTTTCCCGTTGCTCCCTTTCCCGCTGCTCCCTTTCCCGGTGTTCCCTTTCCCGCTGCTCCTTTGCAAGTTTTCTCTGCTGTTCAAGCAGAGCTGCAAACAGAATGATTGCTCAAGGGTTTAGCAAAACCATTTATATCCTCTATTTAAAAATAACACTGCAAGTTCCATGAACATGTTGACAATAAATTCAATATCAGCTTAATAAGACTCTTGACTTGGTAAGCAGTTAAGTTTGCCTGTTCAGCTGTATGAAAGATGTGTCAACACAGACACTATAATCTGTCTCTTTATAATTTACACCAATAAAATAGCAGTTTTTAAGATCATGTGAACTACACGTGATACTCAATAGAATGACAAGCTCACATTTGATTATTTTACGTCATATACACTGAACACTTTATTATGCCAGAATTTCTAACTAACCTTGGCAATCCTACACCAAATGATGTCACTTTTATAGAAATATATTTTGATTGAAGGAAGATATGGGACAAAAGGTGAGTGCGGTTGATAAAAGTATGATGCATATTATATATATAGTAAAGCAAACAAACCTTATGGACACTCAGAATAAGGAGGCTGACACCCACACAAGCACGATGACTCACCCTGGTTGCGCGCTAGCTCCTCAGCTGCACGTTTCTCTTCTGCTGCTCGCTGCTGTCGCAGCTGTTCCTCCCTTCTCCTGGCAGCCGCCTCTTGGTCTGCACGCAACTTCTCCTGAAATCACAAGCTCCACTTATCAACAGTGAAAAGCTAACAAATTATGCTTGAAATGGTGTACACAAATGAGTGGCATCCACTAATGTTTTGGGAATCTATCTTTTCTTCTACAAATATTCATAGACATTCACTGTGAAGGCCGGCTATCACATTTCAGATCTGGCCTACACATAAGTCGTAGCATGAATTTCAATTTCAAAGAGCTATCATGTATCTTTTTGCAGGCTCTATCCCATTGATCTGGCTTAAATAATCAATTTCAAATAAATCGCGTGTAATTAATATGTATTGAATATTACTTACATAAAGCTAGGAATTAAATATTTCAATATTGTTATTGAACGTATATAAAAGCACATGTACGGTATGGTATATACAGCAAAGCGACACAGTACACTTTGATGATGATCATTTACACAAAACCTTTCATTTATATATATACTCATAACAAACAAAAAATGCAAGTTTAACAAACAAATGAAACAAAACTTTAACATTGAGAAGAACAGAAAATAAGCAATATATGACTTATCTAATTATTGTTGTCCATTTTGATACATCAAAATTAATATAATTCTTTTGGCATATATATCATTTGATCTATTTTACATCAACAAAAGGTTAAAATTAGGGCATTGATTAATTTTTCAAAGTACAATTTACGGTGATATGGACTTCATTATGGTCAATGATTACTGAAATTACAGTTGTACATTTGACTTGTTTCTGCAGATCATAACATGCACCAACACACACAATAGAATGGCATTGTACACTTTAGGACAATATTTAATATTGATGCTATACAATTGTTCATTAATCTTTCCCATGAACAGACCTGGGGATTAAAGAATACAAGTATCAAAGAAGCAATATTCAACCTTTTCTGCCACTTTGTACCAGGCAACCAAGGAGGAGGGTTAACTAAGGTAAGATGATGTGTTTCACAAACAAAATTTCCTTTTAATAGGGATTCTGTGATTTCATGTTTGCTACATTGATAGCTGAGTACCTTTTATATTTCTACTAAATATCGCAGAATCTCCAAATGTTTTGTATCTACATACAATGTACTTGTTTTGCAGTAATAATGAAGAAAGAAAACTGCAACTAAATGTAACTAAAAATATTTTGACGGAACTTTATATTCAAGAAATTCATATTCAGATACATGTATAATGGTAAGTCAATCAAATCAAACTATTGAGAAGTAACCGTACAAAAGATGTTAGACATTTTATATTCATCCATGATATTCATCCAGCAAGATCAATCGCATAAAAAAAAACTTAGTAATTTTTACAATATAAATCAATCTTATAACAAGATGATTAGAAAATGCTTCAAGCAAATTTATAGGTTATTTCACTTTTAGTAAAGGTTAAAATATTGCTGTCCTGCATTGTATATTTCTTAGGAATGACATTATTTTATAGTTTGTCAGTATGAAGCATAAATTGAGCATTTGAATGCGTAGGTCATATCGATAAGATATCATAAATAACTGAAGAAATCAGTGTACCTATATAGATGGTTAGGGTTCATTTAAATATGCAGCATTCAGGAATTAATGATTAAAGTTCTTAAACCGAAAGTTTCTTAATAGCTACCATTATATTTTGATATGGGACTAGAATGTAATCTTACATGTTTGTACTTATGAGGGCATTTACTGTGTATTTCTTTGTATCATTTTACGAAATAAATCAATGGATTCACTTTAAATGTACACATTAGGCTCAGACATCAGGTTACATGTGTCTGTGCATGTTAAGTACAAATGCTAAAGGTATAATGTCTAAGTAATCATGACCTTCGTTTTTTTGTAATATTATTGTAATTTTTTTGCATGTCATATGTTTAAATATATTTCTGTAAAACTATAGTATTAGACAAATAGGCAGTATTTGTATATTTGAATGTCAAATAAAATTTGAAAAATGCATTATAAATTACCACTAATTTGTTTTCTCTTGTTTTATATTAACACTTTTATCAATTGAAACTTCCAAAAGTCCATCATCAACTCATATCCCTCGTTCTTCTATGTAGCTGAATTTGAACATTTTCCATGATGCGTGCATTACTAATTGAAAGTATCTATAACTATTTCTTAATTATGATGCATACTAAAATAATCATTCAGTGTACATCTATAATCTACAGATGTTTTAAGGGATGGTATTTTAGCCACTAAACATATTCATTTAAGACGTGTGTACTGTATTCCCGCGCATTAAAGCCCAGCGCCTATATCCCCAAAACCGCAATCTGGGGCGGCGGCCCCATAATGATGTTTACTGGGGCCCCTTGGCATGAGGCTTTGGGTTGTTTAACAGATTCGACATAACTAAAAATATATATACTTGGGACTTCGGTTTTGGTACTTTCCCGGAAAAAAGGAAAAATGCATAAAAATGTTGGTATTGCCCAAAGCATCTTCATATGTCTGCACATACTATTACAGGTTTTCTGGAGGCAAATTATTTTATTTCATTTTATTTTCACGTGTCTTTGGTCACTTGTGGGGGTTTAGGGTGGACGTAACTGTCAATTTTTTTTGTGGAAAAACTTTTTATTCTCACTTAATGGCCCATGGGGCTTATATACAAACACTAAGCCCACCTTCAAAATTAGGCCTCGTGGGTTTTAACGGACGAGAATACGGTATGTAGCCCATAGATGCTTGTTCTAAAGGATTCCATGATTACTAGTGTCATAATTACTTCCATAGTTGTAATGCATCCATACATACATTTAATTATTTGTAAATTTAGTTTAAAAAATATAAACATGTCAATTGGATTTTTCTACAATGACTGCATCACACATTTGATAAATTAGTCCTTTATTTATTTAAAACTTGTTCCAAAATTTTTATTTAATTAATTATATACATACATGTACCCCTTGCAAGATGAAAAATGAATAATCGGACTGTATTTTTCCGTTAGTTTAATATTCTAAATACAAAATTAACATAATACAACATAAAACTTAATTCGTTCAAACTACTGTAGGTCTTTTCAACCAGTATCCAGGTCCATCAATTACTGAAATTTATTAAATCATTATTTGCATGTATCAAAGTATTCATTTGGTAGAATTCCCTACAATAGCAAGACAAGAATAAATAACTACGTAGTCTGTTTCATTAATATTTTGTACATATCCCATCACCTAACAATACTAACGTTCACTACAGCTATCTAAGGCACACTCATTCACACAGTTGAATCATTCTACATTTGCAACTACATACAGCAAGTGTTTATCCTTTGTTATTGATCAGTAGGATCATATGCTCCTCAAATAAAATGTTTCCCTCACTTTGGCAATAATGCCAAAGGCCACACTGAAAAGTGGCTCATAAAGCTTAGACTACAATATAGTCCACAAAAAGAGAGAAAAGAAAGAGATAGATGGCATGCATCAGAATGAGGTCCCTATGCTGATATTACCTCCTGCTGTCTTTTAGCTTCTGCAGCACGCAATTTCTCCAGCTCAGCTTCTTTTTTAGCTTTCTCTTTAGCAAGTTTTTCCTTTTGTTTCTGATCCATTGACTCCTAAACAAATGATAATCCCTTCTTGGTCAAGACTTTTCCCATACTTTCATAGATAATGTGCAAAATTTACTTTATCACAGGCGCGCCACTGAACTTTTGGTGACCCAAGGAAATATGGGAAAAAGTACAGAAAAATGGAAAATCATTCATCAATAGATAATATATATTGATTAAAATATACATAATTATTTTAATGCTAAAAAACATTTCCCTGAACATAAGTAACGCGCCTGATAATTGTAACAGAATGGAAGCTTTTCATAATCAAATAAAAAAATTCTAGAAAATGTTTGTCTGATTTTTTATATTTCAAATGCATTCATTGGCAATAAAAATAGTCTAAACAAAAACAATAATTGATGACTTAAAGTTTAACACAGATGTTTCTTTCCAAGAGAGCATGAAGAAAAAACATCTTTTTAATTTTAATTTCTTTGAAAGGTATGTGCATTGTAAAGAAACACCATTAAACGATAAAAATAAAATGAAAAGCCAATTCTGCTACAAATCGATGTTCATAGAAAAAGGGTATATTTTAAAGTTGCAGACACACAAACATAATATGAGATAATACAGATTTGGTCAACAGAAAATAACAGATTGAACATGAAACTTCACTCAGAATATTCTTTTTTCTATGAATGTGCACGCTAGAAGGATGATTTTATCAAATAATGTATATTATAAGGGGTTTAAGGACAGATGCCAAAGCCAGAGACATGCGAAATGGAAAGTACTTTGCTCTTAAATTTAAAATACACCAAATCCTATTAATTCAAAATAATTGAAGTATTTTTTTATTACTAGTTGATGTGAAGCCATTGACCATGGCACATACAGACTGCCACATGTGACATGCTATGGTACAAAGCAGTAGCAAAGTTCTCAAACTTTCTGAAATCTTTCACACTTTCCCTTTTTCCCATATTCAGAAAAAGACTTACGTTGTGGGTTTTTACAATCTTTTTTAAGTGTACTATTCAGTAGATTGTCTTTTTTTTAAATATAAAAAAATATTTGTTAGAACACATACACATTAAAAAAAAAATCCAGTTCACACACATTTATCAAATATTTTCTGCAACTTTGTTTTTGCAACTAGGTTCAAGCAAGTTGGATTTTAAGTGAAATTTACCTTTTGAAATGGCAATATTTATTGAACATCTATACAAGAAACTGATTACTCTTACAATTTTCTTGTTAAGATCATATTTCATTTAATGAAAACTGTTTAAATCTAGTAAAGATACTGATCTTATTGCACCTTTTCTTTCAAGATTGAAATCTCACTTGCTTGAACATCGCATGAACATTTCAGTAAAAATAGCAAGTGTTACTACTGACCTTTACTTTTTTAAGTTGCTCATATTTCAGCCCCATTAGCTGACCGATTAGATTGTCTGTTTTTGCGCACTGATTGGAGGACTTAATCCGAGAGATGATTTCCTGAATATAATTGGTGCCAAATGACAATGTTGACCTTACATAACAAAAAGAATACAGCAAAATAAACCAAAAAACAAACAAAACAATTATTTTGTTTGGATGGTAACATATTTATAAAACTTAAAATTTAACAATGGTGCATAATTTCTACATATGAACAAGATTCTTGTATAAGGCTTCAGAAGCCTAAAAGCACAAGATTGACAATGTATCAAGTGTCGGCGTGTCTACCCTGAACGTCACCAGCGAGCAAAAGATGAATACACAATTTCTACTGCCTGAGATGAAGAGACTATTTAGTGGGCTATATTTTATTAGCCTCTAAAACAACCAGCAATACAATTGGCTATTCACCCCCGTACATAGGTCAGCTCATGTACCTGCATCAGGTGCTCTCTGGCCTGCTCTGTATTCACCGGGGAAACGATATCAAAATGGCCGCCGCTGCTGGATGCTGCTGCTGAAGATGAGGCCGAGGACACGGCAGGTACTTCCTGAGCAGACGACCTGGCACCACCACTGCTCCACGAAGATGGGGGTTTCTGCTGCTGCTGCTTCTGCTGCTGCTGTTGCTGTTGTTGCTGCTTCATTTGGAGGTATTGCTGCTGCTGTTGCTGGTGTGGACTAGGTGTGGTACGCTGCATTGGAATACCTGAAGCAAATAAAATTTGACAAATGTGAATTTAAAGGGACTATTGTAAGAAAAGTAGCCCAGTGCACGGTGATCTATCGAGTGTCATGCATGCGCCTGACGACTTAGAAAGGTTGTGGGTTAAGGTACAGATGCACAGTAGTACCCACAAGCAGCAATAGTGGTGTCACTAAGTGGGCAAAGCCTAATCCGTAGAGAATTAAAAAGCTGGCGTCTATGAGCGTGTGGGATGGTTAGCAATTGTAGCACGTCTGACTACGCATGACTGGTAGTAGTGTATCAGGTCTTGAATTCAAGTCCACAACCATCCTAAGCTTTACAGACTTTCCCTTAAAATTTCACGCTAGTGCCTTAGATTTTATAAGTACAGGCTACTTTCTTTAAACTTGTGTGTAATTATTCTAATACATTTTACAACATACTAGGCTTCATACAATATGAGCAATTCATGAGTCTGAGATCTCAGAAATTCACCAAGAATTACTTCTACAAGTACCTGATTGTTGTGGAACAGACGACTTTGGTGTATGCGGTTTAATAGAAGCTGTGCGCTGTTGCTGTTCCTGCTGCTGCTTTTGCTGCTTTTGCTGCATTTGTTGGTGAGCGTGAGAGATTTTTGCTGCCATGAGAGCTGCCTGAGATGTAGGTACAACCGGATATGCTGGAACGTTTGGCGAGAAGCCTTAAAAAAAGATATATATACCATACATTAATAAAACTTTCTTTTTAGCACTTTTCAGGCCTGAATGCAATTCTATTATATTGGGAAAACAATAGCTAAAAATGCTTCAATACATTTGTACATCTGTGGAATTTAGTGTAACTAAGATGAAGTTTACACCTCTAAATCTATAATTTTCTCCATCTCACCTGCTGGACTAGATGAAGGTGCTGCCTGGCTGTACTGAGACGATGCTGTCGTCAACGACAACACTGCTTTGTTGCCATGACCACTGGATGACGAACTAATAGACTTGTGCTGAACGGCATGGTGGGAAGATGAGGTATAACCAGAGCTGGCAGCCATATTGGCTGTGGCAGCCATATTGCTATCCTTGCTACTGTCTTTCATCAGTTCATTAGTTTTGGCAAATGACTGGAAAATGTCCATAAAGTTTTTGTTGTGAGGTGGCTGACTGGCAGCAGCAGCACTCCCTGTTGGCGAGGTGTGGAGGTGAGCTGGGCTGGGTTTGGTGGCATTATCAAGGCTTGAGGCTGCGAGGTTTTTCATGGAAGAAGTGAGAGGCGTGGAGATGCCAGCGTTTGTGCCAAAAGACAACCCCGACGTGGGCTGGAAGTAAAAGCATTAAAGGATGAAGTTGTACACATTTTAACAGATATCATTCTTTGTAGTGTAATGACTTTCTGATGCAAGATATGTTTATTTTTACAAATATCACTGATTTTACGCTTCCCCATTTTCAAATGACAAAAGCATTGACATTTATTATATGGAAAGCCATTGATAATTGCCGATAGTCTGCTGAACAATGATAAATCGATATATACGATTAATCGTCCGAGCTCTAATTGCCAGTCACCAACCAAACACTGGACGTAGACTGCCGCTGTGTGATGCCTACCTGCTGCTGACTGTATGCGGCCGAGTCCTGCCCTGCCTGCAATTTCTGAGGGCTGATCTTGGCCTTGGCTGCGTTTAAGAAGCTCTGACCAGCAAAGTCAAGCAGGTTCTGCACACTGGACAGCTCGCTGGCACTGTCTGGTGGCCCCGACTTGGTGCTGGGCTTGGCTGCAGGCAGGTGAGGCGACGCGTACAGGTTCGATGTGCCTAATGGACATTTAGGTGCTTTAATATTTAAGTTTATAAAGTTAAGTGGTTTCAATACGGCATACATTAAAATAGTAGTCGAGTGGGGAAAAAAATGAGCCTTACACCATGTTTGAAATAAAGGTGCAATTTCGATAAAACTATTGTGGACATATATTTTGCAGTCTTTGAGGCTTTACTAAAATCGTTTACAATAGAGTACTTTTCAAACACTGTACTGAGTTTTTACCTGTGGCATGGCCACCACTGCCGGGCATGGTGGGTGTAGCGGCCACTGGGGTGGTGGGCTGAGAGGCCCCACTGACAGCTGCTCCGGGGGTTGTCTTTACCAACTGCAGGGGTTTGCGAGGCTTTTGGCTGCAGCGGGAAAATGGCAGATATTGTCAACACATGAAAACAGGCGGGTCATAGGAAATAACTTTTGCTCACATGGGTTATCAAATTGTTTTTACTCTTGTAAAATGTATACGTAAAGTCTAGAGCAGGCTACTTACGCTGAGTTAGTCCAGCTGCCATGGACCAAGCGTGACTCCTTGAACAGCATTCTGAAAAAGGGCACACAGAATGTGGAATTTTCAAAATCACTAACTGACCACATTATCTTTTTTCATTATTTTTTTGTAGATGGTTTAATCCAAACATCTGGTAAAAATATCTAAATTGGAACAATTAAAAAAATTGAAAATTTCCATTTGAATATTTCACAAGAAAAACTGTTGGTCTCTGAATAAAACCAAAATATTTGCATCAGTGTATATATACATTTGTAGACAGTCTTATCCATCCGTATGAACAAGTAGAAGCAGCAATTAAAAAAATTGACATCAGGCCCTTACAATATGCAGATTTCAGCATGCGTCCCGCTTCCATTTGACTACATCCACTTAATTCATCACTCACCGAGTCTGCATCCAGCCCTGGGGCCAGAGTGGTCGGATCTCTGCGTCCAGGAATGCACGCAGGTAATCCTCGGCCGAGTGCGTCTTCACTGGCAGGGACTCATACGTGGCCATCTTGATCCGCACCACCTCCAACAGCAGCTTCCTGGAAGGGAGACAACAACAGTTCACAGTCAGCTATTTCAGTGTAAAACTATGAAGAGTTGATGGATGTTAAGTGAATAAAAAGTAACTCTGTCTGGATGATAGTTAGTTGTGTGATCTGTTGAGGAATCGAAGATAATTTTATGGTACACAATGTCATTCAGATGAAAATAAATAGTTCACTATCAGCTATCATACTTCTACAATTTGCATAAACACGCTAACATCATGAGATGTGTTTACCTGATGGTGTCTGTCCACTCGAACTTTTTGCGCGGTGCCATGAGGCGTTTCTCCTTCTTGCCTCCTGCAGCATCCCCAGCAGCAGAGGCGCCCTCGCCTCCAGCTGACGTCTTCTCCCCCTCATCGTCTGATCCTGTTGCAGACGTGTGGCCGTCCTCCTTGTCCTTGTTCTCCAGCTTCCTGCAATCAAAGACAAACCATTGCATGAGCGAACAAAGCAGCTGACCTCGAGTTTGTCAACCTTGGAGCATGATAGTAAAGTTGAAAAACAAATTCTGAAATCATGCACAAGAGTGGATTGATAAAAATTGATGCCGTCAAAAATTTGTTTGTCACATGCATCTAGAACAAGGCTCAAACTGCGACATATGGATGACTATCTTGTTCTCACAGCAACTTCCCATGTTGTTTTTCATGTTTGATCTAATCGAAGACAATCTCTACTTACTTCTCGTGCTTAATCTGCTCAAAGAGCTGCATCTCAGCGTGCCATTTCTCCAGCTGCTCCGGCATTGCCTGCGACACCGCTGTTCCAGAAAAAAAAAATTGTTACTCTCCAAAGAGTGTAAAAATGAGTTATGTAGATTACTTTCAACCAAATCTTTTGATTATTGGAACAGTGAGCTGAATGAACCACAGCATGTTCTTTCAGCTCATCTTCAAGCATAAAACATTAAATCTAAACTCCCCAAATACCATCATTGAGACTGACCTTTGTTTAATACAAAGGGCTTTTTAAGTCTGACTCATTCCTACTAACACTCACCTTCCTTGAGACGGGCAATGGGTTCCTTGAGCTTGTCGTCGCCCATGTTGAGACGGAGTTTCTTGGCACGCTTGATGAGCGTGTTCTTGCCACATGGAAGGTAGAAGGCGAGGTGGGAGAAGATGGTGGAACGCACGCCCACGTCCATCGCCTGAGACTCATTCTCAATTCTGCAACAACGAGAAATAGTCAACAATCAATAAAAATTTAAGTCTAACATTACTTGAACAGGCCCGAATTATTCCTCAATTTACTGGTGTAGGCTGGCTGCAAAGTTTACTTCCCCACCATCCCCTCCACCAAGGAAACTGTAAATGAAACTCTATCTGCAAATTCTCAAGCTTCCTTATTCAAAGTAGCGCAGAAGACAAGTTGTTAAGATCAGACAGTCACCAATCATCAATCCTTGGCGTTAAAAAAGCGGATACAGTAAACTACTCACTGCAGCAGTAAGTCGTTGACGGTGCCGTTGAAGAATTTCTGCTTGCCCTGGCCGGAGTCTTTGGCTGCTGCTGCCTTGATGGCGGTGATGGCCTCTGCCAGCCGGCCTTCCACTGCAGGGGGCAGAGCCGGCGCCACCTGGGGGCGCGGGGACTCCGTGCGAGGGGAGTCACCGCCAGCCACACGGGCGGCCCTAGAACACACATTCTCTTCAGAGCTGCCAATATTTAAGGATTTTCCGTAAATATACAGATTTTAGCTTTTAAAAAAACTACTAAGTACGGATGGTCAAAATAGTACGGAATTGGGCACAATTGGGGAATTTCTCTTAAAATACTGATGTTTTTGCTCGCATATGAGCGCAGCCATTATTAAATGTACTTGATTGAACTACGCATCATATAAACAACGTCCCCGGCTTTCACCGGCTCCCAAAAATGTACTCGATTTAATTGGTGTGTCGTAACAGCTTTTAGTCTCGATCAGCGAGGGCCATAGTAGGTTATGTTATCAGTGATTACTCTAGAAATTGACAACAATGAACTAAGATCTTGCATATTTTGAAACAAGGGTCCAAGGCCCAATATAATGAGTTGTGGCATACATAATCATAACAAACTATTTTTTTATGGGTCCTGTGGGATGCACAATTTCTAATTCTTTACATACTATTGAAAAATAATGAGTCCTGGTCTCGAGACTCACATTTAGATTAATCACTGTGTTATGTTTGGATTTGTTGTTTGTGATAGATATTTGACTGTGATAAAATGAAATCACGTAATGCTATAAAAATGCAATGGTACATGTTCAATAAAGGGATATTATTTTCACTGGGAATAAAATAGATAGTGCAGACATTCCACTTTGCAAAGGAATATGGTAGCCAAAATTAAGAAACAAGTTGTTCAAATAGCATTCTGATAAGGTTCCCATTTTGGATTCTTTTACATATTCTATGATACAAAGTTAAGCATATGGACTCACATTGATGTTGAGTCTGCAGTAGCGACTCCTCCAACCTCCATCTTGCTTGCTCCATCCGCAACACCATTGGTGATCTGTTAAAGCCAAACAATCATTACAAGCATTCACACACAATATTACTTCTATCTTCTATAATCGACAGTGAAAAATCTATATCTGTCCTTATAAAGTTGAAACAAATTAGGTATGATATAAAATTTAAGTCATGAACTCATGCTATCTAATCAAGTCAATGTGTAAGTCTCGCAAACCCAAAAGTATTGATTATCATTAAAATGTTGATTCCTATGTCAAGACTTGTGTCAGACGAGCAATAGCTTGTTAGAAAAGATTACCATCAGTACCTCATTATCGAGGCTGTCACTGTCGTCATCACTTAGCACCACAGTAGGCGGAGCCACTGTGCCTCCATTAGTCATGATCGAGCCAGCACCATCACCACCGGCAGATGATTGAGGCTGAGAAAGTTGACCAGAGGGCAACAAATGAGACTTCTTCAGCTTCATTCTGTGGAAAACAAAACCACTTTATTCGACTAAAGCACATTCAATTGAGTTAATGTTCAACATCTTTTGTTAAAACATATTAAGAATATTTTAAAATATTTAAGACTAGTACAATTTTCAAGTCATACTTTGGTTTTCATATCAAAGGAAAAACAGAATGTTGCCTTTAAAATCTATAGAAAAGCTTAAGCTTACCCCTTGATTTTGTCGAGTTTCTTCTTTTTTTTGAGCGGCTGTTCTGACTCTGAACCTACAGAGCCTGCAGACAGCTTCTTCTTCTTTCTCTTCTTCAGCATCTCCATCAGACCGCCATCTTTTTTTACTTTGTTCTTGAAATTCAAATGAATCTTGTTAATTATAGTATCATCAATTATTAGTAGCATAATCGTTGATCAATGGCCTCCTTCTTTTAGTAGAACCTAAAGAACAAGGCTTTATTCTGAGACAGAATGAATGAAACAAATATAACTCATCCATCAATATTAAGGACGTATGTATATATGTCAATCCAATAATGCATGTCAGAATGCATATTTGCATTATAACAAAATCTTTTTTCTCTAATCTTATCAAAACAAATAAAAAGTATTTTAATGACCAGCATTTTAAGGCATTTAACATTTCTAATATTTGAACACATGAACAATATTGTCTTTCAAAGACTATTTCACATTTAAGATTTGTTCGCTCACTTATATGAATGAAAAGGCTCTGAAATCCCTATTCAGAATAGTAGTATCAGAAAATTAAAATTTGTGGCCAATAGTGTGTTAACAATACTCTTTCACACATTCTTTACTGGGTATATTTTCATGAACATGAAATGACACATGGCAACTTTATTTATCATATCTCCATTTGCTACAGTCAGTAAGTCCCTTTCAACGTTAAATTAAAAGTCACTGATCATTTTCCCAAATAACATGGTGCCAACTTTCAATATTAATATGTAATGTAATATTCAAATTGACATCAATTATGGCAGTCACTTATTGCACAATTCTTTAAAAAGCTTCTTGTATGTCCTGATTAGTATTATCATGTTAAGATAATTAAACATGTTCAAAATTTAACTGTGACAAACTTACACATTGAATTGCATTCATCTCATTTCTTAATTAAAAATCTTAATTACTATGGAAAAATAGAAACTTATCTAAAAAAGTGCATGCCACATATAATTATTTATCCTGAAAAAAATCTCCCGATTCTTTAACTAATATCTATATAATTGCACAGTGAAAACAAGAAAAGAAATGAAGAAAACCAAAGTACGGGTAACAGATATACTTATAATAGACATGAAAGAAGGTTTAAAAAATTGCAAGAAAATTTTCATTTAGTCTAATTGTTTGGTGAACACTGCAAACTGAAAATTTCATCCTGAATTTTTCACTGATTTCTAATAATGACATTAAAATGTATGTTCCACATTGAGGACAATTTCTAAGGCGTGTAATTTTTTTTCCACTTGCTCAACTGTCAGAATACATTCAACTGGCACACTTGTTGAAGATATATTTAACATGAAGATCCGATTACACAGCCTTTCAATTATTTTTTTGCTACATTTGCAACATCTAACACATTGATGCAATTCCACACATTAACACTACACAGGACTAACTCATGCAATTATTTATATATCAAAGCCCACTGTCGAAAATTGAGTTTACATGCGTATTTAGGACACAATCAGAGTA
>CM032664.1:49890290-49910612 GCA_019095985.1 Streblospio benedicti | reverse complement strand
CTTAATCTGATGCTTGAAAAATCTTTAAAAAAATTAATAAAAATTTGATAAAATGTTGATGTTTTACAGTTTACTACATACTTAATATGGCATCGAAATGTAAGAAAATATTAATCTAAATACTATTTGTACAGTCAATTCTACTCTCACTGTTCTGTCAAGCAAGCTCCTGCCACTGTATTGACATAGCTGAAGAGACATCTTCCATTTTACTATATCAAGTGGCGCTGGCAGGACTCGAACTCATGACCCCAAGCTTGTGAGACCAGAATGATACTATATAACGGTGAGAGTAGAATTAAATTCACAAGCAAACTTGGGAAAAATATATAGTTATTCATATTTGTACAGTGTGTACTAAATCTACGAAGTATACATTGATGCTTTTAATTATATGATGGTAAAATATAATTTGTTAGAAGTAATAGATAAGAACAAAGTGTTTAATTTCTTGCGTTGCTATTGTTTTTTTATTAACAATAACAGTAAAATAAGTCCAATAAGTCCAAAGGCAACAACAGTAAACTGTGCATCATTGTTTCGTTTGTAGGATGATTAGGTTTGCAGACTATTGAAAATTTTCAAATTATCTGTTAATTTTCAGTTTCATTAGGTCTGGAACATACAAAGACTTGTATAATTAGCTATATCATTCAACTGAGAAAATAATTCAGATGTCGATTGACCTAGAACTAAATACTTATCATTTTTTCATGTTCCCTTTAGAAAAAAACTACTTTCAAAGGGTTACCACCTATTTTTTCAAAGCTCCAGCGGAAATCAACTTTACAAATAAATTTGTAAGCAGTTGATAAGCACATCAGAAGAAAAAGCCACTAGCACTTGTGATATACATTAACTATTTCTTAGTAGACATACATATTTATTAGAATAATACAATTTGTTGCCATGATTTTGATGACAGTATCATAATAACCTAGACTCTTTGATCCTATAGTACTGTGCACATGTCTCTAGCAAGTCATATTTCATTTCCAGATGAAGAGAGACTGAATAGTTAAGTAAGATTGTTAGCATAAATTAGTTATACTGATATTTGACAGTTTCAGTAAACACTTCTAGATTTTTACATCCGACTGTTGGACATAGACTTGAATTTCAAGAACTTTAAGTCTGGTCTTCCGTGTAAATTGGGCACTAGAAAGTAGCATTCACCTGGACTGTGACCTTAGGGAAAAGTAATACAGTGTGGGTTTTGTAGGTATTTCTATGTTTATTATGGAAACAATGAAAGTCAAGCCACACTTAGAGGTGCATATGGCCAGGTGCATATATTGTGAACCTGTGAAAGGAACAAGAAGTTTTTCACTAAACACAAAATTTGGAGTAGCAAGCATATTAATACTCGATTTGGATCTGATCAGATAAGCAATCTGTTAATGTCTCTTAATATCAAGGATGTTGTAGGTCATAGAAGGATGTCGTAGGTCATTAAAAAACGATGTCCAAAAACCAAGGTATACCTCATTCACGTTCGTTACTATTTTATAGGTGTAGTTTTTGTTTATAAATACAAAGTGGAAATAGTATACAGTGGTATGTACACTCAGACTAATTTACTTTTGTAATTTTTAATAAACATGAATGTTGTTTTATGACAAAGGGTGAGACTCGACTGATATATATTTGTAAAACATGGTTTGTCACTTTTGCTGCCACAGTTTACATTTCTAAATATGGTTTGTGAATAAAAAAAATGCATATTCTCAAATTCATTGACAACCCTTATTTGTAAATACATTAGATCCCACAGATAAATGAAAATATTTTTTTCCATCAGCGCTTCACCCCCAGGTTTCACCTAAAACTCAAGGTATAAAATATGTCATAGAAATGTAACGAAGCGGTAAAATCGTTAAAAAAAATTCAAACATTTCAGATGATGCATGTGAACATTTATAATAAAGAATTGTGCCATGCAACACTTAACATTTTCAAAAAGCTTAATTAGAAGAGAAATTTATATGATTTTCCATCGTCTTACTCTTGTATATAAATTGTAGTAGATTTTCAACATGGTGGTAAACTTCAACGAAGTGGTGAAATCTTTTAATTTTTTTTCAGTTAATGTAATCATATGCTGGATCATCATCATGTAGCACTGAATTTGATGAACCAACGTAATATAAGGAGAAATATAAGGGCTGAGTCATTATTTAGATGTGGGGGGTAGGAAGATTTTTTTAGACATCAGTGTTTCTAACTTCTGACCCCCCCCCACGGGTTTCTAAATCAAACATATGACCCCCCCGCATGGGTTCGCAAATCAAACATATGACCCCCCACACGGGTTCGCAAATCAAACATATATGACCCCCCGCCCCCGTTGTCCGGCTAGCGCTGGAGCGCGAGTTGACAAGGGAGCAAGATTTTAAAGAGCACTAACACTTGAAATAAATTGGCCAAAGTTCAGAAATACAAACAAAATGGATGCCGTTTATTTCATATTACCATGTTCAAATAGGGGCATGTATTATTGACTGGTTAAACATGTACACATAAAATGAAAAGCTTTTACCAATCACTAGAAAAAAGCTTACAGAGAGTAGCATGTTGACGAATTTATTTGAATAATATTAATCTGCTGTAAATTAGTCAACATACTAAAAATCTACCAAATAAAGAAAGTCTCTTCACAATCACAATGTTAACATAAAAAACTAATCAGCTTTAATTAGTATCTAATATTCTTCAAATATCAAATATCACATGTATACGTAGAATCAAATGCAAAGCCATCAAATCAAACTATTATTGAGAGTTATAGTCATCTACAAATTGTTGGATCACAGTAATGGCTGTGACAAGCATATCTTTTCCGTTACTAGGTACATATGTTTCCAAATCGGGAAAAGCGTCACTCAACACTCCTAAAAGTCTAGCAAAGTGGTCATTATCTAAATCCAATCCATAGATGTTGTCAATTTGAGGTGACCACACTACGTCTGCATCACCTGTCTCGTTATCATGAATTGCTGGATGGTCATTGACCCGATATTTTAAATTTTCTTTAATCCAATATTGATTGGGAGATAAATTATGCAATGACGTGTGAGGCTGATTATTTCGTGCTTCAATATACTTTTTGACATCACTATTAATATAAGTTAGGTAAATAAAATGGAGTGCTAGCATATGTATGTTATTATCGATGTCTAACACATGGTCTTCCTTTTCAAATCTATAAAACAGTGTTTCAAATTTTGATACACATTTCTCCATGTAATCCTTCCAAAATCTTTCTACTCGTTCATTTGCTGTGCTCCGACCTGCGATCCATGAATTTGGATAGCGACTGTTCATTAACTGACCTATCAGTATGTTTTCTCCACCTACATAGAAGCAAAGAACAGATTATTAAAATAAAGTGTGTTATTAGATGGGTACCACTACAAATGAGACTTACATTTAATTATAAGATAATGTTACAATGGAATATGTTAATAGACTGGATGGGACACACAACAAAATGACCCCTATCTGAGCTTACAAATATTGGGATTCCTTGAGCTCTCCAAAGTATTACCTTTGTCTGTACGAATTGTTCTCGGCCAATTATGTAAGCGCACAGCGTCCATGAACAGATCCTTTACTGTTACTGCTCTGTTGTTCACAGATACCCCAATCATTACTACTTTCCTTGTGTGTCCGCAGATACCAGCATGAGTGACAAAGCCATATCGCTTTAGTTTATGATGACCATCAATGTGCCATGTCCAATTTGGTCCTACAAGAGTAACAGACACAGTCATAGGATCAGTAAATCCAAATACAAATGCATATACTGCAGCAGATTAACCATGTAATACTTCATTTGGCTGTACAAATTTGACTCGAATAAGTGTGTTAAGATGATGAGGAAAAAACAAGTCTGTAAAATATCAATAGGGCATGACATCAGTATCCCCCCAGTTTTGTGTGTTATGTTATATCAGCAAACTTTTATCTAAAGTTAGTGTCCAATGTGGTGAACCTCTATAACAATAGACCGGCAGTCAAGAGCCAAAAATTACCCGAACCCCGTTTTGTGAGTTAAAGTTTTTTTCTCTCTTGATTATTCATCTAGAGGGTATAAATAATGAATTCTAGGTAGGTATCAAGTTCTCACACTTGAGTATTTTTTTTAATTCACCATACTATCCAAAATGGCCTCCAAAAACTTAAATGGCCATATATCAATATAGCTACAAGAAATGGGATTTGTGAGTCTATTAGCATTTTATATTGGTTAACAAATCTGTCTGGCCATTCTAGCTATGTTGGCCAACGAAATAATATTTGTGCCATTAACGGTTAAAAAGTTCAAGGCAATCACAGAATATTCCCCCATCTCAGTGGCGGCCATCTTGGATTTCCCTATATCTATTTGATCAATGTAACTTTTATTGCTGGATTTAGAGTCTATGACCCCAAAAACATATAGTTAGGCACCAAAATCACAGATGTATCATCAATAATTATAATGTTATTAGCAAGAATGTATTTTTACGCAATGGCGATCATAAATATTGAAAAAAATGTTCAAAACAAATGCACTCCAATTCAGCTAGAATGGCTAGACAGATTTGTTAACCAATAAAACATGCCCATAGACCAAAAAACACTTTTCTAGTAGCTATATTGACGGAGATAAAGCCATTTTAAGGTTTTGGCGGCCATTTTGGAGATTATGGTGAATTAAAAAGAATGCTCAAGGGTGAAAATTTCACACCCACCTAGAACTCATTATATAAACGCTCTACGTGAATAATCAAGAGAGAAAAAATGTTAACTCACAAAGATGGGTTTGACCCCTAACTGCCAACTACAAGACCACCTCTCAATTAAGACATCTAGGATCTGATGCCGATAGAGAGGTTCCACTTTAAATAGTTCATACTGTGCACTAACCTGGGACTGAGTATCTGTGACGTTGTATGGGTAGACTCCAGCGCAATAAAATATTGGTTCCGTCAACCCGATGAAGGCTTTGTCTCACCCGTTCTTGTCCATTTTTCAGATGAATTCCTTGTGTTCGTAGGTATCCTTGAACGGTTCTTATGCCGCACGTTGGTGGGATTGCAGCTTTAATACCAGCCACAATACTGCAATATATTATGGGCAAACCCTACTTAGCAAATATATTTCATTTCTTACAGGATACACACAACTACAAGTACTCTAAAATGTACGATAATACGGGTGTATTTACATTCAGAACAGTGTTAATATTGATTGATTCAAAGTACTCACTCATCAAGGGACTCATCATCTATTTCAGTGAAGAATTCATCGTCATCATCTAGGCCAAATTGCGTTCTACGTCGGTACAATGTCGAAGGCGATATTGCTTAAATTGACAAATATGAATATCAATGAATACAATGTAATTGGCTTCATTTTATTCAACGGACACCATACCATGTGGAAATATGGAAAATGGAAGTTACCTAACATTCTGGCAATGCTAGCCCATGTAAATCTTTGTTGACGAAGAGATTCAATTTGTGCACGTTCTATCACATAGGAAGGTCGGCCCCTTCCTCTCGACGTTGTTGTCTGTGGCGCCGGCGTCGTCTCATTGGCAGACTCATGAGTTAATCCTCTCTCCAGGTCAATAAGTTTTCCTATTTGAAATTCCATTCGAAAGTACCATTTCAATCACAACAATCTAACTATGTCAAAAGTGTTCAAAGAACATTGTGTCGCTAAACAACATTGACTTATGGGCAATTAAGATATACATACTGAAACGATGTATACTTTGTGATTAAGAACTTTATGAATTTGAGGAGAAAACCGCATTGTGAAATTACAGTTAAATATATTGCTCTGTGTGTTGCATAATAATCAATAATAGTTCAAAGCTATGTATGTAAGAACAGTGAACTAAAATATAAGTATTGTGTCATTGTTCATATTAATTCGTATTCAAATATGTTAATTAAAATATTACTGAAATCTTGATCAAAAGTGTACAGTTACAATCTACCTTATCAGCCAGAAATAGCCATTGTCTAATAACATATATTGGCTCCCTATTATTTATTAGGCTACATTAATGGCAGCAAACAGCAAACATCACAGCAACAGTCTATTTGGGGTGGTTTGTTGTTTGCAGCTATGTAATGCTGGGTTGAATATTCATATTTTCTTGCTGGCTTAAGTGCAGTGAATATCAGTGAAAATGTCATAAATGGCCTTCTAGAAAGCACAATTTAATTGGCCGAGTGAGCAAAATCGAATCACTTCGGAACAATGCTTTGCTTCAGCAGCTGAGCTGAAACGATGCAACAAAACCATTGTAAACCTTTTTAGTACATAATTAAACCAAAATATTTACCTATAAAACATCTTATATTCGACGCTACTGCATCGTAATACTCTTCTGTAGGATCCAATCGGCCTAATAGTTCATCCGCATGAATAAGATTTATCTAGAACCATAAAGCAATTTATAAGAAAATATGTAGCAAAACACACATACAGTAGAATCTACAATTAAGACAATTATATTATTCTCTCTCTTTCCTATAGTAAGCCAGCTCCTACCAAATATATTGACAGTGTACATACATGTTTGACTTGTTCTTACTTCTCCATGCACACTAGCTAATATTTGATTACACTTATTTAATTACTACTTTTTTTTGTTAAACTATTGGACTTCTCCACATGACTAATTTTCATTATTCTTGTTACCACGAGAAGTCACAAAGCATTATTTTACCAATTTATATTATTGGGGAAGTAAAAATGTTGCTGACAGGATGTTCACATAAATCACATTGTTGAATGAAATATTAACTCTTTCATATCTTGATATGGAGAAATTAATTCCTAGTGCTGCATATAGGTGACAATTTCAAAATCAGTTATCGGTGCTGGGAAAATGATATGTAACCGATAGTATCATGAATAGTGTGTCATTGTGCATTGCCTATTGTGGTTTTAAGCACATGCTTTCCCAGGATTGTGGTCTGCTACCTCCTGAACAAGCAGTATACCAATAGACCAATATTATGTTGCAGCACTAATAATCACAACATAAAAATGCCGGCATACAAGATCATTTTGACAGTTTTACATCAAAGACAATATCTCTGCTGGAGTCCCAGGATCATGGGAGGGTTTGTGTCATATGTATACTAAATTATTTTACAAACATTATACCATACTCATTACTACTGTTATATAGACGACGATATACTAAACTATAATCGGGTGAAAGAAATCATGAGTATGGGCTTTTGCCCCTTGTTTATCATATACAATCATTCACCTGCAATAATTGCAGAAGTTGCTGTAACGGCGGTCCATTGCTTTCGTAGCCACAATTCAAAATATATTCAATTTGGTCTGTGAAGGCAGAGAGCTCCTCTTCACTTGGAGAACCTAAATGGATATTAATAGTACTATGCAGATACTTGTAGATTGTGATGTACATCTATATAAGTAATATTCTTAAACACGAAATTTAGCGAATAGTTATAATATTAGTTATAACAGCTTTAGAAATAGTTAGATTTATGTTGTTCAATTAGAATATAGAGTTATCTCACACCTGCAACTGATTGTGCAAAAACCATGTGCAACCCCTACCCATCCACCCTTTTATTTATGTCTATTACAGAAATACATAACACATATGATTGAATTTCATGACTTGTCTGACTGGGAAATTTGAAAAAAAAAAAAAACAACGAATATTATATATTTTCGTGCTTAGCCCCTGCACCCCTGGATCTGCCTATGAAAGAAATACATAACAATACACTCTCATACATATAAGGTACAGATGCTTTGTTGTGAGTGAATTTGAAAGAAACGTAAACATGGAATGCTCACTATCCCTCAAGTTCTGTTGTTCCACAAAATACAAGCCAGTATTCTGCATCTCGATTAAAATCCCCACACGCACAGATGTGACAATAACAAAGATAAAAATCTTCAGTACATCAGTACATCCAATCACTCTCCCTGCCATGAGATATGGCTTTGATTTGCAACGGCTAGGCTCCTGGGATGGTAATTGCCCGCATTGTTACATGGTTATCTGCTATATTCTAAATAAGCAACACATTGAAAATCTATTCTAACAATAAATGTAATATATATATTATCTTATCTTTTAATATATCTTATAACAAATAACTTTATATACACGAAAATCATACCTATATAAGCATCATTGACTTCAGCCATAACTGTACAAGAGTCTGGATGATCGAGGCTGGCATACAGTGATAACAGCTATGACCCCAAACTGGCCATCAAACTGACCTCAGCTGACTTGACTAACAGAATGTTCCGCTGGCTTCTTCAAATATTCCAATTTTGACTCATAAGAACTGTGCTTTCAATTCATCAGTTTGAATTTTACTCAATTTCCATCTTAACATAAGGATACACTTAAGCGCGTAGGATATTCATTTGTCACTATACTTATTAGTGTTAGCTACGCTTCATAATGAGTAGCATCGGCGGAATAGTTGAAAGAATGAAAAGATTGAGCAAATTCGACAGCCGATCTGCACCACGTGTAAAAACGATATCTCTGAAGCGGAAATTTTGCAAGATTTCACCACCCCAGCGTTACGGAAGCATACCACGGTAAGATTCTATTTTCCCGTAGCTTATCAACACATTTAGTCAACTAATCTTACACTTTATAAATTGCATAACTAATGGTTGGTCGGTGAACTGATCGTAACATGTAAATTTTACCATGTTTGAAAATTCCAAGTCGCTAATTTCGACGCCGTATGTCGCAAACTAAATGACGCTAATTTGGGGTTAGTGTTGTTGTCGAAGTTTTATTGCACTTGTTATTGTAAATGGCTGCGGGTTAAAGATTTTATGATTGAAAAGAAAAGTACTACTAGCTGATCAAGTGATGATGAATAAGTGTGCCAATGACCCACGGGAATAATTTTGGGGTGGCACTACGTAAAATCGGAACACGTCCCACGGAGTTGAGATAGAAACAATTTTTTACAAAGGAAAAAGACTTCTTCCCTAATGGTTTGTTTGTTTGTGTAAGTGACCATACTGAAAGTGACCACACTGGCATTTTGACTGTTTTTGATTTCAAGTTACTTATCAGAGTGTACCCCTTGCCAGTAATCTTCCCATCACATTTGCGGCCTTTCAAATGTCATTAGCACAAATACTCCCCAAGACTCTAGCCGCCATCTCATCAATAAACTCATTAGGAGCTTCATATCAAAGAGATCATTGTAACATTCAGCAGATGCTGTAAATTTACAATCCATTTCCATTTCTAGCGTGCGTTTAATCGCTGCAAACTATAGGGAGTTAGGCTTCCTAATGATTGTAAAGTGAGCAAGCTGATTTTAACTGACAGTTATTTGAAACTATAAACCAGATATCGGTCGTGATTTCCGGCTGTATAAGCTATGTTTTAAAAGAGTGGTGTATTTCAGGATTTCATTAAGTTGTGTGATGCATAGACATAGATAGATGCCGCATAACAATGATAAGTAGAGGGGGTCGGCCATTTGGTGTGTGTATGGGGGTGGGGGGGGATCAGTTTAACATAGTGTCCAAGTGGGGGTCATTCAATTTTAAATGTTACAAAAGGGGTGGTCACTCAATTTTATGTCCGACGCATTGAGATTTTACGCACTTAAGGCGCAAATTGAGAAAGTTGCAAGTATTTCAACAGAAATGACGTAACAATATATATGTTTCATACCAAAACCAATTTATTCTTTTTAATGCAAGAATACATGCTACTCAATATCACCCCCATCACTGTCTGGATCAGTCTCACTCAATTTATAAGTTTTTTCAAAGGGGGGGTCACTCAGTGTTTCATTTTCAGCAAATGGGGGGTCACTGAATTTTTCAAAGTTGGTTAAACCAAATGGCCGACCCACCCTGTGAAGTAATTTGTAATTTATGTGCGCTCCCTACTTAATATTATAATTTACATTCCTGATATGTAATGAATATTACTAATTTCATGTATCTTATACATAGCATATGGTCTCATTTTGTATTTTGTTGTTCTGTCTATGCTATCATAATCTCCAAACACATAAAAATGGTCAAAATTTGTTCTAAACAGGTGTTATTTAAGCTTTTCGGCTCTAAGAGACCTAATCTTAACAATACATTATATCATATACAGCGTACTTTAGATCGTAAAACGAATGATCTTAGTGATTTAAATAGATAAAATGGATGAAACTTGCTGACATCACATCTTTATAGAGCAATGTGAACAAAATTTGAAATATATAACTTATGATGGCTCACATATATGTATCTCGGGTTAAACATTTGCATTCATTTGTATTCTTAAGGTCTCGGAACGATGACAGTGTTAAACTACTCTCACTCTACATGGGAGATGACAGGAACAAAATACTGGATGCTATAAGACTATCATTTGGGATTCACGATGCATATGTGTAAGTATACAATAAATCATTCAATAATTAATTAAGTGGAATCAGTACTGCCAAATGATGAATGACTTAAAAGACCGTAATGGTATGCTGTCAACACCTTATATTAGTGCAGTGATAGCTCTCGACCGCGATTTTGCGACTTTTTCCCCAAAAAATGCTGCTTGTCGCATTTCCAGACTATGGCCGCGACGTCTGTGTCGCAGTTTATTTGGTTTATTAGCAAACTTCAAAATAAAAAGAAATAATATTTTAAAATAGTTCAAGACTCAGCCTAGCAGCAATGTATATAGCCAACATGATAAAATCAATATACCTGCTGGAAATTAATAAAATCAATACAGCATACTCATGCACAATATCATTTGTGGCTGATTACAGTATTGTGTACTTTTAATCAAGATTTCCATAACATTTTAGTCAACTTTTAACAGTTGAACTTGATTAACAGTAAAGTATGCATCGTTTCATTATATGTCTTAATCACCCATATAAATCAACGTTGCTCTAGCGACGCCGTGTTCTTTGAACACTTCTGATCTAGTTTACATACGAAACGCCAATCGTAGCGCCGCCACCGGCCAGCAAGTGCGTTGTGATTCTAACAAATGCCGAATGCATCGTCGTGGTCAAGTTACTTTCGTTTTCATTTGAACTACTGAGCATGCGCATTGACGAACGGAAACATGCGTGTGTGTATATTTTTCACATCAAAATATGTAAGTTATTTCTATTTTCTGGCAAGCATTCGTAATAGATTGGGTGAATAACGTTACTAATAGATTATACATTGCTATATTTGAGAATGACAATCAACAAATGCGATGTTCAATCAATTTGACACTCAGAATCACTCAGAATCACAGCAACAAGTGCACGAATTGGCGATGAAAGCAGATCTAGTATACATGTGCAGCTTGTTTGACCTTATTTTCATAATAAACCATGATATGTAATGGCATATACACGCAGGAAAGTTACGTTTGGTGAAATTACCGTGCCAAAATAAAGTCAGCTTTGTTTGTGAAAAAGAAATTGAGTTCAGTTAAAGGCCCATGATCCCATGTGCACACGGATTCCATCCATATAATATAGTATACATGAAGCACCAGCTTGGTGTCCGCTAAAGAAATGTATGGATCTGTGTGTGTCGCTCTAAACAGAAATAAGAATAGCTTATTACCGAGTGACACCCCACCCCACTCCTATTTACTGTATGTCTGTAGTATCTTGAACTAATTATTGACATATCACAATATATTTTTGTCTATAGATTGTGCATTAGAGCCATGTCGCTGGGTTTCGTAGTAATTTCCAATTTTATTTATATACATGGCCATAGCAGCCTGGGGGGGGGGCAGGGGACCATGCCCCCCCCCACACACAAAAATGGATTATGTGGCCCACCACCCAGCCCCATCAAAGAAATTAAGATGATAAAATGAATACATAATATACATTTAACATGCTTCCAATTAGGTTTTTCAAATATATGTAATTATGTCTCAATTTCTTAAAAGATTGCCACATTTTGTCTCGCTTTTTTCTCATCTGTCTCATTTTTACAAATTGGGTGAGACTTGTGTCTCCGTTTGACAATTTTGCAGAGCGATCACTTTTAGTGACTGACTTATCTTTATTATTGATTCCAGCATATCCTTCTGGAAACCGGAAGCCAACGTACTGAAGAGATATGTTGGCACGATAACGGGCAAGACAATAATCCAGATGCTGGCGCCGCAAGCGAAACAAAAGGTCTATTTTTGTGCATGTAAGTTGTGCATGCCGCCATGTTGATACAGTAGAACCTCTCTATTAAGACCAGTCGTGGGGCCAACTCACAGTTGTCTACATGGAGAGTTGGCCTTTATATCGAGTTTCTCAGTGGAATCATTTTAAAGGGTTGGGACCGAGAAAAATGGTCTTATTGTAGAGGTGGTCTTAATTTGCAGTTCTACTGTAGTTACAAGAGAAGTTCAATGTGCTAAATGATAGGGTTGCAATTTTATAATCAAATTAGCTGAAATTAGCTAATGTAACTTATTTGTGAAGAAACTAATGTCTACTTTCCGATATTGTTAACTGTGATATCATCCAATGATGTAAATATTAAATCACACCCGCTACTTCTAGGCAGTCAAGAAACAGAAAGCATGTTGAGCGCAATGGAACCCGGAGGTTCACGAGCCAATGATGAGAGTGATCCCGAGGTCATAGAGATACCAGACCCACCATGCGAGGAGGAAATTCCAGGTGTGACGAAATAATTTTTCAAGTATTGAACACAAATCTATATGATCCATCAATGTTAAGCTTCGTTCAACACATGTTTGACAAATAATCGTTAAGATGTGACTTCATTTTGTACGAAGTTCCAGGTATCAATTGACTAAAGCATAATATTATTTCAGATATTACTGTGAGCGGTAGGCGGAATAAAAAGCCTTCGCCCACAGCTTTCTTCAATTCTTCAGTGATGGTTGCTGGAACCATTGAGTCAATCTTCCCAACCAAAGGTGAGGAAGTAACTTTGTTAGTTAATTATTACTTTTTCATTTCCCATCTATTTCGGGAATAACACCATAAATGACAATAAACCTTTTGTTTTCCAATGTTGCATCGAATAAAAGTACACTCAATGCACCACTCACTTAGGGGTAGGGGGACAGGTACTTTTTTCAAGATGCAAAGTAGGGGGACTGGATGATTTTTCATTCTCGTTGGGCATGGGACATGTACTTTTTTTCAGTTGCTGAAATCCCACCTCGACGTAAGCAAATCGGTGCAAATTAACCACGCGAATATTCATGGGAGGGGACGCAGACTTTTTTTATGAATAGAGGTCATGGGACATCAGGTTTTTTTTCATCACATCAGCAGGGGACAAAACCTTTTTTCAGACAAGTTTTTCGATACGCACCGGTCCCCCCGCCTGTTAAATATTGCACCGTCCCTTAAAATGTTGCTTATTTCCAACACATTTTAATGAATGGCACACATGGAGATGGTTTTTGCTTCAGTGAGAAGTGACCTCCATGGGGGTCCATTGTGGTCGGTTAATTTATAACCTCTAGCTACAATGCTCTGTTATACAATATAGTGATTATCAGAGTGTGCGGATTTCTTTCATGATGATTATAAAATAAATCACCCAACTGATTGATTTGACACCTTCATGAAAGAAAGAAATTATTTTATTTTTTAGAATGTGCTAATTTTGAGGGACAGCAGTCTTTCACACTGAGAAAGTGTATCACCGACGCTGGACAAGTAGCTCCACCATTATTCCCGGGTAGTTTAAACGAGGTAACCTTTCCATACTCAAAACGATTGCAAAACACTTTAATATGATTCAAATGAAAGAATGCTCATATACAAACTTATCATCTATAGCGCCGGAAGTTCTTCAGCGAGACGTTATTTAAATGGGTACTTAACGCGAATGTAGCCATCACTGGATCATGCTAACCAACACGTTTTCGTCAGACCAGAAAATGGCGTGAGTCTAGTCAGTCGATTCGGAGTAAACATAGAACAATAATCCTTTAGTAGCTCATATGATTTTCATCCGAACGATTTCATATTAACAGTACACATTCTGAAGACTGACTCGTTTCTTATTTTCATCATAATGAATAATAAAATATATAGCAACAAGTCCGATTTGGACAAAATCGAGTAATAGGCAATACATTTGACAGCAAACGCCGAAGCTGTGAGTTAGACGTGGCGATGGATGTGATTAATGGTCAAATTAAACTATTTAGTTAAAACAATTACATAGACTTATATATATGAATGGAATCGCATCTTACTGCAGATGATTTCCATCAAAATTATATATTAATACGACAATGTATAAGAGAGATATGATCCAATATATCTGTGAGGTGTTTTTACCTGTCGTCGCCTGCTGATATTGTCAGTAGACTTTTTATGATCATGCAAAGATTCCACTGTTTCAACTTAATTAAATATACTAAATGTGATGGTTTATAGTATATTTTACTATCGAACGAAAGGAAAATATATTATCTGTGATGTATGTAAGTGAGATTGCTGAAGTCTTAAGTTTTATTGAGCTATGTGCGTTCAAAATGTATTGCGCAATTTCTCCCATAAGCATAACATTGGGACAGCTTGTATCATCGCTCACTCCATAATCCAGTTGAGTTTAGTCTGGTTGGTAACGGTAGTTCCTGTTCTCGTAACTTCCATGTCCTATAGTGTTAGACCTTAAATAATTCAAATGAAATAAAATATTACATAATTAACATATCTTTGTATCAACCCGTAGGCCAAACTACATGCACTGCTGTACTGCAAACCACTTCTTCACATAGTGTGGACAGCTAATGAGTATGTCATGAATTAATTGATAACCTTTCATATGGAACATTAGTGCAGTAATAATTTTCCAGCGATAATCAAAATAAGCAGCAATGGGCCAATGTATATGTAATGATGAAAGCCGGAGAATAAGAAATTTCATACAAGTGAGAACCATACCATTTAATGCAGTAATGTACATGCAAAAATAGCCTTATGTAAATCACACATAATTATTTGCAGGGATTCCAAGCGCATTCTTGAGGATATGGCAAGGTTTCACCAACACATGATATTCTGGGGAACGAAAGGACGAGGTGTGTGAATTAATTCAAATGGGTGTTGACGTTTCGGAAAGTAACGAGCAATGACAAATCAAATGTTCATTAACACAATCTATCTGAAATTATAATAAAGATATGGCTCATCTATCTATACCTCTACGATAAAGCAAACTACTTGAGGGATGATCTGATATGATATGCCGGCAGATGGTCATTAATTCAAACTTTACCAATTAAATGTGATTCACATGAATAGACGCAATCTTTTGTTTTAGCACCAAGGCAAGCATCGTTCAAATTCATGGTTCCACAAAGAGGATCAAAGATTTTAATGCCATTTGAAGGTAGGTAACACAATACGCCATTAATGTTGCTATTATGTAGCAACTGCTTTTTAGAATCTGGTGGGTGTCTTAGTTATGAAATTAATACTAGTAAGAGATAAGTAAATATCAATAGTAGAGTTACTCCTAAGTAAATAGTTAAAAAACAACATGAAAAATAAGAACATTAGTCATATGTTTATAGAATGTGATGTTGTGAAGCATATTTATAAATTGCCATTGCATACATAAGTTCTGCTGTATATAATATAAAGTATTGTCATGATTAGGGCTCTGTAGAGCCGAAAAGCTTAAATATAATCTGTTTAGAACAAATGTTGAACATTTTTATGTGTTTGGAGATTATGATAGCATAGACAGAACAACAGAATACAAAATAAGTAATAAATATTATTTTATGGCATATAAAAGTAATATCTGAATAAATATCGTGAAACACTGTGTAGATATTCTTCGATTATGTCACACATCTTATGTTTCCACTTTTTGGGGGAGGGGGTGGGTCAAGAAAACAGAGAACACTGTTCCATTTTTCCGGAGCGTGGTGTACATCATCCCTTGTTATGTATTGTTTTACCATTCAGGAGATGCAAAGGAAGCCATTCTAACAGCGGCAGAATGCCTTGATGAAGATAACACAGCTAGCCTTGATGCTAATGAAAGTCACCTATCTGGCTTTGATTCTGGTAAAAATAATCTATTGAATGATAAACAAATTTCAGATTAGTCCCTGATTAAGTTGTATGGAAAGACCTGACTGATTTGTGTGTTCTTTGGTCAGTTTGTCACAATTCAATCTGCTTTGTGTTTTTATTACAACAGCAGCAGCACCAGCATCATCATCAGCAGCAGCAGCAGCAGCAGCAACAACATCATCAACAGCAGCAGCAGCAGCAGCAGCAGCAAGCAGCAGCAATGACACTAGTACCACCACCAACAACAAACACAACAGCAGCATTAGGTGCAGCAACAGAAGCAGCATCAACAACAGCAACAGAAACAGCAGCAGCAGCAGCAGGAGCAGCAGCAGCAAAAAGAGCAGCAGCAACATCACTTTCCAGAGGTAAATTTAGGTTTTCTTTTTTCTTTTGCTATATATGTTTAAAGTTTTGTCGCTTATATATTATCTATGGAAATACTAGTTATTTGTTAACGAAATGTTTACTTTTGGTTCAAATTTACACAAAGTGAAACTAAGCATGCATGACCAACTAAATGAACAATAATTGTTCCAGGACCACAAACCTTAACAACAACAACAGAACCAACAATAACAGAAACAGCAGCAGCAACAACAGAAGCAGCAACAGCAGTAGCAACAGCACCAGTCTTAGCAGCAGTAGCAGAAGCAGCAGCATCAACAGAAGCATCATATTCTGGGGGTGAATTTAGGCTTTCTTTTTTCTTTGGCTATAAGTTTAAAGTTTTGTTGCTTATATATTATCTATGGAAATACTAATTATTTGTTGACAAAATGTTTACTTTTCGTCCAAATTTATACAAAGTGAAACTAAGCATGCATCACGATCTAAATGAACGATAACTGCTCCAGGTCCACAAACCTTAATGGCAATAACAGAACCAACAACAACAGAAACAGCAACAGCAACAACAAAAGCGGCAACAGCAGTAGCAACAGTCTCAGCAGCAGTAGTTGCAGCCCCAACAACAACAGCAGCAGCAACTAAAGCATCACATTCCAGTGGTAACTAAAGGTTTCAATTTATATAACTGTCTGAGTGCAAGAATGCTCGATGTGAATTATCTTAGTACATATACATCCTTAGCAAAATTGGTGTTTTGACTTGTTTGAATCCTTAGTGCCCACTTTTAATCAGCTTTTTTCCTATAAGTAGCATCAACATCAGCAGCATCACCACCACCGGCAGCAGCAGCAGCAGCAGTAACAGCAGAGGCACCAGCAATGACAGCAGCAGCAACAACAACAATGGCAACAACAACAAAAACAACAACAGCAGCAGCAGCATTAGCAGCAGCAACAGAAGCTAAAACAACAGGGTCAATTTCCAGGGGTAAATTTTGGTTTTATGTAATTGACTTTGTGCAAGAAGGATAGTGTGCTACTTTAGTGAATATACTTTCGCTGGAATTAGAGAAAGATTTTGGACACTAATTTCATTTGTATGAGTTAGTAGTGTCTATTTATATAAACTTCATTTCTTATAAACTTTAAGTTTCATTGCTACATTATCATTTGATTAATATTTTAATTATTCAAGTTTACCTTTAAAAGTATTTCCCAGTAGCAGAACTGCAATCTTTAATTCTTAATAACATAACTATTATCAAACATCAAACAGTAGAAATGATAACATTATGACAAAATAGAACTCTGAATTTAACTGATGTTACAATTTATACTTTATTGATATTTATTTCTACATTGTTTTATTTCAGCGCAAAAGCGAAAAGCAAGGGCTATGAAATACAAGGCCTTAAAAAACAGAAAGCTAAGTATTCTTTTTTGGACTTCATGTTAGATCATTATACATTGTCCTGATTGTACAGTCAAGCAGGAATCATATTTGAATGATTTTGTGTTAACTTTATAAGCTTTATTAAATCAACCTATTTAACTGCATATCACTACATATAACATTCCTTTATCACACAAGTTGTAATGTATGAAGTTTATGGAACACGTGTATTTTTTCGGACAAATATTTATCTCAAATCCGTTGCTCATGTTTTGGATGGCATAGCTATCGACGTGACGTTTGATGGAACATTTTTTTATCTTAAGAAGATTTAACCCTATCTATCGCTCATGTTTTGGATGGCATGTAATCAGCCGTTGACGTGAAGTTTGATGGAACAGGTTTATATTTTCTCATGGTGATTTATCTCAAATCCATTGCTTGTGTTTTGATGGTTAGCTATTGGCACAACGTTTGATGGAACAGGTGTATTTTTAGTGATGAATATTTAACCCTAACTATCGCTCATGTTTTGGATGGCAAAGCCGTTGACGTGACGTTGATGGAACAGGTTTATTTTTTGTTGTTGACACTTATGAAAATCAGCCACATTTTCAGCCACAATCATGCTTTCCAGACTTCATTACGTCTTGTGTATGTTTTAATGAAACAAATGATAATAGAAATGAATGATATCAAGCAACATATCAGGCCAAATATTTAAGATCTCAGAAATCTATTTTGAAAAATATGTTTTAAAATTCATGAATCTATCACATTTCTGCTCAAGTTGTAAGATTGAGAAATTGAGAATATTTGTATACTGATTTTAAAATATATATTTATAGAAATGCTGTATATTTTAGTAATACCCATTTCAGATTTTTACCAAATGCAGTATTACTTGCAATATTTTGATTATTTTGATGCATGGATTATAATTTGTGCATGTGCTTGAATTTGGTGTTGCATGGAATGGAAATGTTTAATCAACTTGCACTAATCAATTTTCAGCAATTATTACTTACAGCCTCAATGCAAATAATATATATATTATTTTTTTATTATTACTTTAAAATGAATCAATTTTGAATGATGTTAAGCATATGAAAACATATCAGAAGTAGATTGCTCATGTTACATATAGAGTACTTCCTTAACATTGAATGTTATTCTTTTCAGGAAATTAGATATGTTGTATTCTTGTAAAAACCATTATCTATAAATGTAAAGTTAATATCTGCTATTATATTATATGAATTGAAAGTTAAATTATGTCAAAGTTAATCAAATCAATGCTAACTTAAGTTTCATATGTGAACTTTATAATTAAATGCTTACTATATATATTGCTCATAATTAAGCAATGTCATTGCTTTTTACAGATGTGACGGTTGTGTGATTTAACCAACAGTAAGAGTTACCCACAGAAGTTGCTGGCCAATCCTATAGAAGAATGTGCTCCTATGAACTATATTATGTCACAACAATGAAATAGATAAATTCAATATTTAGTAACATTGTACATGTGCAGTGTAAATAGTTATTTCTTTCTCTTATGTATTGTAAATATGCATGAATATTATTTTGTGAATATGGTTAATAATCTAATCTTATTCACATTTGATTTACTTAACAAGACAATTGTAAAGTTATATCATAGACTACTTATTATATTGAATGCTCATGATAAAAACGATTGGTGACAGTTACCTATTTATTATATTAAGGGCACTGTTTATAGCTATATCACATTTATACCTGTGTGAATCCAGGTGGAAGGACTTCCATTCATGCTTGATTTATAAGGATATCTATCGATTAAAAATGTTTATAGATATTTAAAATGTATGTTCTTTTGAGGAAATAAAAAGTAAATACTCTGTGCAATTCTAACTACTATAAAAATATGATTATGTTTTGAAGAAAAAAAGTAGTATTTCAACTGAATGTGATCAGGCAAATCGCAAGTTGTATATCTGTTAAATGTCCATAGCATTATTATTGAAAATAAAGATATTTGTGTGAAATGATGTGTTACTATTACTTACACCCATATATTATCATTGCAACAACGTCCCACACGCGCACATATAACTATACTTTTTTTTAAATATATTGTATATTTTTATAAAATAAGCAAATATTTTTAATTGTTAGCTATTGTAAAGAGTAATCTCCCAAATAATTAAAATATTCAAATTCGATACCATACCAATAAGTGTAAAATATCTCTGTGAATGACACTTTTACCTCATACAACTGACATCAATGAGTTGAACTTCATGGCTTGTGTAATTTACTAATACTCTACATATAAATATTCTATTTCACCAACATTACTTCAATGTAAATTAGGATAAAAAGCTTACACTATTCTCTGTCATTGAATCAGTGAGTTCAATATACGGATCATACGCATTTGAAATATTATTTTTATAACAATGTCCTGCCAATCAAAGACAGAATTCACGAAAAATTAATCATGGTC
>CM032664.1:49849047-49890190 GCA_019095985.1 Streblospio benedicti | reverse complement strand
AGTTAAACACTTGCTCTACGTGAAAACCTAAAATATCTTCATTATTTCTTATTTTGAACCTACCGTAGAAATGCGAGTATTAGTCGAGTTTTTAACACCCAAAATTTCTTTCCAAACCATGGGGGTTGACTTAAAATCGGGTTTAAACTTTGGCGTGAACCTCATGGGCGATAATGCAAGAGCTTCATTTTCTATCTACTGACACACAGACATGCGACCATTTCAGCACTATCCATATCAATAACAATACATATTTCTTCATATTTCACTCTGTCAAATACATTTCAACTCATGTACCCTTTTTCAGTCATAAAAAAAAATAAAAATCATCTTTTTCACCTACTCATTCTAGTACAAATATCAGATGAAATCACGTGCACGGATGTTTATGTTGCGAGTTATTTCGATCATTAATACGCTAATTTTATTTAAAATTTCCAATTTTGATGTCAAAACAGGGGGCCTCGACTTATAGTTGAAGTAGTCTTATACTCGCATTTCTACAGTAACTGATTTCTTAAAATGAACCAAACTGAGGAACTTGAATCTCATAAGATCCAGAATTATACCTCTGTGTCTTTTTCATTGTATCTCTTTTTCAACTTCTGCAAATTGTATCAATGCTCATGAAAGTCAACATTAAATACGTAGCTCAATTAAATTTTAACAAAAGCTATAAATTAACTAAGAGGTAAATTAAAATTATGAAATACTGTTATGTAAAATTGTAACACTAATTGTCTATTATTGGTTAAATAACATTTCCATCTCATCAAGAGTATTCATGTAAAATTTTACCTGTAGTTTCTGAAATAATTTAGCAATAAAGGTATTAGAACATAAACAATCAATTTTCTTCTGCCTCAGAGATTCACCGATCTAAATTCGAGATAACGCAAGTCACATTAAAGATTTTAAAAAATAAAATCAAAAGCTAAATCTGCATACTGGCTATCATTCACAATACTTAAACTTTACATACTATAGACTTCTCTCTTTTTTTTCTTTTTTTGCTCACCAATCCGTAACTTTAACCAAACTAACAGCTTTCAAATGAAAATAAGTATATATCTAAAATGCAGGGTAAAGACTATACCTTCTTTTTTTTCTTCTTGATTGGATTTTGGAAGTCGTCATGAGAGTCCATCACTGAATTGTCAGAGACATAACGGAAATCCAGTTTCCCTGAGTTGATGTAAAACCCACCAAGTCTTGTGGTCAAGTTGGAAGGAACAATTTCATCGAACTGGTGAAAAAAACAAAAAAAAAAAAAAAAACATAAATCATTGCTACTACTCCACTACGCCCATGTAAGGTGATTAATATCATATCATAAGCATAAATGCAAAGACGGCCCCATTTGGTTTATTTTTGTAATGAATTAATAATCCACATGGCTTTCAAATAAGAAGAGTCTTCTCTTGAATTTTGTATTCAAAAACTAAAAATGCTGTCCCATCGCTCTGCATAGCGTGACTGACTGAGTAACGTTTGAGTGCTTAGTTATGCTGACATTGGCTACCAGTTCCGTGGACGCTGTTTATTGTTGGGTTGATTATTTTGTAGTTCCAATCGTCGGCAGAAGTTTGAACAAGGTCAAAATCTATCCAACGTTCTGAGGCAACTTATTTCCATTATGCACACGTTGGCAAGGTATTGGTCTGCTTTTAGTTTTAGACGAAAATAAACATTATCATTTTTAGCTGCAAATAAACATTATCATACATGTGGCCACGAATTGATTATTTCCCGTTGCATTATCACCACTGTGTGACTGTTCATAACAATCGGCAGCGTCTAAGAAAATCTAGCACAATTTTTTAATCCACCCTGGGAATTCTGTTGTATACACCATATTTTAAAAGCACTAATTGGCACTAAAGTTTACATTAATATTTTCCATGTCAAAAATGACACATTCTCATGCATAACTTAAGCTTATGGGTTATTTCAAATATATAAATTATTACTCTACCTTCTCCGAGTCATCCACGAAGGGGTCATTGAGGTCATATCCATCGCCGATATCGATAACATCATCAACGTAGCGACGTTTCTTCTTCATTGGGGCAGCATTTTCACCCTGATGTAAAGAGGAATGTGTGATTCATAGGATAGGGTTCATAAGGAAACACACAATATCATTCACATGGGATAATAAACAAATTTCTAATAAATATTAAAAGATTTAAAATAAATTTTTCACCATCTTGAACATGGTTTGAAAACAGAGATCATATTGCAAAATATAAATGTTAAATAGACGAATTAAGCAATAAGTGAATACCACACACGAGAACATGCTATTGAGTGAGGTACCGTTACTGTACCCACAAAATTACTGATCTTATGGATGCACATATTTAAAATTTTTAAATCTTAAAGCATATTTTGTCCACGGATGCTTACATATTTGGCTTCGAATTTCTGTGCCATGGCAAGTAACTTGTCATGTTCTTCTTTATCTTTTTTAGCAAACGGGTCATTTGGATCCAAGTCCTCATCACTGTCCTGTCCCTGCAAAATATAACGCACAGATGAGAACCTGTCTGGCTAAAACATTTTGTGCACTTCAACTGTTATTGAATTAAAAGATTAAACAATCTGAAATGAACTAGTTATATACTTGTAAATCGCTAGTCACAACAGGTCATATGTGCTCCTATATCTAAAAAACTACTGAAAACAAGGCAATTCCTGCATGTAGTACATGTATGTCTGTCCCACGATACTTCATCCTGTCCCATGTTACTAGTATTTCATCTCAACATGGACAATGTTGAGAATCTAGAACAAGATTACCATTCATGTGTTGACTGCATTTTATGCGCCATAAAATTGACGTCTGATTGGTTCACTTGCTACACAAACTGTTAGTACATGTTTCACTGTTTGTGGCTGACGTGTGTCTGACTCTTGGTTTGTTTGTACAAGGGGGAGGTTATGCGCCCTCAGCACCCACCTCCCTGGATCTGCCTATGCACCAACAATAACATGTATATCTATCTATATTAGGGTCCCAACTGGTACCCTGAGTGCTCATTCACGAGGAGAGTATACCCTTTACTCCAGTACAAGTCTTGTACGCAAGTACTCGATGATTAATAAGATTTGGCATTTTTAGATAAAAAAAAACAAGAATGAAAGAATACCAAAATGCCATGAATTACTCTCATTTCACACTCCTCTAGCCAGTTTGGCGAGAGCAATAACAGGAGCACTAGCCCAATGCTATTAATGGCAGGATATTCAAAAGGCACTGGCCAAATTCAAAGTTGCTGAAAAGGGGTGCGTCAAAGGTGATACCTTGGAAGTGAGCGCCAAAGGCACAGTTGCAAGTGGCGTAGACAGTATGTACAGCTAGAGGGGTCTGGGGGCATGCTCCCCCAGAATATTTTTTTAAATGCATGTCTCTAGAAGCTCTCTGATGCATTCTTTTTCTGAGAAAAGTAGTTTATTTTTTATTTTTGATGAAATGGAGGTATTAAGATAATGTTTTTCTTTCCTTTTATAGTTTTACATGTTAACTGTACATTGGTTATTCATTGTTTTTCCTGCATATAACTGTCTTAGCCTGAGTACCCCTTCTTCCATCAAAAAATATAAATCATTACCAAAAACATATATAAGATATTTTAAATTATGCATTTACTTTGACGCTGTTGTTGCAAAAAAAACATTCCCTGCGAACTGTATAGAGCTTCTTCTAAGCATTGGAAATGTGATGGTTGGTTTTAAAACATTGAAGAAATTGGGAATGGGGTAAACTGGAAATGGTTTCTTCACATTTTGGTGAAAAGATGATCGGAATGCATGCATTTCTATGGAATTTATGGCAGTTTACTCTTGGCCACGCACCTCTGATGAATGGGAAGATTTTATCCACGCTACGCTGCAAAATATTGTCAGGATACAAGGGCTGTCATCTCACAAAATGTAAGTAAAAAGGGTCGAATCCACGATGTATGGCGGCTTAATTTTCAAGAGTTCTCGCCCAAAACGTGATAGATAAGACAATCGCCAAAGTGGTAGGTACACATTGAACCCCAGTCGCCAAATGGATAAAGAACTCGAATTTGCGAGTTGGTGAGTATTTTAGAGTAATTCTCTGCTGATCAGCATGCTAACTATAATGTGAAATATGTATTTGGTATAATCAAACAAAAGTTCGATGCAATGGATTTTAGAGTTGCAGAGAATAAAAGGATCAAGCTGAGGCAGGAAGATTGGAAGAGACAAAAGAAGGAAAGACAGAAGGCTGCAAAGAAGGAGGCTGAGAAATATTGCATTGCTGATACTGCGATAGAATTGAAAGACTAAGCCATGTCATGCTTAATATGTAACTGATTGTATAAAGAATATAATCTTGCAGCATTAATAATGTTTTTATTTGTGTTTTAAAGTTAATTGATGAATGCTAGTAAACTGCTATCAGCTATACTAGTGTTATTCTTGATATTCTTTGTCCCAATTCGCAACAAAAGCGCGTAAATTTTTAGAATGTTAGTATCAAAAAATTGCGCCCCCCTTTAGCCTACATGTTATTTTTCTTGCACCCCGCCCCCTAGAGCACCATGATTTTTTTCACACACACCCAATTTCTCTTCACACACCCCCCCCCCTCCTCTGTATTTTGTGACCACTCCTTTAGACCCCTAATGACCAATCACTGGTTGCTGGTTGACCATTTACTGGGTAACTCCTAACAGCTAGTAATGCTTTTGTTTGGTCAGCAGTACTGCAATAGCAAGAACTGAGGTGAGTACTTGAGTAGAAAAATTTCTACCAGTGGGGACCCTAATCTATATATTGTGTTTATTTTAAACATTTCAAAGTGATATCCAAAATAACCAAACAAATTGGTTATGCAACAATAAAACTCACAGACTCAATGCTTATGATTGGGTTTAGTAAAATATATATACGGATATTACTTCAACCGTGACAGACAACTATAATTAATTACTGGTTATTTTAATCATGTCTAATGTTATTTTAATCATGTCTAATGTAAACACAATACATTAAAAAAATAATAGGAAATCAATAATTTGTATATGTTTTGACAAAATAAGAAAATATGATAATAAAATATATATTATCAAACTGAATAAACATTGAAATATATGGACAGTAACAGGCTAACAGATTAAAGAAAAAAAAAAAGACAAATGGACAGACTGAATATTTACAAAACAAAATTAAATGAATCTATCATAAATGCTTTGCTAAGAAAAAAATCATTAAATCCACATATCTAAATAGGACAATATCAACATAAAGAGAGCCCAGAAATGATTACGAAAAAAAGAGCAAAAAAGAATAAGTGAAATATCAATAAAGACAGAACACAAAAGATAGTGACATTAATAACACCCAGCCACAGGCAAATCAGTTCATTGTCCACACAGCAAATGGCCGCCAAAATCACCAATGTCAAATCACGCCTGCTCGCTAACTACCCAGCACATAACACAACCAGCCACAAAACCCGCCACTGCTAAAACACACCTACACAAAACCTATTAATGTGACACAGTCTAAAACTGCAACAAACAGCGCACCGCAAGCTGCCACGAACCCACTCTGGCACAACAAAGAAACAGCACACCAACTCCCCACAACTGCGCATGCTCGATAACTCATCAAATTCTATTGATTTAAGTGATCACAGCCAACCCCCCCAACAGCCAAGCCAACAATATCGCACCCACAACAAGAGCGCACATCACTGGCCACCTCCATAATAGCAACAGAAGCCAAGGACAAGCACCTTACAACCACTCAAAAATCAATATAAGTAAGGCCGCCACCTCATGGCACACCGCCAACCATCAATTAGCAAGCTACAATAGATAAAATCCAATCAAAACTAAAATAGCCAACAGCACTGCAGCACCAATGATAAGGCAGCCCACAGCCAAGCAATCTTACCTTAAAACTCAATTAGCCTTATCGCATATAAACCATTATGCAAATGGCAATTCTAATGATCTGAACTAATAACAAAAAAGTCTCACTTATGATAACCTTAACAAACACAATAGAAAAAAAAATACATTCAACCAATGTACATTCTCATTTCAAATCTCCAACCATATATGAAATCCACTTTTGAGCAGAACTGCTCATCATAGCATAACCTATGCGCTCAAGGAAATGGTTCTGAAGTAAAAAGGTACCCTGGAACTAAAAATAAACTGCCATAATCACATTTCCGAATCAAATAATTTCAATTTACTTAAATACTTAAATACACCTATAACTATTTTATATCCCTCACTTTTATATCGATGTTGTTATATATGTTGCTATGAAAGATTGTGATGATATTTGCTATGCTCAAGTATAAACCCAGTACATATTCAGTACACTGATAATCTGACCAAAGAGTATGACCTATAAATTACCCAGTAATATACAGCGAACCATAACACCTGCTTGTTGACAACAAACTAACCTACCAAATGTTCTACACATTAAAATATATTCATTTTCAAAATGAGACAGAAAAGTTTGAAGACCTAAAAAATGCCATTTCTCATGTAAGCACATGAACATGTCAAGTTCTTTTACTGCATAATATAGATGCCTCACATCTAACAGAATTTTCTCCAAAATGGCGTCCTCGACAGTATGGCCGTTTTATATTCTATCTACACCAACGATGCCTTGGTTCTACACAACCATATTTCTAGTTTAGAAACATAAGAGAATAATATGAAAATTTCTGACTTTCTGATGACAATTGCACAAAACACGTGGGTCATTGGTGGCTTATCTAAACGTCTAGAAAATAAATGACAACACCAGAATTTTATAAGACATGAATGAAAAGTTATTGATAAGTGAATTGAGACTATTTTCAGAACACTTTTATTGACTTACCAAAGCATTTTTCACCAGTTCTATGTATGAAAATTCTGGACAAGATTTCTCTGTTGGTTCACCCAGCTGCATTCTGAAGCGCAACGTTGGAGCGGATTTTTTCTTTTCCCCAACATTTTCTGGGGGTACTACCGGTTGTACTTCTATCCTCCTTGGTTCCATAATTGTGTACTATAGCTGAAAATATTATCCAATGCGAAATAGTCCATAATTTTAGGGAAATAACTACAAATAAGATCAAGTAAGCGCCATTTTGTTTTCAAACGTGGTCTGTAATGAGCATGCGCAGTGACCTCGGAACTCGAGGTTATGTTTACATTCTGTGGATCTTATAATAAAATGTCATTAAAAATCACAATTTTAATAATTCACGCGGAATGTGTTGAATTTCTAAACATTATAATTGTGTTACACTTTGTAATTTGGTGTAATTAGTCGCTTATTGAAAGATGACATCAACGCCAGGCAGAGATATTTTTCAGGATATGCATGGATTAATGAAAAGTGGGCGTGTCCCATAGATCTAGACTACATAAGCACTGCTTGCGTCCACCAAACGCTGACCAAAGCATTTCTAAATCCTCGATTATAATTTACATAATAGATATAATGGATTAATAAAAAGCAGCACACTGATACTGAATAAATAGGCCACTTAAGCCATGCAAATTCAGTATACAACACTATGGTAGATCCATTTGTAAGAATAATATAGAGAATTTGATATGCACAGATAGTAAATGTGCTGTCACTGCCTATATACTACACTCTGAGGATCAGAGGTTCAGAAGGACATTCTGAACCTCTGATCCTCAGAGTGATATACTACTAATATTGAAATAAAATTGCTTGTTTTTATTTTACAACTTTACAACTGTACAAAGTGCTTTTCTTCACATGTTATACCAATGGGTAGATTATAATTGCAATTAATATCAGTCAATTATGGATCCACAAAATAGAAGGCGAAACATTCATGTCAATTTATAGCAATTATAGATGTGCTTGCCATAGAACTAACACATCAGTAAATTACGTAAGTGTCGGTTCGAAAAACTCGTGTTCGGTTTGCCGCTGCAAGCATCACTCAACAAAGCAAAAAATAATTTTTTTATCATAAAAACGGGGACACAGTTAACTGTTCCTTAAAATTCATTTCATAAGATAAAATATGCAAGTATCGTGTTTTGGTTGGATCTATTGAAGGAATTTCTCAATCAGTCACATGAAATTTCATTAAACAATGATTAAGATTTTCAGTGATTAAATTCAACATTTGAAAATTTTTACATGGTTATTTAAGCAGTAATTACTTCAGGTCTCCCCCATCCCCCCCAATACATGTACCCGTCCTCATATATATCAGGCTTATTATTCAGAAGAAATTGAAAATAATGCCCAATACCAAGAGCCAAATGTTTGTGGAAAGCTATTCACTGCCACAGCCAATGAAAACATCGCAAAATTTTAGGTTCAGCCAAATAGAATGTACAATCATATATGGCCAAGTAAGAAAAAAGGTTGTTGATTTTAACTGGCAAATTCTTCCAATTAACACCCATAACCCATATCACTGGACTATTTACATGATGTACTATGATTCCCATGGACCGAAGATGACCTATATCCACATTAAAGCGTATGACCAAACTGAAGCCTCCCCTCAAATAAATGCAATGTTAGAGACAATTTTTAAAACAAGAGGACCATAAGTGTCAAATATCGCTAACCTGTATAATGCTGTTTTATCTACTTGTATGCTATATCAAGTTTGTTTCTAGATTTAATAATTAAAAGTTAACATAACATCATGAATAGAATATGTCCATTGCAAATAGTGACTTTAGTAGGGGACGTTTTTCATAAGTTCATCATCCAAGTAAACTGTTAAATGTTTTTCCCCCCCATACATCGTATATGACCATCCAAGCACCCAGGGCCATCAAATTGAAATTTTCTCAAACTGGGCGGTGGGCTGTTACACAAGAGTGCAGTTACTACATAATTCTGAAGGACATTCAAGAAAAAGAGGGGGGGAGGGCTGTTTCATGAGGGTGAGCACTTTGATGGTCGTATGCGGTAATTTGTGTTCATGATTATGCTAGTCATATTATTTTGCAAATGAGACAAGTTATAGAAATATGTCTTTCAAAATTGTGTCTTCAACCATTTATTTTGAATCGAGAGCGCCCATGATCAATTGTTTGAGGGAAATTATAGTAGGCAAATAAATCCATAATTCTGTTACAAGTTAAAAATAAAAAAAGGCGAAATGATTCTGAATATGCATCTATGTATACTGTAAAACTAGAATCTTTCGTGGCTATTAAATTTTGCGAAATTCATCTATATATTTATTTGTGACTATTTAATTTTGCGATTTTGGTCCATCCTGGACTACTTTACATAGGCTATTAATGTTTACTGACTATTTAAGTTTGCGTTTTTGCATCTACCCACGAAATTTACAAATTAAATCGTGTGCAAACATTTCTAGTTTTACAGTATACAAAGAAATAACCATTTATGGAGGCTCCAGAAAAGTTACTGTCTAGGACGTAAAAAAAGTAAAGACAACTTTCTCATGAAAGTATTTTTTCTATCAAATCAATGAAATAGCTGATTAACGAAGTGTCTGTATTTGCTTGCTAAGAATAAGAAACAAAATAAACTTGTCAAAAACATACTTGAATAATACTTAGAATAATTTTTTTATATGAATACAAACTTCAATAACTATTCTTGAGAAGTGCATACACCAGCATATGATCCTGCATAAGTTTGCTCTAATCTGTACATCAGCCTAATTTCATGTTAGCTTGTATATGTACCTTATGTTTACTAAAAAAAGTCTTATTGTAGATTGATAATAGCCTCATTACATACGTGTCAAATAAGTAAGTACCCAAGGGTTAATATTGAAAATATCAAAACAAATTACATTTTCATATTATTTTTTCAATGACATAAAAACATTGTAATCATACAAATCAATATCGCTATACTTAAACAATTGGTTACTACCTAAATTCTATCGAAATTTTTTATCAGATAAACATTTCATTAAATTTTGTTTTCATTTGAATTTCTAAAGCAAGTAATAACAAAGACATGAAAATCATTAAATACATAATCTATAACTAGATTCTTAACATTAAATTGATGCTCCACAACATCTTTCATTACATACATCAAATTGACTAAAAATATTCACAATTTACAATTATTGTAAACACAACTACACTCATTAGTAATAAGAATTGACATCATAAGAGAGACCCAAATATATTTGAAGTGCAATTACACCTACAATACTTGTAAACATTAACTTCGAAAACAAAAGAGGCCATGAACCGAGACCAAGGGCATGGACCAAGATTTCTACAATCAAAGGTCTAAAGCAGCTAAGTGCCAAGAGAGTCATTACAATTGGTACGAGCGACTTGTTGAGATCATTTCTGCTGTACAGCCATACTAAGGTTGCTGTGGCAATATGTTGAACAAGATTTATGTTTGATTCAAAACACATCTGAATGTACATCCAATTAAATTCGATGCCTCGAGCACCTACCCACAATGGTACAAATCTTGTCATGATCAACTCCGCAGTTGCCCATCCCATGCCAGCAATCATGAACTTCAATTGACCTTTTCCAGCAATTTTGGACATAACAAAATGAAGACCCACTAAATCTGCTAGATCAATAGTGCATTTCAAAAATTCACCAGTAACATCAAGCGTTCCCTCGGCAATTTCAAACGTTGGAAAAAATGTTGCCAATATTAACATTTTAACAAGCTGTGTAAATAAATATGCTGCTCCTGCTTGCACACATTTCCAGAAAGCACTATATTCAGCTAGTCCTGAACATCTGTACACAATGACATATGGAACATATGCCAGAGCCACACAGTTGCCAAAATGAAAGAACGTCATGTTGGTAGAATTTACAGCGCCGGAACTTCTGCAAAGGAAAGAAAAAAATTAAATAATTGCAAAGCTGACAGTGCCTAACTGTTAATTAATAGTTACAGAATTTCATATCCCATAATACTCATCCTCCCACCCTTTAATAAATACATAAATAAACTAGTTTTCTGCATACTTATCTAGGTTCCATATACGATTACAGAACTAATGAAACAACGGACATACATTAGGAAAAGATATGATGATGGCACTTTGATGTAAATGAATAGGTGGTACTTAGGTCTCAAGCTAGAAGAATGACTAGCATAATAACAATTGGAAGTCACATAATAATTCCATATCTCCTCGTGGTCTCAATTGCTTTCAATTAATTTTCACAGCATTGTATATTTTAAGTACATTCAGAAGATCAAATTCATGCATTTGTTTGTCAGGGCTACAGCGACCATGAGGCTAGAAGCAAATGTCTGCATTTTAAGATCAGTGTACTTCGGTGTCTGAGACTGAGTGCATATATAAGCACCCGCAGCCCCCTGAATATAAAATATAGTACTGTCTAGGACCTGTGCATGATCATTGTTTTATTCAAATTGGATTATGAGCAAACTCATCCCGTTCCAATTGCATTTTGCTCCTTGATAAGTTGTACTACAGGTCAATAAGGGTTTCTTCAAAGTGACTGGAAATTTGGCTGACCATAAGTCCCTGTCAGATAAAGGCTGAATTATATCAAAGGACATGATAAATTTACATTAGGGGGGTCCAAAAATGAAGTAGTAGATCTACCGTAGTTTGCCTCAACCGTATGTACTTCAGGTACCTACGCTAGCTGAGGTATAGCGCCCCCCCCCCCCGCGCGCCCCCTAATGTCAGCATAACATGTCTTTTGATATAATCCAGCCTTTATCGTTACAGGGGCTATAGGCTTAGGCTTAGGCAGTGAGGCAGTGTGACAGTGAGTGATTTGACATCAATGATTCAATCACGAAGATTTTAACCAAATGTTTAACAGCATACGGTGATTGGGTGACCAAGGAAATAATAAATGTAAGCAGTATTGACATTTGCTCACAACTGGACAATCATACGAATGAAATACGTACTACTATACGTTTTAATTAATAAAAGATTTAATTACAAACTAACACGCCTTGCAAAGATTTCATGTACTTCCGGCAATGCCGGTTAGAGCTGGGGACAGACAATTATTTAAAGTTACATGCAAACAAAATGTATGTGTTCCTCTGTTTGCTAGCATTGGTTTTTTTCAATTGTTAAAAGTTAGTTGATTGATATAATTTATTTTGTAAAGAAACTTTTTCGAACATCGAATTCTGACTTGCGTTGTTGTTTAGAAATGTGACGGTATATTTAAAATAATAAGTACTCCCTGGAACATAATGCATACCTACTCTTTTCTCGCACTGTCCTGTAGAAAACACAATGCAAACATCAAAACTGTGTAAATCCCGCTGCTTGGGATGATGGCATCATTCTGGTCTCACAACCTTTCGGTCGTGAGTTCGAGTCCCGTCATGACCACTCAATATTTACAAATAGTTAAACGAACATTTCCAGGTTCATTACCGTATTCCTTTGCCCGATTTCAAAACTATCTTTGCTGTTCATTGAAGATGTAGGTCTGCTTTGCATGTGGCAAATTAACTTGAAGATTGGGGCCATCCTGACCCATTAGGTCCAAAATCCCGGTCAAGTGTATTTTGAAGTCATTTGAATTTAGTTGTGGTCCTGTGTCTCTACAATTGTCCTATTTACATGTACATCCACAACCCTCCTCAATTCGGTTTTTACTTTCCGCCGGATAACTTATATTATATCAGGGTATGCGGGTTTGTCGGATTTAATTGGAAAGCCCCACCTGATTCGTATACCATTGTCCGGGAAAGATCATCTTCTTGACTGCTGATATCATTTTATTGAAATAGCAGACCCCCGTGTTTAGAATTTGGTTCATGCTTGGTGAGGGTGGAAGGCTGTTGATCAAATTGCAAAGTGACAAGACAGGTTAGTGCTGTTTTTAGAAGTGATAAACTTGTGAAATTCTAGCGAGTTAAAATAAGCTCCAAGATGCGCGAAACCAAGCCAAAAGATATTCTGAGATCTCCTTCACTAGTGTCTCCGTATCCCGGATGTGGGAGGAAAGCCAGGAAAGAAGTATCTCTTCTGCTGGACGATCCAAGGGACGAGGCCCACACCTCGAGCCTGGCCGGGGCCCTCATCTGGCGGCTGTTGTGCATGTGCACGTGCCAGGAGCCGTCAGTCACCGGCCAGAGAACTCCAGCAACCCAGGCGAAAATTCGTGATGGAAGTTACATGTGATTGGATTTGATGGCAAATGATGACTCCTCAATGATGTTATTAGGATTCAAATTGTGACTGGAATGATTTTAACGACTGACAAACTTTTAAATTTGCGTATGAATAATGTTTTTGGAATGTCTATAGCTATCGTAATGGCAGATTTGTTCTCATCCGTGCAACATTATAGATTGTGTATTATTCTATTGGACTTGTGTATTTGCTGGTGGGTTTTGCTTCTTCTCATTTGTATACATCCACGGACTGTACCAATTAACTTAGAAATAATTTGGACTGCAATGCTCACATTGAGTTTTATCAATACGAGGATATACCTTTGTTTTAGCCATTTGGAGCCACACACATAATATTAATGAAACTGAGACATGATTATAAGTTTGATACTGCCATCATGAGACTTGACGGGTTCAAATTCTAAAAAGCCTGTTGTGTATAGCCTAATGTGTACGTAATAAAAATTTTCATCGCATATCTTGTTTAATGTAAAATGATACTCTTTTAAATTATAAACGACAGCAAACTGAAGTCGGACACCGGGACACACGTGAACATTCAGCTATAGTCAGCGAATCAATATGGAAGACCATATATAGCATTTGTAGCTATTTGTCGAGGTACATGTACATTACAATAAACCAATTGTATCATATTATTTGTTTTTATTTCTCTAAAGTTTTCACGTTAAAAACAGCCATTTTGGATATTTTGTTATTATTTTAGCATATCGTTTGAAAAAAGGCATATATTCGAAGAGAATTAAAAAACAAATAATATGATACATGTATGTATGCAATGAACCATACCAAATATTAAGTAATAAACTATTTGGTTAGTACACCATCGATTACTTTAGAACATGAACATGTAAAATTGTATCTTCATTATGCAGGATTGTACAATTGGGAAATTGGGAATGAGTGCCCCTCTTGACCCTAAATTTATCGTGCGTTCCTGATCTCTTCTGTAGTACGTACGTACCTGGGCGGGAATTAGCTGACGTCGATTACACGCTGTAGCGATTTCATAATTTTTCATGCAAAACCAACGAGGCATCACAAAGAATATAATCATCATTAATTTATCTACGGACAATTTGTCTAAATATGGCATTGTCCACCTCGAGTGATTCGTCGATCTAGGCCAGAATGATTAATAAATTATAGGCTAATGCATAGATATCTCAGGATAATATGTGATCATACCAAATCCCCTTTCATATTGGTTTGACATCGCTGTCCAACATAGTCATTGAGATCTGAGATTGAGATACAGCTGAATAACTTCTCCCACAACTCAAATTAAAGTTTGCCTAGTATAGGCCTACGAGACCCAGCTTTAGACCTTTAACTCTCCAATTTTAATTACATTGTTAAAAAAGCTTCACCCCATTCGTAAAATGACGCAAGCAGACGGCTTTTCAAAAATTGCATACACTAAAGCCTTTAACAATGGACAACATTCACAAAAAGCGAGTCTGCAGACCACTGCCGCCTCTTCCCACACGACAATTACGGCGGCGGCGGCAGGATCATTGTTACCCACAATTGACGGATAATCCAGGCGGGCGGCTGCTGGGAAATCTGGATCCTCGAATGGAGGTAGCCATAGCACATGGATTGCCGCTTTCAATAGTTGTATAGCAGTAGAATGACTGTCAGTTTTGTCATTGCAATGCAATGACACGTTGGGATAAGGCGTGGTGATCTTGTGTGCCAGGTATTCAGAATGTTTTAATTGTAGAATAATGATCATTTTGTGTTCTTGATTTATAAATGCATTATTTTCATGGATGGTAACTGTATTGTAGACCCTCGAGTGTAGACCTGTGTTTTTAATATCTAAATGCACTTATTTGAGATAGGTGGGGTGGGGTGTTGAGAAGTTTGGATATTGCCAGTAATTAACAACTTGGTGGATCAACATGCATTTGGAATTATTCTTGACAGGGTGGTGGTGATGATACAAATCTATCTGGATGGCTGAAATGGAAGTTGTTGCTTGAATTTGCTGGTCACGTTTATTGTCGTCATCATTCCAGTACAATATCTATACTGCACAGTATTTGTCTATAAACTATCTGCATTGTATCATGTTCAGTGTATATTGTATGCACGTACTCTCAAACCGACGTACAAACGTACATATACACGGTGGGCCATTGCGATTGAAATTTAGATTAGTGCGATGGTGGATTTGTATACAATTTATTGGTAGAAGTCTGGAGGATAATAGATTATCACATGCTTAGTCACAAGGACGCACGAGTAACTGGAGCCGCTGGGAAAGTGGTCCTCGTGAATGCAGTGGTCAGCCAGTTTGTAATTTATATAATTCTGATCTAGGACCATTGAACAGAGTGTATTGTTCATACACAGATCAATTTGTACAGTAGGAGACCCACGGAAAGATTCACTTATTGTAGCAATAGGGCCGAAAAATAGAAAGACTATAGAGAGCAGGGTCACATGGATTTGCTTACTAGTTATGACTGGTATGAGTTTTGACATGTGAGGATGCTCATTGTAGGCTAAAAGAAATGTAAATGTCTCAGGTTAAAGGCAATATTCCAGCTTTATATTCTCACCACCTTACAATGTGCACCGGCACAGAGAAACAATTAACAGGATAAGTTTTGTGAGTATTCATGTACTAAGATCTAGGTAAGGAGCGGAGGATAGCCCAATGTGATTAGGATGGGTGTTGTGCAGAAATATGTGAAATTCGGAAGTCAGTGAACACGACAAAATTTCATATGAAGGCTTTGTATCTACCAATGAGCATTCAGTGGTTCGTGGTTATCAGTTTGATTTCCAGTAGAGTCATGTGTAAAAGTTCAAACCCTCACATCAGCCGGCAGCTGTAGGCAAAAGTACAGACTAAAAGAAATCAAGTCTGTGGAGTCAGTGCACTCATCTGGTGATCCTAGGTGCAAAATCTGGCCTCTCGTGACATGGTATAACACTTCAATACTGTGATTGCACCATAAGAGCAGAAGTAACTATCTGCGATGTTCATTAAGTGACCCTTATAGGACCCTTGTGGGCAAGTGGATCTGCACTATTTATGAACGATAAACTTGCCATAAAACTTGGACTCATGACGCACATGTAGATGTATGCACGTAGACTTTAGATCATGCCCGACCGAGCTTATTGTGGCTTATAGGGTACGGAAGTTGATGACGCCGAGGACAGTCTGCCAAAAACGAACGCTAACCAACTTTTAAATTATAGAACTATTAGCTGACAGCCCACATAGCCAAATACATGAAGGAGAACTAGTCAGATTTGAAAATAAACACACAGTATTCTGTTTTTTTTTTAAATAAAATAATACAGTGACTAATTTTATGATCAGTGGGGCCTACATTTTAAAGTGACTGTCTTAATGATATCTTCCATTTATTTACCTTTATTGCCACGTTCTGCCAACTAGTGGCAGAAGACCCTATTTATGAGTCAGCCCATTTGTTCATCCATGATTTAATCAATGGACTAAAATCGAACAACCCCAAGCTACATTACAAAAAAGTCACAGAAACATAGCAGCTCTAATGTAACAAAATAAAATCACCTCCGTTTAACGTTGTTTGCTTTTGTGGCAGACGATGCATGTTCAGGTGCGCAAAAAAGTGCGCAACATGCAAAAATGGTCGTCTGCCAAAACAGGCGTGTAAAAACCTGCGTCCAGAATCTGGGTGTCGATCTATCTAAATTTAAGTGTGAGGAATAAAATATATAATTATAATTGTATTCAAGGGGATTACACGCTAACTGTACACATAATAGTGTATCTTTGTCTGTACTTTGTATGCACAGTATCAATCTGTTCAAGTACGCAATTAAAAACATTCTAGTATGTAAATTGGAAGAAAGCCTGAAAGAATTAATCTTCGCAGTCATCGAAACCGTGCAAAATTGCCGGTTCAAATTAGATTTATTAGAAATTTGCGTTCATGTTAAAAGTGCTATTTGCAAGTAACTATTCGTGAAAAAGGGAAAGTGAGCGATTAGGACGGTATTCTTACGAGGACTGCAGTGGCGACTAGGCGACTAGACGGGGCGGTAGCTCGGTTGATAATCAATGTCAACATGCACCTTGTAAATTCCTCTTTTTCTTTGCTTATTTTAAGATAATCATCGTGGGACCAAAACCCACATCATCGGTGGTTCTTGTAGAATAATGAGCTAGATGGCATTCTGAGATAAGATACAATACAATAATCATTACACTATGAATACGTGCAATATGAAAGAGCGTGGTTTGTTTTTTACGATCCTCGATACCGGCTACATCGACATAAATGGCAAGTAAACACACTTACAAACAGTGATTTGTTGCTGTGAAGTGCACTAGTAATGTTGTGGTTAATAGATAGTGCTATTGACAGCTGTAATCGAGCGGAGGATGATCCCAGTGAAATAATGCACAAACAGGATACAGCTGAGTTCCACCAGACGTCAATTTCATGCACCGATAGCTCCATAATGAAGCGCACTAAAGTCCATTTTGGAGACTGGAAGAACATCGCGTGAAATGCACGCAATTGCAACACAGACAGATAACTGCAGGTTTATTTAAACCAAATTTTCACATTACAAGGGATAGAAGCGTAAGAAACGCAGCTCGACTTCGATATCCCAGAAGTGCAGTAGCCAATAGGAAAAATGATATGAAAAATGCCAGAAAAGCCTCCAAATCAGGGATCCTGAGCATTATAGCACACACCTGATGACTTATTCAGAGTACACGTTTAATGTTTTTTTAGTTGGATTGGTCATGAGCATAATAAACAAATAGTGCAGACCACAACGCTGAGCATGTTTTACTCGTTGGCAAGACGATCTCAAGTACTCAATTCACTTATTAGTTATTGGGAATTTCGCTTATATTGTGACTTTCACTCATGAAAGCTTTTCTCTATCAAGTGTGTACGCGTGAATTTCACATATAGATAGGAATTATATTTCATGGCAAATTCAAACGTTGAGACTCATTCTTTTAATAAAACCATCAACGTGATTACTTTCTTCAACGTTGTGATATAATTAATCTTATTTTAATTTTGGATGGCACTAATTTTACATTTTTGGAGGTTGTGCATTGGGGCAGTTGGAATATAAAAGTAAACTATGGTTTTTGTTAGTTGAAAGTACAAATCGATAAAACATGGATACCGGTATGAGCAGAGTAGATGGTTTAAGTTTGTATTTGATATAGTTTTGTCTTTTTCAGCTATTTCTAATGGTATCATGGATTTAAAAACACTATTCTGAGACGGGTCTGACCCCAATATTGTGTCAACTACAAGCACGTTGATAGAAATGATAGAAACGTGAATGAAATGTGAGCTTCTCATAATATATGCACTGTAAAACCCGAACAATTGACGCCCATAAGTAAAAAAAAATAATATATTGGATTGGTTAGTGTTACAACCAAACTATCCCTTGTACCATGGGAAGTACAGATGTTATGCAGTACCACCAGACCCAGTATAGTCACCAAGCAAGTTCCAGTACAGTTTCTTCAGGTAAGTAAAAGTACTTTATTTTATATGACAAAATTTGCTTTTTCGCAAGTTGCTCAAAATGGCCGGCAATGTGCACAAGGCATTAAAGATGGCGACCAAGATGACTGTCGCAACTTTTGTATAAGCACACAACAAAATGTTATCATAATAAATATTGGTGTAAATATCTTAAATTATATCAAAGTATCATGACATTAGTATACATTTTCCCTCCTCACTTAATCAGCAGGCATCACATCTGTCGTGGTGAGATCCCATGCACAATGTCCCCGTGACGAGGCAGGTGAACGACGTCTACATGAGTCTGATGAGCTGGTGGTAACGGGCGGGGGCAGACGGCGTCTGATGAGTGTGGAGGAGCAGCTGGAGTCAGACTATGACACAGGTGAGAAATAAAAAGGCATAGGCAGATCCGGGGGGGGGGGGGGGCCCCCCCTTTTCCCCACCAAAATACTTCATTTTCATAGGGTTTTTCATGAAATCCCGAAGTGTGCCCCCCCCCCCTTTTTCTTCAGTACGCCCCCCCCTTTTTCCAAAAACCTGGATCTGCCTATGCAAAGGGATCTTTATGTCCAGATCATATATCAAAGTTACAAATGAATGACTTGCTAGCTGGGTGACTGACTGCTTTGTTGGCTGGCTAGCAGGCTAATAAACTGATTATAACGTACTGGCTTGTGGTGATCGTATACGTATATATACTTTGGCATAATACGCCCGACACTCCTTCCAGCGAGCGCAGATGTGGATCAGCTGGACAAGGACATCATCATCTCCCTGGACCTTCTCCGTGAGCTCTCCTTGGACCGTGCACCACAGGTCAGCTCGTCAGCCAGCACTGCCAGCAGCCACAAGGTGAGGACGTGACCAATCAATAGTGAACCCTATACTTGTTTTGAATTTCATTTCCTGCAACGTTCGCCAAACCTTGAATGAGCTATGTGAAACTTAAAAAAATTGTCGTCTGCAAACAGGTGGTGCATCTATCGTTCTCGGGTGCCTCTGACACGTCCCCATTCCGCACCAGCTTCTCCCGCAAGCTGGGGGAACTTGGAGGGGGCGGGGGAGGGCTGAATAGGAGGCGGAAATCCCATGAAGCTGCCAGCAGGCGGAGCAACTCGGCACCTCTCAGTTCGAGTGTTGCTAACGGGCACCTGCCGCCCGTGTTGCACCTGCACGCCCTGGACGGTGGCGGGCAGACGGGCCTCACAGCCGCCTCAACGGGACTGCACCGCACCCTGGCCTCCAGCAGCACTATCAGCGGCAGGCACAAGTACTGGTAAGGCTCGTCCTCACGTGGTTGTGTGAAGTGGCAGATCCAGGTGTCTCTTGCAGGGGAGAAATGTATTCGCTGGCATTCCTGGGCCAAACTGACGCAAAATATGATCGTAATGATGGCTAAATGACGAAATATACTGGCAGGTAAGGGTGGGAGTGATGCCCTCATTTAAGCCTGAGACAGGTCATGATCAGTGCACATGCGCATAGGCAAACATAGCCATTATGAATATAATATGTGCGCGTTCATGATTTGGCATACATGTACATCTGTGGACGTGTGGTTTGTGCTGGTGACGGGTATTCATATATGTTTGCATTATGAATTCAGTGTGCGGCAGCAACCGTGAGATTCAACTCAATTATTCACGTATAAGGTACGATGGACCAGCACTCGCTACGAGAGGTCGACCTTTATTTTGTATGATTGTATTTGATAATTTATTTTGATAGATGTCATGTAAAATGTTTACCGTGCTTAACAAACAATTTGTCGAATATACATTCAACTAGGAATAAAAACACTTCGACGTCCTATGCCGCGGCCTCATATCTTCTTCATTTTTACCTTTGTCTAACATATCAATCTCCGTTCTCTTGCAATAGACTAGCTAACGCAAGACAAACACCCATCGTTGGCTACACTGTGAATCTCCCCGTTGCTCCCTTTTGCTCATTGTGTAACAATTGATCTAGATCACGAATAGGAAATCTTCTGAGAGTGACCTCCTGGTAATCCAGAACAGTGCTGACGCAACAACAAAGCAATCTTTTCAAAAGCAGACATGGTCTCTTGAAAAATATGAAGTAGGCTACCAGTACCCACTACACAATACCCATTGCGCTAGTTTAGAAATCACGCAATGAAAGTATAGTAGGACTTCCTACCAATGTGATTTCGTCAATACAAAACCTTGAAACTCAAACCAGGAATGAAAGACGTGCTTTTGTTATACATCAGATTAGTGGAAGATTATTGGAAGAACTTCTGTGGCGAGTGTTATAATTCGCTATGAAGAACAACCTGTCAGAATAAACTGTAGATTTAATGGATAGTTATGATTAGGGACGGTACAATATTTATTTTAGGGGGTCACCGGTGCATTTGGTAACCATTGACAGGTACAAAAAGTTCAAAAGTAGGGGGTCCGGATGAAAATATGAAGTTGGGCTACTAAACATAGCGCTTTTTTTTTCACGCTGAAATCCCACCCTCGACCTACCAATCGGTGAAATTCAATCAAAACCGAAACTCATTCATGAATGAAAAGACGCGGACTTTTTATGAATAGAGGTTATTGGGACATTATTTTTTTTTCTTCTGTGGCAGGGGACAAGACCTTTTTCAGAAAACAAGTTTTTGATATGCAGACTGTAGACTGTTAAATAATAGTTATATGATTACAGGATTTTCTCTAACAAAAGTGTATTCCTTTCTAAACCCCCACATTTGCTGCAAAGGAATCTATATTTCACAGCTACTAGCTTATATAGACAATGATAATTTTACAAATGTCATAACTACGTAAGTTGCACTGTACTAGAAACAACTCTTTGTTAGCAATCTCTTAGACTTCTGCCAATAAAGACTTGAGCTATAAGGTTACAAAATATTGACATTGCACACAAAGACATATTGCCGGTCGTAGACAATAGGCGTTTTACAATGGAGGCAGAGGTCGCAACTGTGAGCAGTTTTGGGACATGACATTTATTAGCAGGATTAGAAGAGCCTTAATTGCAATGCGCATTTGGATTATTTGATTTTATCAAATCCCTGTGAATATTTTGGATAGATGTACATAAGAACTTATCATGATCGTTGTATGTTATATTGAGTGAACTGTGTGCACTAGAATAAAATTGCACGCGAATTCCACTACAGGATTATTCCAGCTTAAATACAAGGACAATTTGAAGTACTGTATGCCAATGAAATCTGCAATGGAATGTCCAACCTATAAACTAGGAACTGATTGACCTACTGTATTTATAGACATAGAGATATATAAGATAGGTAAGAACTTGGGATAAATTTTGCTTGGTGGAACAAAACTAAAATAATGTAGCTATAACCTGACCCCCGTGGCCATGGTGAATAAGCGCAATGGTCAAGAATGATGTAACTTCAAATATTGCGAAGAAGGACGGATAAGTATAACACCCATTGAAAGCTGGAATTGTGATATAAACGCTGTCTTGACTAGCCGTCCAATTTAGTGACCCAGCGCACTGTGCAGGACGAACCATGCAGGGCAAGTCTATATTTGTGCACAAGTGTCTCATTTCGTAGAGTGGGCGTGCATTAATGTCCAGTGCAATATTGTTATTACGTATGAAGATATATTTTCTTCTTATTGCTCAATGCACGAAAAGGCCTTGTGGCTGGTAATCAATACCGACCTCTCCAGCGTGGATCGTGTGACTGTTCTTATAATACAGGCTACTGAAAAGCACATTATAATAAATGTATTGAACTAATTGCATGAGACCTCAGAATAACTGTGTGGGACATTTCACACTTAAGTTGCTTCCGTCTTGCATATATACTCGTTCTACCATTTAACCGTGCCATTATATCCCACTTTCCCCCTTAAAACTTCATGACCACTGGGTCCGCGTTTGACCAGTTCCCTTTTAAATGCACATTGCCAACACCACCGCCGTGTGTTGTCATCTATACCAGTTGCACATTTCCTATAAATAGACTCAATCATCCGTCTTTGAAAATGTCATCACATATTATGTTCTCCCCACCCCACCTTTTCTTTTGACTCACGTGTACGTCTTTGAAAATTTTATCATATGTAACACAAACTCCACGTCTCCCCGGCAGGCAGCGCCACTCCTCCACACCAACCTCGGCCACCGCCCCCGTCGAGCGCGTCGCCCCGGCCGCCGACCCTCCCCCGCCCCCGCCGTGTCTGGGAAGCATCGGTGCCGAGGTCCAGAGACGGCGTGCCCGCCAGCGTCCCGCGGCGGCAGCGGCAGGCGGCAGCGCGCTCCCCGTGCTCAGGTGAGGACCCGCTGGTGGAGAGGAGGAGAGACGCATAGAGCCTAGGGCACAACTGGTGGTACAGGCATTTTGATAGTGCGTTTTCCCCCAAGTGTTTGTGTGATTACGGCGTGTAGTAACGTGAGGCATATCTATGTCCAAATTGACTGAGAGGTTTGGCAAGTCAGTCATTTTACTATCTTCGTACTCAGCGGCCTACAAAAGTACATTTGATACACTTTCGCTGCACTTCACACGCATGGATCTATATAGCCTCCTTGAGCTTTTTGCAGTATGGTGGTAGTACTGCCGGATGTGCCCTATAGGCTTAAAACGTGGCCACGTTTGTAATATACCGTAGACGCTCCAATATATACACATGCAGGCCACGAATACACAGACCACTGTAAACATCATTATATATAACTTGTGAGACCCTGAAGAGGTGTGACCGCTGAATTTGGCGCAGGACACCACATAGAACTAACTATACTCCACGATATAGAAAGGTTGGTAAATATATTATTGGCGAAATCCCAATCTCAGCTTCAATGAGGTGAATTGCCAGTAGTCTGGTATGGGGTAAGACATATACACGAGAGAATCTATGATTTTGCCTCAATAAGCACATGAAATATGATAATATTTGAAGAAAGTAGGCCTATACACCAAGATTAGCACTGTAGGTTCATATGCAGTTTATAAGACTATCATTTGCGAATGCGCTATGTACATTTGTACTAGCTATTTCTGTTGCCGTGACTGCAGGGCCCAGAGTTGTCGTCTGCACGACAAGGCACACTGTCCGGAAGTGCGTGATCCCGCCAGGACGGCGCCAGGAGGGCGGCTGTGTCACGTGACGGCGCACGACACCAAGGTATACACGAGCACACGCAAAATAAAGTAGGCCTACATACCCGTCTGCACAATATAGATTTTATGACAAAAAGTACATACATTTATCAGTTTTTGACACCAACTTAAAATTCTTACGAATTCAAAAGCAGAAAAAAAGAAACAGTGAGAAAAAAAGAACATTGAATACAAAGACTCGTGGAATGTATCAAATATATGCTATCTGGTAACACCTAAATACCACAGCACAATATGCTTGCAGTTGCAGTAACACTGTCCATATTGATGTTTGTTCTGTCAGATGAAGAAGGCGCCACAGTCCCACAAGCTGGTGATCGCCCTGCCCCAGGACACACCCGACACGGACACCAGGGTCGTCAGCCCGCACAGACACGGCGTCCGCTTCAAGGCGCCGCACAACACGCCCCGGATGGCCTACTCAGTCAACACTCACACCTCGGGGCTGATAGAAACAACGGGACAGTCGTATCATAGCAGGGGCCAATTTATCAATCAGTCAGGACAGTCTTATCAGTCACCAAAGCACCCATTGGGAACGTCGTACCCGATACAGACTCGAGCATTCAACGGGCCGTTCTCTGGACAGTCTTATACAATTCACAACGGCAGCACAAAGGCCGGCAGTGACAACCATAACGCGCGCGTGTACAAGACATCAACACAGTCGGTTGACAATCACGCGGGCAACAGTCGCGGAAAGGCGGCAAAGGACGTGACATCCGACGACCGCGCGACGGCGTACGCTCACGGCGAAGGCCCGTGTCGGCGTCCATCTCCGCCCGGGGCTGGGGTGAGGCCGGCACCCATCAGGCCATACATCGTGACGTGGCTGGACGCGGGCGCAGGGCCGCTCAGCCGTCTCCCTGGACAGCAGCAGTGATACCCTGGGTTACAGTTTGGGAGCGTAGGGAGGGAGTGGTTCTTGTGTTGCTTCGGTAACAAAATGGAAGTGTGGTTGAGTGTGACTTCATATTGGCAGATTTCTTTTCATGCAATCAGGATGTGACACTAATTAATGCAAAATATGGACAAATACATATAAATTGAAAAATATATTTTTTTGTGTTTTTTTGTATTGGACCATGGTTTCTAAACAAAGTACAAACTTAGTACTCATAGATATATATGTATGGTATAATTTATTCAAGTCTGGAGTAAATAAATTATTTTACCAAAACACAGAAGTACATAGATTTAATGTGTGCTAAAGTCTTATAATGTTATGTATAAATACTCGTACGTTAAACAAATGAAAAAATACAAAAAATCCCAATGACTAGATTGTATGAGTGTTTTTTCATTTCCCAAGACGTCAGTTATTTCCTCATTCTAGCACTCAAAAACGATAATTTAAAAATGAAATCTGCATAGTTTAAAGCTCTCACTAAGACGTAATATAACATGTATATGATTCTTCAAATTAGGGAACGATCATAAATAACAATACCGGTGTGTGTGTGTGTGTGTGTGTGGGGGGGGGGGGTCATCCATTTTTTGGGGCTCGAAAAAAAAAGTTAACCGACCCCCCCATCAACATTTTAAAAAGTTGAGTGACCCCCCACCCACTAAAGAAAAAGTCCTCTATATAGTCATTACATTGTAAAAAGATAATATTTGAAAAACTATACCGTAGCGTGATAAAAAAGTTCAGCGACCCCCCCCACGAAAAGAAATCAGAAAAGTTGGACGACCCCCCCCCCACCTTTTTGGACGACCCCCCCCCACCCCCCCCACCCCGGTATCATTATGTATAAAAATCACTTAGAGGAATATACTGGGCCCAACATTTCAAGTGACCAATCATGCACATTTAGAATTTATTTACATGATGTAAAATTAACAGATTCAATTACAAAGATATGCATTACACTTCAAAATTCATTTTTCATTCGTCCCATTTTTCATCATAAATCAGTCCAAACACGTGAAACATACTACTGCCTTGTGTGTGCTGAAAGAGGACGTTATGATAACTGCTTGGAGGTTGGACAATCCACATCACCAACCCTAATCACGTCAAGTGTAACTTTACATATGACGTTTGACGTATACGTTGTTATGTTCCAGGAAACCCACGCACAGTTTTATGTTGTTTACGGTAAGAAATGTAAATTCAGGAAAGGTACTAGTTTCGTTAACACATTTAGAGTTTTAAAGTAAACTGCAATAACGAGCAAGGATATAAAAAACACAATTATGTGACAATGCTTTTGAGGCTGAGGCCGAACGACCGAACGAGCCGCAATTCAGATCCAGATCCAGATTCCAAAGCCAGTGCCAGCACATAGAGATAGAGATATCACACGTTTTACCTAATCAAACCTAAACAGTAGAGGTTAAACCTCCACGGTTTAGGTTTGATTGCACATCAGTAGAACGTCTACATATCTCTATAAATTGCTCCTGTGAGTGCCAGTGGCAGTGCATGAGTGGGCGTGGACCCAGACCTACAGTTATGGCTGCAAGCCTACAGCACAGGAACAAATTAGACAATCAATTTATTGTTCGACTGATGCGGAGCCCAAGCATCTTATTGTTCGACTGATGCGGAGCCCAAGCATCAAAGATAATCATCTTTGATGCTTGGGCTCCGCATCAGTCGAACAAGATAATTGATTGTCTAAATTGTTCCTGTGGCCTACAGCATGACAGTACTTCAGTGCATATCAACATCTGGCAGATAGACATAAGACAACGGCCGCTATAGCAAAAAATTGTACAATGAAAACTCTATGTAGTCTCGCCCTTATCTGCAGCTTTGCTGGAATAGTAGTTTATGGATTGACTTTAGAACAAGTCTTGGCCATTAACCATGAAACATGGCCACCTGGACCCAACCATCGTAACTCTCACGCTGAGATTGATACTATGAACCCCATGTATATCGGAAAAGGTTCTGGTTCTGCTCACTCTCCTGGTATGACTGCAAGCTCTGAATCGTTCGCCAATCCAAGAGGAAAAACCGGCTCTGGATCAGGTTCTGGTGCAATATCACATTCCCATGATGTAGATGAACGCTCTATTGATAGCCAAGCCTTTACAACTACATCTCGGCCAGCGAAGAGAGACTCTGAATCGTTTGCCAACCCAACAAGAGGAAAACCCGGTTTTGAACCTACAAGACTTGCTGGGGCAAGTGGAAGTGGCTCTGGATCAGGTTCTGGTGCAATATCCCATTCCCATGATGTAGATGAACGCTCTATTGATAGCTATGCCTTTACAACTACATCTTGGCCAGCGAAGAGAGACAACAGTGGTGGTGACAGACCACATGATAGCCATACAGGCTCTGGTTTAGGGTCTGGTTCAGGCTCTGGCTCAGGAGCAGGTGATAGGAAATTGCGGAACACAGAAGGGCATGGCTCGGGATCTGGTGCAGAATCTGGCGCAGGATCTAAATTACGTCACTCAACCAGAGATCCAGATATTCCTAATAGTGAGGATGATGAAAGTGAATACTACGCAGATCCTCAACCAGTACCCGGTGATCCCATGTATCCAGATGGTCAACACTATGACTATGGATTCTTTGATAGAGAAAAACCACAAAATCTTCATGAAGAAGGCCAGTATATGACTTCAGTATATTTCATACATTGAGATCACTGTAATTTGTAAATTTGTTAATATCAATTTTAAATGTTCTTATTGGTAATAGCTTTGTCAATATCTCTTAAGTCTAACAAATGAAAGATGTTTTGTTTCCATTATTTTTACTAAATGATAAATTTACTGTAACTGAATAGAATGTATCATATCACCTTTACAGCATGTAGATCTGGATACTGGAACCCAGATGATGGCTGCACACATCAGTGTTCAACAGCATGTCTTAAGGATCATGATGGCATCCATCTTTGCGACTTTCGAAATGGAGATTGTCTTGGATGTAAGGAACAATGACTATCAGGGGTCAAAATCAGAACTGGCAAACATTGTTAGTTTTGACTTTTGGATCTTGAGATTTGAATAAAAAGCTCCGTAAGAATCTAGCAGTTTGTCAATTGAAATCTAGTCTTACCCCCTGATTATTATATTTTCTAATTGAATCTAGTTGATAAATGAAGGAGTGTTTCAACTTTGGAGATTATAGTGCATGTATAAAATCATATATCAGATAGAATTTCTAAAACATTTGTTCACTAATCAACAATGATATCCTTTTTTTTTTCTTTCAGGCCCTGAAGGACATTATGGAAAGCACTGTAATATGTTGTGCACTCATACTTGTAAGAAAGGATGTGACCTGGTGACTGGCCTATGTACCCAATGCGTTGACAGGTGATACACTATAATTTAATATTTACCGATCATATCAATTGAATCTAAGACCAGAACACAGAAATTTCTACTTCAGAGTAACGAGTTATGAAAAATTGCACATTTTTTCATTACTCATGTTAAATGATCTGAAATTATTTCAAATATATAAATATGCAAGTTATTTAATTAATTATATAGCTACCTGTCATTTTGTCTTTGGCAATGGCAAGACTTTCGCTCTTCTCTCAAGAGCTTCGTCAGGCCTAATGAAAAACATCCTCTCACTGGGTCACATGACCGCCATGGATTTGGCCATCATGTGACAGCAGAGCTGTGTACACGGTGGGGGGAAAGACAAAATGACAGGTTCCAATAGGTAGCTATATAACTAATTAACTATTCATATAATGGAACCTAATCGAAGCTTACATTCTATATGCAAGTTGTTTTATTTTGGACATACAAATTGGAGATTAATATTATACATAAATATAATATACATAAAATATACATATTTATGCCTAGATTTTATGGAGAGCACTGCGATAGCGTTTGTCCATTAGGCTGCAAAGGCTGGCAATGTGACAAGCACACCGCGGACTGTATACTTGGATGCAAAGTGGTAATTTGTGTTTAAAATATGGGCATATCTTCTTAGTCTAATACCATAAATTTAGCCATGAAACAAATGGCATAATGCAAACATTTACATTGTTTCCTCACGCCTTATTTAATATATGCTGTTATTGATAACAAAGGTTGTTACATAGATTTCCCATTCTGTTAGGGTTGGTGGGGGCGTAAGTGTGAAGACTCGTGTAAAGGCTGCAGACATGGATTATGCGACCAGACCACTGGCAGATGTGATATTACAAATGGTTGTGATCCAGGATGGACTGGGGAAAACTGTGGCTACTGTGAGTATATTCATATTTTTTAGTCAATTTAGACTAATCCAAGAGCATATTTAATGAAAAACAAAGTATTAAACATTTCTCGTATTCTACAATGCTAAGTGGCTTTATGCTTTAATTCTACTATATTCTATCAAGCTGTCAATGTCACTTGGTCATTTATTTGAATAAAAACTCTGCTAAGAACCGTTGAAATCAATCTGCAATTATATGAGACATATGGTTGTGGTCCATATATATAAAAGTACTTTTAAAACTTAAATAGTTAACTGACTGAAAATTTCAAAACGCATTTTGAGAGTTCTACATTCGCACAATGCTACTATTGATTCATTTATCTTATTTCAGTGTGCCCCATCGGTACATTTGGAGCAAAATGTGAGAATTTTTGTCACTGTTTCAATCATACAAAATGTGATCCTCTCACTGGCCATTGTCCAGGAAGCTGTCAAGAAGGTTACAGGGGAGCCACCTGCTCAGATAAAGACCTTCACCCTGCACAAAATGTCACAGAACACTCAGAAGTATCTGATGCTCTTCCTGGAAATATCACTAATAGAAATACTGTTAATCTAATTTCTAATAGTAAAGGAGACCATGGGAATCACCGTTATCAACTGCATGAGAATGACACTCATAGTAATCCTAAAGCAAGAGATGTGAATGGTTCTACAACCATTGCTGAGGACGTTACTTCTCATAAACAGAATGCAATGAATATAACAGTCTCTGGCAATGAGGATTCAAAGAATAATCCAGTCTCTCAAAAACAGATGTCCGAGAAAATGCCAATGTCTCAAAATGATGACACCAAAAACAGTGCCAAAGGCAAACCTCTAAAGGGAGATGAAAATGGTGCAGGTAATCTTAGTGATGGACAAGAGTCAATGGATAGTGGTGATGGAGGTAAGCTATTTGTTAGATTTATCAACAGGATCAATTTATTACACAAAAAATTGCTGTTTTAGAAATATTAACCATCAGTTATCAAAAAGTAAATTTAATATGTTTACATAATTTGCATAGTTTTCTATATTTATTTATTTCTTGCCATTGTACATATTCAACCTGTGTGTAGAGATTGCTTTGACATCTTTTTGCTTGTCCATTCCAGAAGAGCCCCGTGCAGCCGTAGACGAGCATGCTGGGGAGGCGAGCGGCTGGCAGGATGGGGGACCACAGCCAGGCCGGAGGAAGGAACATGACAAGGAAGATAACGTGGACAGTGTCTGGAACATGGCACATCCTCACCCAGTTGGTGAGTTCCTTAATATTACATCACTTTTGTCACTTTTTCTGTCACTTTTAAAAATCACAATTTTAAAGATTTTCAGTTCAGTAAATAAAAAAGAACTTAGCAAGAACACTACATGAAGGCAACTGCCTATGTTCTGCAGAAAACATCAGTTTTACAAATATTTCTATTACAAAATTTAAGGGATATGCTTGTAATGCTGCTCAATTTTTAATGGATATGCTTGTAATGCTGCTCAATTGACATTCAAATAGACAATTGCAGTAGCCATCAAAATTTGCTTGCTTTTAGCTAGGAAGGCCCTATCCGACAAGCACAAGCGCAAAGCTGGCAGCTCGAAAAACCTGGTCTATTGGTTGGTTGGCATGGGGGGTGGGGGGTTTGGTGTTCTCCTTGGTATCGCAGGCATTATTGGCTACAAACGGAGACATAGGTTCAGTCTGCCCAGGGAGCCACATCTTGACGGCATCATCAATGAGAACTACTACACCAACATCTCGTACAATCCAGCCTCCCCCGATCCGTCACAAGAGACAACCTCACCGCAGTCAGTCTAGTGACTATTGGTTTAATGCACACTGAGTATGATCAGATGTCCATCTGTTGACATCTGATTCTCAGAGTGCTTTAATCTTAATGTGACATTTTTGCCATCTGTAAGATGTTACAGTGAAACATATTTACTATCTTTCTTCCCATACTAACTGTTAAGCTAGTTAGTCACTTACCCTGAGTGGTTTCACTATCTGAACTTTTTGTCCAATATTATATTAAGTGGGAGATTTGTGATGTTGGACGCAAATGGCATGAATTATGTTTATAAGTATTTCCCTTATTCTTACCATGTTTTAGATTTGATGTTGTGAATACTAGTATGATCTAGTATTAGATCTAGTATTATGAATTTATATTTTTGTTTACATTGCAGTGCACTGTTTTAGATTTGATGTAATGAATTCATATATATATATATTTTTGACATTGCTGTAATTGTTGTAATGTTTGCAGTAATGTTTTCAATGGATTAGATAGATATTTGGTTTTAAAACTACTGGTAGCAATATTTTGCTCATGCCTTTAAGACTGATAGGTCAAAAGCATAGACAATATTCTATAGGATATTCTAAACACCTGACTAATTGTTTATAAACAGAATAATATGAGACTAACAGTCACATTTATTGGTATGGTGGGTGCATTGTGAATTTTATATAAAAAATAAAAATTATGATCACAGTTTTGTTAAATAGCTCTTAAAACATTTTTTAAATATTCAAACTTATTGATTATAAAAATTCTTTGTAGACATTTTGATTCAACAAAATTGTGTTATATTGAAACAAAATAAAAAGGAAATATTACACATAATTATGATGAATTCAATATTATATATCTTATGGGTATGCTCTTGGCTGATAGCTTACCTACATTAGTTCTTCATCAAACATTATTTGAGATTCTTCCTTACATGGAAGAGTTGATCAGAAAGAAATGTTAATTACTCCGAAAATGCTTGATAACCTATCAGCGATCAAACCCTCTTTTAACAGCGTGAAAGACATTCCCTTTATTTTTCGTAATGAATGACAGTTTCTTATAGATCGAATACTTGGCGAATAAGAATAAATGAAAATGAAGATTTGTATACAAAGGTTTTATTAAACATTCATTTCTAAAAAAATGTAGCTCTTTTTCGTTTACTTACTCGTAGTACAGGCAAGTCGTAATAAGAAGGGGATGAAACTTCAGAAAGTATACTGGAAATTATGTTCAATACAGTCTGAAAGAGACATATTCTTGGGTATCAAGAAGTCTCGTTTCAAAAAGATTGGATTCTGTCGTTGTTTATCCTTTTTACCGGTGCAAGACGGGCATATCATGACCCACTAAACAAAAAGCTATGGGAATGACAAGTTGTTCATATGTATATATATAAAAAAGTCAAACAATAGAACGAGTACTAAACATACACAAAAAGATATAGTTGTTCATAAAATGACTAAATTGAGGGAAATAACTTTAAAAACTGCAGTTAATTCTAGTCAGTTTTTAATGAGAGACCGAGGGTCGATGGGACAAAGACAGTTGTTAAATGCATGCTTTATTGCTCATGGAATGGTGAAATAAACTAACGAAATAGATGTTTTATCCCACATTAAAAGGATGGTGTCTCTTTCTGGGGCGGGGTCGACTTTACTATGCAATGTTACAAGTCCACAGAAAAAACAAAAACAATCCTGACTGTATGCTATTGTGGAAAAAAAGGAGAAAAAAGTCAACTAGTCCACTCCTGAATACTCGCAGCAAATACCATATTTTTAGACTGCCGTGGTTGCTTCGCTGTATCTGAACACGAGTATGTAGACGCTGTCCGCGTGGAAGCTCACGTACGTGTCGCTGCCGTACACGTAACAGTTGCCTTTGTCCTGCTCAAACACGATACAGCTCCACTTGCCGCCCTCGGCGTCCTCCACACCTAGAAAGCGCACACAGTGTACTCAGTGGGGGTTCCATGCACTGCATGAATCGTGATGTTTAAAAATTATTTTGACATCCATGGTTCTGTTATTCACAAGAAATATGTAACATAGAATAAAAGCAGGTAACATTGTTGGCAGAATGTACCAGCATAGTGAAGGTGGTAGCTGCAGAAACAACGTATATCAGTCACATATAAAGCATATATAAGAGGAGTGTGATGCGGATGAGAAGGGAAGTACATGGGAGGAAGGAGGTATACCTGTGCGTATTTTGAAGACAAGTTCCGCGAAGTCCCGTAGTTTGAGGTGGTCAACAGCGGCGTGGACACACTGGGCAACACGTGCCACGGCGTCTTGCCCCATGTTAGGGGAGGACGAGATGCACTCCACCTGCGGGCAAACCTGTTTTTAGCTGTGTCCCTTGCAGCAATGGACATAGGGATTTTAACCATCTACACGGGTACTGGATTATTTAGCCCTCTTTGTATGATTTATGCTGAAGCTTGTATACAGCAGGCGTATACGTGCAGCCGGCAATGCATAATATCAAAACTCATCATGGCATAGACGGGGCAGTATCAAACCGGAAGACCCTAAGTCAATGGGAATGCAAGATTTAGGGGTGTGTCAAAGATCGAGAGATAAAAAAAATGGAGAAATATTCACTTGTTTTGAGAGCACTGTCGTGAGATTCAAAGCATATCACGTATGTATAATATGGTGAGTTTCGATGAGTTTCGATGTTTCGTGTGACGCTGTATGACAGTTGGCCACATATACATACCAATTCAACAAACAATGGCTAGTTTCGAGAACCACGCAGCTCAAGTGTGCAGTGCGAACTTTGACAACGTTGAATGTTAAGTGTGAAATTAGCGTAAAATACTACATTTGAAGCGAGAATTGAGATAATGCCCCCAATGCACCAATTTCACTAAATGCAATAAAAGCCGAGATGTTTTCATCCGTGCGGAAGTTCAAGACATTAAAAAATCTCAATGGAAATGAAATTTTGAGGGTAAAACCATCAATAAACATCATCATATGTATTGCAAACTTTGATCAAGACAGGAAGTGAACACATTGAAGGCAATCCACGTCAACATATGCCGATATTAAGAACCCAACAGCCACCACTCCTTGTCTTTCAACACCCGTCACCCATGGCCCATCCGCTTGTTGAATATGACAAAGCCCGTCAGCGGCTGCACGGTAAAACCCATAAATCACTAATCAGTAAAATCACATACAAAATCCGCGTCGCCAGCGAATCACAGCGCACGACAAGATGGACAGTTCGGACCAGTCAATGGCAGGTTCAGTGCAACGTCCATGGGAGGGCAACCCTGTGTTCAGAGTACAAGTGGTCACATTGACCGGCATTGACTGGCAAGAATATACTGTAAACTATTCCACAGAGAGCCGAAATTTAGACATTTTGGCCACGTATAGAACACATGGTAGACTATGATTTTGCCAGCAGTTTATGCCGTATTATGAAATGAATTCCGCCGCATCTAGGCCGATCTTATCACATCTTATCACAACGGCATTCGGAGGTATTTTTAACAATAGGGGAATACCTTTTGTGTGCCATATATGTCGGTTGGAGAGATGGAAATGGATAATAGTCTCAACAAACCTCAACGACATCGTACCTATATATAAAGGATTTCTATGTGAATAACAAGTACAAGGCAAAGGTTCAAAATGAAGAAGCACATGAAGAGTCTAATCGTGAGTATATAATTATATATGTATTTTTTATGAATGCATAAGCCTCTTCTCGCTTAACCTACACTTATTGGTGATTTCTAACACTTCTTAATGTATATTTCCGATTTAATTAGTTTGCGCACGTTTTGATGCATGCATCAGATCTAATTCATTGGATACTAGTCTCTTTCCTCTCAATGGATTGCATGATATTTTTTCTAGTGGCCTCATGTTCACCCATCACTCATTTTAAAATGATGTTTACTTCTTCAGCTGATGTGTGCCATGCTACTCATAGCACACCACTGTGAGGCCTTCAAGATCACTAGTTTGTGGGAGCACAGCAATACAAAAAACAACAACACTAAAACAAAAGTCCACCCAGAGAACTCAAAAGTCGGTGCCATTGAAGAGGAACACAACGCAACATCGACAGAACACAACGTCCACGGACAGACTGTCATGAAGACGCTCTCATGCGCAACGACCGACAACCAGACCTACTTATCTGAGCGCTGGTTGGCTGGTCTGCGGGAGATGTCGGTGCACACGTCCCTCTACTCCGTCCTGCCGTACGTGCAGCTGGCCGTCTCCAAGGGCGCCCAGATGGCGCAGTCGCGATGTAGCCAGACGGGCGCCACGCCGTGTCAGCCCGAGAGCGACCCTACCTGTGTCACGTGCGCTAAGATCAGCTTGGGCGGCGACCTTATTCCAAACCAACGCTACTATTGCCCATCAGATGGCGAATGGGAGGAGAACGAAAGCGTGCTGCCGTCAGAAAGGAGCCACTGCCCGTGGCACTACCGGCTCAACATGAACTCCTACAGGTACCCGGCCTACATGGCCGAGGCCGTGTGCCGCTGCGACTCCTGCCGCGGATTCTCAGACGACGCCTCCAAAGGCTGCGAGCTCGTCATACACAATGTGCCCGTGCTAGCGGCCGTGGACACTCCACAGGGAGGAAATTGTGTGTACGAGATGCAGCTGCTCCGGCTTGCTGTGGCGTGCGCATGCGCAATGCCACACGTGATCTCGCCGAAGGTGTGATGATTGTCGGTTGGTACGGTTTTGAATGACGAATCTCAAGAGTGATTGCCGAGTGACTGCCATGGTTAACAGGGTAATATGACAGAGGATTGTCTTGTAAATGAACCAAAATACAGGGTTTTAGAGTAATGACGTTTTTTTTTAATTCATATAAATGCATATAATGATATTTATACGTAGGCCTATTATCATAAATACAGGGTTATCCAGTAAATATGTATTTTTGATACTGGGAAGTTCTACTTGACACATTAGCACATATCATACAGTTAGTGTTCATAGTATTAACGACTAGATTATTGATTCAAACTATGTACACTTTGTAGGCTCCTATTTTTAGTCTAGAAGATTGTTTCATAGAGGTAATCATTGCTATGATTGTGTAAAATATTACATACAATACCATATTGATTTAAATCAAGTGCCTTGTTAAAGAAGGGGGAAGAATAAAGTCTTTAATAAAGGTAATTTCAAAACTTGTTAGTTCTCTTTTATTTAAATCATATTGAAATAAATGATCAACTTCAAGACCAGCGGTATCTTATTTTTACAATTCTGGGAGCCCCATAGATGGTTCTCAACCCACCACAATTTTTAGGAATGTGTGATATGAAATATAACATGCAAACACAATATATGTATCAAAGAATTTGATCTATCCAGATTTATTCAGATTTATTTCATCATTGTAATTATACAATTCAGGTTAAATTCAAGTTTTGTTGCCATATATATATATATAGAAGATATCAATCTCATAATATGTAAACATTTGTTTGTAGGCCTACCACCATCTGAAATTATGAGAATATAGATCTGGAAAATCTGGCTTTACGAGAAACATTAATAGTCTATAACACCAACCCATCCAGTCGTGGTTGAAATCTTTTCAACATACAAACAGTATTTTTCAATTATGTTATACTTAATTCATGTATACTATATAAGCACCAACCTTCACATGATGGGGCATTGCGTAACGGCTTCTTTATATACAATCTGAAGTTATCCAACGACTATAGGGTATATTGCTTCAAATATATTCAGAAGTTAAAACACAGTATGAGCGACACTATTTAATACCTATATCAAAGTAATCAAATGTCCCGTGCTGTAGACTTTCTGCATGCACTTCTAAATTTGTTTAGATCACCAGGTCGATGATAAAACGTGACGTGACCAATAACAAAGTGGTAAATCACAATTTCAATATCAGAAAACTCGCAACTTGTAAAAGCGTATCATTCATATTGTAAGTATACAGTTGTTAGCCTTTATAACGCTACTAACATTATTATATAATATTGGGCGTGGACAATGCATCAAAGAAAAAAATGACCTGGTTGTCATAACACATCCTACATTCTAGTTGCAAACTTGCAATGTCAATCAGTTTTAAGTATATGAGCAATCGTGGATGTTCACACGACCTACGTTTGTTGTAATTTCATATGATAAAGACTAACCCCTTTTCGGGCCAAAATTAGGAGGAAAAAAAGAATATATATGTACCGTAATACTATAAAATACACATGCAGATGTAGATGCAGAGTGTGCCTAGAGTTTATTTGATGCTACTTTATCAAATGGGTTAGATGACCGACTTCTTAGTCAAGACCTATTACCTCCTCTTGAACTCTTGGGACAGTCATCTTGACTAGGTACAGTGATAAATACTTTTTATCACCGAGACAAACTTTATCGGATTCCAAGCAGTCACGTAACGTCATGTGAAAGGAGTGATAATATTTATACCCAACACTGAAAGACCGCACCATAGGATCATTGCTACGTTCTTGACTGCTGTATGAAAATTTCAAATATGGATAACATACACACCAATACTTGCGAAGTTTATTCCTCAATTCTAAATTGAAATATAGCAAAGCAATGATACATACGGCTATGGATCTTTGATACAAATATTAACATTAGGTGCAAGACATTGATACACACACAGCATCTTCACAATCAACTCCAATATGTACACGATGATTATGTTTTGACAATACGAATACACCAACTCAAAGCACAGCCTACCGGTTTTGTCCCACACCCATTCTCTCTACAAAAATACCATCATGGTGTCCTCCACAGTATCAATGAGTGTGCACTCCACAGTGCTGCTTCTGCTGTTGTCGTGGATCACAAAGGCGTTGCAAGCATCAGGTGTCATTTCCAGACACATGGCGGCACAGGCAGGACCGGACAGCGCTGTGACGGGCGCCAGCCGCGGGGAGGCACCCACTGAAACAATACCACGTGGCCGTGCGGACTGATACCAGATCACTGACAACATCAATCAGCAGCTGCAGTTTATTTGGAAAATGATGGAGATATCAGTTTGTATGTGCGAAAGCTCATGAAGCGGCCAAAAATACGACGACAAGATGCTTCCAAAAATACAAAGAAAATGTCATTTTCTTGGGCGAATTGCGCAGGTTGGTGCTCTAGTGCGCCACCTACCTGCGCTCAGCTGGGATGTGCCAGTGTAGAAGGCCACCCAGACAGGATATTGAATAGTGCACAACGTATCAAACAATCTAAAGGATATTGTTGTCATAAATTAATATTGTATTTGTATTTAAAACTAATATTTATGCATTTCTATGTAATCATAACTTAACGGTGGGTCAAACAAAATTAATAAAAATCCAATCGTGGATATCATGTGCTTATCTACCATTTCAAGCATTGCATCGGGAGTAGTTTTTTAAAGATAAGCTCCATCCGGCCGTATATTCTACCAATTGAAACACATTTCTAGATCACCCAAATCAATTTGTATTTGGACTTTAGCATGTAAATACCTCACATATATCAGATGGATTTCTTATCGTACCTATTACAATTTCCATGGCCATGGGATTTGGAGGTTGCGGGGCAAATGGTTCACCAATCAATCTTCGCTCGTGGCTTCCACCATGCACATCAGATAAGTCGTACAAGGTGCCTTCTGCAATGTAAATGATAAGTTAGCGTACTTCTCATTGTTTATTTCTTATGGAAAAAAGTACTAGTATCTGTCATAATACTTCTGAATGAAACATTACTCAAAGCAAATGAGAACATGTATTTTTGTGTTATCCTGCACTATGTTCAAACACCTATTTCAAATGCATACATTCGTAAACGGGTTAGTTTAAGTAACAGTAAACAGAATTTATATTTGACAGAAAATATTCTAACTAGAATATTATATAAAATTAATACGGCGTTTAAGACAAATACTGAAGATTCTATAAAAGTTTATTTATTTATTGCACATATTTTATATTAAGTCTGTAATAAAATGCTGATTTAGATTTGAAAATAGAAGACTATACATCTTTACAATAAAAAGACACCTAACGGTCTTTATTTCATGATTTAATTACGTTATTATTACATATTCTGTATATTTGGCCTACAGCACTAGGTCTCATTGTCAATAGTGTCTTGCTTTCTTTTCTACGGCTGTATTATTACTAATATGAAACGTTTTTGCTCTAAAGTTTAATTTTGATCTCAATTTTCATTTAACGTTTTCGAGCTTCTGAAGGCTCCTTTTCAAAATAAAACACCAAAAGAAATGAAGAACAGGTAAAATTTTACAGTGTAAGATCATCAGTTTAACAATAATAACAATATACATGCAGTACCTACTTAACAGATTAAGACAAATCCTTATAATAGATTATGATATACATTACAACACAACATGGAGATTTAACAATATTATATTTAAGGACCAGGTAATTGATTAGTAAATATTATTCTATTGAAGGCTGGTTGATAATGGTCAAGTTTCGAATTAAGCATAATGTCACATTTAATATTTGCTATTTCTACTCCTTCTGATATTCTGATAACAAAGAAACACAAGTAAGGCACACCCAGTGGGTATCAAAAACGATTTCCTGAGCGAGTTTTGTGTGAGGATGAAGAAAAGTGGCTACCCACATAGATACAGACTGGAAATAGTGAAAAGTGCGATAAAGGCGTACGAAAAACAAACCAAAAACGATGAAATAGGGGTATATAAAGGCCACTATATAGACCAAAGAATTACAAGCTTGATGAACGAAAGAAGAAAAAGGACATTAGCAAAGTTGCATGGTACAAACTTCACGATACAGTCATGTTCTGCCCCCCCCCACCCCCAAAGGTGTTCTAACCAAACAACTGAAGAAAGTGGCAGAAGACAGCAGAGCAAATGGAGGAATGAGTATAAAAGTAGTGGAAAGATCTGGCATGAGTATAAGATCTCTGCTGGCTGGACTGAACAGTGGAAACAAATGTAACAGACAGGACTGTGTTGTACATACTAGTCAAGGCAAAGGGAACTGCAACCAAGAAAATATCGTGTACAAAGGACAATGCATGAGATGCGATAAAAATAGTACCAAATGTATGTACATAGGGGAAAGTAGCAGATCAGCATATGTCAGAGGTCTACAGCACAGGAGAGCAATCAGTGATCCGACAAAGCACCAACATAATGCCTTTGCCCGACACATGGTTGACCACCACCCGCAACAGAGCCCAGAATTCAAGATAGAAGTGATCCCCACTTGAAAGACACAAATATCAGAAGGAGTAGAAATAGCAAATATGAAATGTGACATTATGCTTAATTCGAAACTTGACCATTATCAACCAGCCTTCAATAGAATAATATTTACTAATCAATTACCTGGTCCTTAAATATAATATTGCTAAATCTCCATGTTGTGTTGTAATGTATATCATAATCTATTATAAGTATTTGTCTTAATCTGTTAAGTAGGTACTGCATGTATATTGTTATTATTGTTAAACTGATGACCTTACACTGTAAAATTTTACCTGTTCTTCATTTCTTTTGGTGTTTTATTTTGAAAAGGAGCCTTCGAGAGCTCGAAAACGTTAAATAAAAATTGAGATCAAAATTAAACTTTAGAACAAAAACGTTTCATATTAGTAACAATACAGCCGTAGAAAAGAAAGCAAGACACTATTGACAATTACATTATTACAGCAGAAAAAAACAATACCAAATTCAGATGGGAATATTGGTTTTAATTTAGACAGAACATGTATCAAATTTCGAATTCAAACACATAAGTAGGCTTATATGAGTAAGTACATGTACAATGTTTCCATGAGTACATGTTCTTGGAACTTGTAAAGTTAAGCTTACCTATTGTGAAGATGTGGGTGTACAGGTGTACATTTGGGTTCGGGTTAAATGCATCAAGAACTGTAAGCTTGCTAGATTTAGAACACTGGCATCTTGCACTGCAACGGACACAGTTGTTGAATGTAAATGGAGTACGCATTAATGTTTGGGAGATACAAAAACATATTACAAAAACTAGCATTGATAGTGACACCTAAAGGTTATATACGAGTGTACTTAAGAGATAAGAAAAATGAGTTTGATGGAACAGGTCAGTGCAACGAACGAGTTCTGTTTTCTATTTCTCACACCCACATGTATTGTAAATGTTTTGCCACTGGCGCCTGACAGGCAATCAGTGACGACTGGTATTACACACATGGATTGGTCATTGTGTTCAATACTACCTGCTGGTGTATGGATGCTTTTTAATAAATATATGGGATGGTTGGGACCTACAGGAACTGTGAAACAGGTCTAACTGGAC
>CM032664.1:49847351-49848947 GCA_019095985.1 Streblospio benedicti | reverse complement strand
AATCACTACTTACAGATAAAACCTTTCACAGTGTACACTTAAAGACAGATAAAAATAGCACACATTAAACGCGTTCATCGAGGAGAACCAGGAGAACTTTTCCGGGTTGCCCCCTGGGTTGCCGAACAACACTACATCCCCAGCGAGGATCGACAATCGATGAGACGGGGACCCATGAAAAAGCTGATCCGCAGGAGGCTCCCGCTCCTTGTGACAACATAAAGGTTATATACGAGTGTACTTAAGAGATTAGAAAAATGAGTTTGATGGAACAGGTCAGTGCAACGAACGAGTTCTGTTTTCCTATTTCTCACACCCACTTGTATTGTAAATGTTTTGCCACTGGCGCCTGACTGGCAATCAGTGACGACTGGTATTACACACATGGATTGCTCATTGTGTTTTATACTACCTAATGCTGGTGTATGGATGCCTTGTAATAAATATATGGGATGGTTGGGACCTACAGGAACTGTGTGAACAGGTCTAACTGGACATGGTTTGCATCATTGGAACCTACTGGTTCCCTTTGGAAGGTCTTAATTATAAACTTTACCCTTTTAAATTTGAATACTTTTGATTTCTCATTTTTAATTCATTTTAATCTCTGTTTTTGAAAAAGATGCTGTAATTTGGATTAACACTAACCTTCTTTAATAGTATTTACTTAATATTTGTTTAGAGGTTTTTTACGGTATTAATTATAAGGACATGTCAGCAGTACTGAAGGAGGATGCATACATATAGATAAACTAGACGCTCAGATTCGATGGGATACTTTTCATTCACCTTTAATTTGTTTTCATAATAAGACCATCAACCAATTCTTTTTTTTACTTTTATTTAATTTTCTTTTGTCCACTCGTTTTTATTATACTTTTATTATTTTTTCTTCACTACAATTTACAACTATAGCCCTTATAAAGTTTTAACTTTTATAAATTTACATTTTCACTGTTTCTTTTCCAGCTCCATTTTTCAAACAGTCTATTCATCTTCTCTACATTGCTGGTTCCCATAATAAACTTCTTAAAAATATGATGCTACATGGTCATATATTCATATTTATTTTTTCATGTTCACTTCTTTGAACTTGTAGAAATAATATACACCTCTTACCGTGCAAAGAACAACTCCACCGTAGCCTGCTCCCTCTTCAAGTGGGAGTAGCAACTAGTGATGCATGTGGCACTGTTGTTGATATTGTTAGTAATTACATCATTAAGATTGTTCAATGCATGGAATGGATCACGTGACAAAACTGTCACCCCATACACTGAAAATATTGTCATGTTACATTCATTTGGCATTTATACTGTGATATTACAAAAGTGCTGAGTCAGATTAGACTCATAGGCATCGCCCCCTGCTTCCGGCTCCGCCTACCACCCACACACATTGGTATGCTCAGTCAGCAATGCTTATCTAGCAGATTCTCACCGGATCTGACTCACTTCCGGCTACAGGTACATGGTGCTATATAAGTTGAGAGAAGGCTTTGAGTAGTCAGTCAATAAACAGAATAAAGATTGCTCGTTTGTTCCGTTATTACGTCTCATCACACATATGTCAAAACCATACATGACAATACATGCA
>CM032664.1:49824851-49844851 GCA_019095985.1 Streblospio benedicti | reverse complement strand
TTGAAAATTGTGGTCTAATACATCAACAAAAAACTAGTGAAGCTAGTGTCAAATTCAGCACTATTTTGTTTTTGTTCATGTGAATCATTATAATTCGAAATGTTATTAGTCAAGGTACTTTGCTTTTAAAATCAAGGTATGACCGTCAAGTAGAGTAAGAACGTATTTTTTCCCCATATTATGGTAATATGATATATTTGCTTTAAAAATCTGATGGGTGCCGCCTTGGCTCCCTTGAGCAATTTTTGTTATTGACGTCGTAAGCAGCACCCCGTTTGAGACGTACCCTTTGAGTATGTATGGCATATCATGTAGATGATATAAACATATCATGTTTGGTATCAAATTGAAGCATATTGTCTACGGAAGCTAGTAACATATGTAAAGAATAATAAACTGTAAGTTTCGATTGATTACAAGCATATATTTAAAGTCAATGCTCCTTAGAAGTTGCTAATGCAATATGATAGTTTTATGTTCCTTTCACCGTACAGTGATTTACTCATTTCTTCTATCAGTGTAGTCCAAGTATTAAGTGTAGTTGAGAACTCCATAGATAATGTTTTACATGGTATTTGATCAGTATTAAAACACTCATGAACGTCAGAGCAGGGCTAATGGCTGCAAACTCACATGTACTCACATGGGTACATGTTGACACTATGCTTCCATCTAAAGATTTGATCATGAAAATTGATACACAAATATACAGTTTATTACTTTAAACCAATGGATATTTATTTTCACAAAACCTGCAAGCTTTCACACATACATAGAGCTTTATCAGACTGACAATATCAATACATGTAGGATGAGTATGCCCCTGATGTAGTCTGTGTGATGTTCACCTGATGTTGGTGAAACAGAACGCTCTCTGAGATGGCGACCAAGTAGCACATTGTCATAATTTTCAGACATATTCGCACTGATTCCTCTGCTCATAGTATAAACCCAGATGGAGCGAAAGTTCTCACAGTGGACAACAGATGTTTTCAAATAGGTGTGAACCAGCTGGTGTTGAATGAAACCATTTTATTAGAACATTGAATCTCTCTCAATAGAGATGGTGGACGATATAACCTCCCTAGTGCCCGGAACAACTTGCTCTCTTCAAATGTAAGCAGCAGAAGGGGGGGGGCGCAAACAACGGCTTGTTAATACTGTAGTACTATTCAGACTAGTAGGCCCTATGTTTGATATTGGCAGTCTGATGAAGCCCTATCATGAATGGATGAATGCTTGTAACTGTAAGTTTTCTGTAAATAAGTATCTGTTGGTTTAAAGTAATAAACTGTATATTTGTGTATTATATATATCACTCTCCACTAAAACACGAATAGTGACGTAAACAAATCTAAACGGATTCAGTTCACATGTGATAATAGTGGAACTAATCCTGGTCTGCAACTGATAGGTGCTGACCGTGAGTACCATCATGAAGATGGGGATATGAAAATCGTCCACAATCATGTTCACGTGATGCCACAAAAACAACACGTTGAAGTCTGTGCTGATGATACAGACATTCATTCTCGTGCCACGTGTTTACTTCGTTTGGCTGTACAAGCCTGTTACTTCAGTCTCCATGAAGAGATATGATGGAAAAAGGGATAGACATTAAAGCTTCCAAACCAGCAAACAAATTCTTTGATCTGTTGGCTGCGCATGCCCTATCAGATTGTGATACCGTTTCATATCCAAATGGTAAACAACTATCAATTTGTTGCTTAAAATGAATCTTAATTTAAATGTGTTTACTGAGCTTGATTTTGACGAGGAGGACTAATTGAGAACAGGCATTGATTTCACTCATGCTGTTTTCTACGGAAAGAAAAGTGAGTTTTTACATGATTTACGGGTTACTTTGTTTAGCAAAACAAAAGATCCCCTAAACAGTGATGATTAACAGCTTCCCTTCTACTGACAAATCAGAATGTAAAACAGTAACACCATGTTCCCCGACTAACTGCAGGTGCCAGTCAGCTGGCTCGTCGTGCACATCTTACTGCAAGTGTGAGGCGAATACTCAGTGTGCTTATTCCCATACAAAGGAAATGCATAATTATTTTCAAATTGGGGAGGAAGTATAAGATTCTTAAGAAGAAGAGGATCAATAAAATGTACTTTATCAACAAATGACTATATATTCATTGGGTTATTGGATTGGCTAGGAACCCGATACAGGGAGCCGATATAGAAATCCATATCGGGTCTAGACCCGATACAGCTTTTTGACCGGACTACTCTTTTCCTATTTCGCAAACAATCATTTCTTCTGGGAGCGGGTACTTGGTATTGGGTAATTGGTCACTGTTCATTGTTATGTTTTCCCCAACACAATACAAAAAAAATAATAATAACAGCAATAATAAATATAAGAATACAAATGTTAAAAAAGAATCTATGCTTTTATTACAAACACTACGACAATGACACTTCTATGTGAAAGTATACAATGTACTAACACAATAAACCACGAACTACAAAGGATCACATAATCCGTGCAAGGGCGTTCAGAGAAATGCGGTGTGCGTTATTATTTGAACGGTTGACGTTTGAAAGAACACGTCAAGGGCACTGTGATTTACGCTGGTCGCTCTGTATTCTAGGAAGCCTATTGTAAACAAGCCAGATATTTCATAGCCTCGTTCAACCATTACAGAGTCTGGTTGATCGAGACTAGATATTTCATTGACGGTCTGAATGTTTCTGGTCATTTTAGTATACACATGTACTGTTAGCACGTATATAATGCGTCTAACAAAATAGATGGTTATAAAAATGCCATGGGATCATTCAAATCACCTGGATATGCAACCCAATTGACGTTATCAGGACGGGAAGATTCGAATCGGCAGTCTGCATGTAGACTATTACTAATAGTAACTGGATAGTATTAGTGTATTCATGTGCGTTTTGAAACTTGGCTTATTTGTGATTATCTGTTCATCAACTGCATTATATTTTAGAAACATTGCGTATTTGTGATATTGGTTGATAAATAAAGAACGCAGTTCCCTCCCCATATGGCTGTTGTGTATCAGACTCATCTGCGGGCGCATCAGACTCGCCTAAAGACTTGTCTGATACGCCCGCAGATTCGCCCGATACACAACAGTCATCATATGTGGAGGGAACCACGTTCTCTCTATGTACATGTAGTACAGTAAGTAATAATAAGACTGTAATACAGACAGTTGACGTTACAGGTGTGTCAAAATTAAAGTTTCACATTTTATGAAAATAAATGGAATAAAACAAATATCTACCTGTTTTTATGATCATTTACATATATCATTAAGTTCCCCATGACATACGCTTTAATGTGATACCAAACACGATATATCCATATCATTTACAAAGCTAATTATACTCAAGGGGCTGCTAAAACATGGGTCTGGCTTGCGGCGTCAATAAAAAAAATGCTCAAGGGTGACAAGGTGGCACCCATCAGATTCTTGAAATATACATATTTTACTACAATACTCTGCAATAAAAATTTCGTTCTTATCCTACTTGACGGTCATGCCAATTATTTCCTTGGCTATATATTCTGAACCGGTATCACACATGGCATATGTAAGGGTGCATATCTGATAGGTATAACATAAATATCAAGCATAAATGTATGTTTATATAACATAAACGAAAAATATCATTATGATATCTCTTATTAGCACATAACAGATCTATAGTATCCCTTCAAAGCAAATTAACCTAAATTCACCTCATTCGACATTCACGCCTGAGCGTATTGTGTTATGGGCTCCGCACTTGTTCGGTACATGAGCTTCGTCGGTCGGCCGAAGAAGCTCAAATAAACGTTAAATTTTCGAGCTCCCTCGTACAGGTAAGCCAGCCTCCTCGATCTCGGTGCACTTGTAACAGAGGGGTAGTACTGCATTAGATTTCAGGTGGTATTATATCCCAATAGACGCATGGTTAAAAAATTCTGACTACCATATAAATCATTATATAGTTAGCATTATAATTCTAAGAGTTTTATAATTATAATTCCATTTATAAAACTTTTACCAATCTGTATAATTTAGTTTTTTGAATAAAAGATGTGTAGCATATGGTAAGTACCCTAGTAATACGACCATACAGAAATGTTTAAAGTATGAATTTCAAATATAGTTGGTTGTGGCAATATGTAGTAAAAAAGCATAATGTACACCATGAAACCCTGCTGTCAATAGAATTACAGGATTTTATAAGGGTAGAATGATGTGTGATGTGCTTTGCAGTTACAAACAGTTTGTATACATGAGCATAAATATTGTAATTAGTGGGCTTGTGTGTATGTAATGATGTCGCAAATAGTTATTATTTGAAGGTAAGTATAAACTATGTCACCAAATTGCTCAAAGCTGGTCGTTTTTATCAACATCTACGTCACAGTGATGGATCCAGGGGGGCTTTGGAGTCTCTAGCACCGCCACAACACACACACACACACACACACACACACACACACACACACACACACACACACACACACACACACACACACACACACACACACACACACACACACACACACACACACACACACACACACACACACACACACACACACACACACACACACACACACACACACACACACACACACACACACACACACACACACACACACACACACACACAAACGCACAGAGCCCCTGAGCCGTCTCAATCCCGCTTCCCTCTTCCTATTTTTGTAAGTGCCCCCTTCCACCCAAAATACTATCAAGCTCTCTCCTTTTCTAAAGTCTCTAGAGTCAATCCCCATCCCCCTTACCTATACTCATAACCCACCCGCCATATACTCTTGTGCCCCTACCTTCTCTCAAAACTTCCCCTCCAGCCATATGATAGTCACAAGCCCCTGCCTTCTCTCAAGTTAAGCCCCCTCCCCACCCAGCCATAAGCTCCCCTCTCAAGATGCTATCTATTGCCAAGCCTCCCCCCGCCATAAATTCACTTGATTGATTAGTTGATTGGTCTATTAATTGATTAATTGATTGATTAATTTGTTAATTAATGGGACATAATTTTATAACAATGAACAAAAGAAAGGCTAGATACGTTATCATATTTACATATCAGCATTTGCTTCATGCCAAAACTCTCAGATTATGTTAAGCAGCCTCACTGTTTTAGTGAAAATAAAATGACTACTTCCCACTGTAACAGACCTAGCCCAGGGTCAGGATTCGCTACTCGTCCGCTCGTATTGACCAGTAAAAACTTGTGGAGGACGAGTATAATGTTTTAGCAACTCGTCCTTTTGACGAGTAGCAATTTCTGATCAATTCGCTGGAAAAATATAAAGCTTTGTGCAAGGAGGACGAGTACATGTTTTGCAGGATGGGTAGGTATTTGATGGTTACCCGTCCTGCTGACGAGTAGCACTTTTCTACCTAATCCTGACCCTGCTAGCCCTATATTGTTGCATGTTAATATTTCTATGAGAAGCATATTCCATATTTTGGGCTCATTAACTATTTATTTTCAAGATTCATAACCTGGCATGGTGTGATGACCCGTAGGATGATGCAAGTTTAGTTGCTACAGGTTGCTTTCAGTTTGTCACATAGAAAACAATAATGCTTATGATTCATGTTTGAAATCTGTCTAGGTTTCACACCCCATGTTAAATGATATGTGGTAGCCATGTAGGATTCTGTCCTCTGACCCAGCAACAAACAAGGAAACTGATAGCGAGCACTTATTTAGTAGTGACACACACACACACACACCAATAATCTGTTCTCTTGTTACATAGCAATTATCTTAAGAGATGAAAACTTTAATTTTTTTATCATACAGTACAAATATTTTGTTTCATATCCTGGGACACATTAAAAGCTCCTCCTCCGACGCTTGCCATAATGTACCGAGGGAGCTTGCTTAATATACCGAGGGAGCTTGCCAAAATATACCGAGGAATCTCATAATAGCGTGTACCGACGAAGCCCGCATACCGAGCAAGCCTGCACCCGTGTTATGCATTGGTTGAAAAAGAGAAAGAAGATATATGTTGTACCTTAATTACTTTATCAAAAATGATAGTGAACATGTAGGTCCCTTACGACTTCATCCACATTGCCAATATTTGTAAAATTAGATCAGGAGAACTGAATGTACAATACTAATTATTCATTTTGAGAAAAAACTTTATACTTGCTTTATTATAAAGCCAAATACTTTCTCCTTGTCAAGAAGGCTTCATCAGGGCCAATGTTCAGTGAATGTCTGACAGTATCAACACAGCTGCAGACATCACATGACATCAGGAAGTGGGGTGTGTGTCGTGGGTGGTCGTGTGTTCCGGATGCCCTCGGCTTAAGTAGACTGTAATATAATAGCTGTTTGATAGCATATGCGGACCTTCATCACGATTCATAGTGTTCTTTGTGCTGCATATGGCTATTGATTCTCTGATTTGTCTATCTCTTACGCTAGATTCCTTTCCAGCAATCTTTGTGTTATCGCAATCTGGGTATGGTTGTGTTGGACCATGTGATCTGTTATCGCGGACTTGTGTTGTTCACCAGCGGAGGAGAGGCGTGTAGCTCTGGTTCGAACACCTCTGATGTGCTCATCTATGTCCTTTTTGTGTTCTGCGAGGCGAACACCAAACTTCCTCCCTGTTTCACCTATATAGGCACTGTCACAGCTTTTACAACCTATCTTGTAAATACAACCACAGATGTCTTTAGGACGCACTTTCCAAGTGTCCCGCAAGGCTTATAAGCTGTGCTGATGTTATGCGTTCTCATGGCTCTTGTCATTCTTTCTGAAAGTCCCTTGATGTAAGGAAGCACCACAATTCCCTTAGAGTTGGAAGACATCTTCTCCTTCTTGGACTTTCTTTCTTGTCAGATATTTTCTGTTCTATATTGAGACGTTTTAAAATTCACTTTGCTTGTTGAAAAGTTGGCTGGAGCTGTCACATCTGGATTCAATACCCGACATCTCCACCGGTGATAAGTGAGAGATTGCCAGAAGCGTGTTGAGATGTTTATTCTTGACTGGTTCATAGCAGACTGCCGCTTCCTCGTCTGTCCCGCGCTTATTTATCGTACAGTAAAGTTTTAACTTTTATAAATTTACATTTCCACTGTTTCTTTTCCACCTCCATTTTTCAAACAGTCTATACATCTTCTCTACATTGCTGGTTCCCCTATTAAATCTCTCAAAAATATGATGCTACATGGTCATATATTCATATTTTTTTCTTTTCATTTTCACTTCTTTGAACTTATAGAAATAATATACACCTCTTACCGTGCAAAGAACAACTCCACCGTAGCAAGCTCCCTCTTCAAGTGGGAGTAGCAACTAGTGATGCATGTGGCGCTGTTGTTGATATTTTTAGTAATTACATCATTAAGATTGGCCATTGTATGGAGTGGATCCAGTGACAAAACTGTCACCCCATACACTGAAAATATTGTCATGTTACATTCATTTGGCATTTATATATGCAGAGTTTCCATTCGGTAAATGGATGTATAGCCCAGTTTTGTTAAGATTGTTGGCTTCAATCAAATTGATCACAAAAGCAAACAATAAAGACTTTTTCACGTATCACAAGTTAAAAACATCTTTCTTATTTTTACCAATCTTAAAACAAGCAAACTTTAATGTAATAACAAGTTATTTTGTCTCTGGCAAAGTGATATATATCACACCAATTAAGGCCCCATTTCACATGGCCGATCCTAGCTCCAGATCTTCCAAAAGACGCCCAAGTGTAGGATTTGACCACGAGATTGGAGTGTCTATCGGTAAATTGAGCATGCTGGTGTCTGATTTACCCGAACGAAGTGAGGGTAAATCTGACGTCAGCATGCTCACCCACCGATGGACATTTTAATCGATCACATTCTTATTATGACTAAAATCCACACTAAATGAGTGTCACATTCGTTTTTATTTTAAAATAAATCATATAATAACGTTCTCATTGCCATTTTGACCGAGGTCAGCGGCTGTTATTCAGTTAAAACCTTTGAATATTTAGCATAGTTTCGAAATTATCCACTATAAAAACATTTGTGAATGATAAAGGACGAATATGGGATTGATTTGACACCAAGAAATAATTAATCCAACAACTATAATTTTGTAAAATATTAGTTGGAAGTCGAAAGATGTGTCAAAATGTTTACTCGTGCTGATTTGCGCATGCACGTTACAGCCCTTAGCAGCGTGCGTATCTTCCCTTAGCAACGTGCATATCGTATAATTGAGCACGCCGCTCGACCAATCAGCGTGGGTTACTGGCGCTGATTTTTGCACGGAATGATAGAATGTGAAATTGATTTAATTATTATTTTTTCACCTCAAATATTGGTAAGGCCATAATCGAGTTATTGAATTTCAAATATGTTTCTTACATATTATTATCACATATTATAATGGTATGTGTCACTGTCCAAACGATGGGTCTTGGCACTTTTGATGAACACTAATTCAAAGTGCAAGTGATTTCCTCACGTCTCCTGTCATTGCCATTATACGAGTTCTCGTCTGCAGCATGGCGTTCGCGTGGCACGTTCGGCCGGCAATGAAAACCAGTGTTTCTCTGAACTAATGACGGCAGGGGCAGATACAACGTGTAATTTGCCGTCCTCAAGTGTCATATAATAGATTAGGAGAAATAAAACTCACTTAACATACGCATATACCAGAATAACGTTGGTGGATGTGTCCTGTTACAGTAGGGGTATTTTTCACTTTTCGCTGCACTTCGCACGACGGTGTGCAGGAAACAGTGGGAAGTAAGGACATCGGTATCGTGTTTCGCAGGTATGTATGGGCGGAGTTGTTGGCGCATCAGGACCATGTGTTCATATGGTATAAGGACCGTGAACCAAAATTTTGTAGAATGGTGGAGAAGAAATGAGAAAGTTTGCATATTCTACATACTAGGAGTCCATCTTGGTTGTTTTTTTTTGGTCGGTTTTTAGACCCCCAACTTTTTCTCAAATAAATGCAGCAGCCTCCTTGTGATGCTTGTCACCATTTTCACTTATTCGCTCGTTTATTTTCTCAAAACAAGCAAGACATAATTTCAACATAGTATCAAAATAAAAATCCGAATTTTTGTGTACAAAAATTTATTTTTAATTTGCACAAAGTGTAGTTTACTGATTTGGTGGTCTGTGACCTGTATGTGGTTGGTCACCCCAACTTCCGGCTGACCTTACATAAATGCCCAAGCTCCGCCATTGTGCTGAACATGCTTCATTTGTATGGCCTTTTATTCAAGTGTTTTCCTTCCACTTCCCCACCTCCACCCTTAAATTTTTGGTTATGCTAATAAGTTGGTACTTTAAGTTTCCATACTTGCTTAAAAGGTGTTAGTAATTATTTTCTACAACTTCATAGTTTGCATATTTAGGTTTATAATTTGTTCTGTAACTTCATTGTAGTGTATGAATGATTCTTTTTATTTTGATTGTTAGAGTAAGCTTAATTAAGTGTTTTGGTATGTGTAGTATCATATTTACTTATTGCGTTGCTTCAGCTCAGCATTGTGTTTCGTTCGTTTGTAACTAACTAACTAACTAACTAACTAACTAACTAACTAACTAACTAACTAACTAACTAACTAACTAACTAACTAACTAACTAACTAACTAACTAACTAACTAACTAACTAACTAACTAACTAACTGACTGACTAACTATGTATGTATGTATGTATGTCTCCGGACAAGCTAGAGCTTTAGCCATTGCACCGATTGCGTTCAAACTTTACACGACTATGAAGTATGAGGCGACACCGAAGTGATTCAACTTTGAGCACTTTGCCAATTAAATTTTGCTTTCTAGAAGCGCTTTTATGACATTTTTAATGATATTCAATGCACTTAGCCAGCCAAAAAATCAATATTCCAACCAAGCAGCAAAATTGATTATTGGTTTTGAAATTGATACTGATTATTATCTGTTATTCAATACTATTATATGGCAACAAAAATATCTTTTTGCTGGATATATTGATTCTGATTGATTCTGATGTTTTCTCCTCAAATTCATAAATTTCTTGCATGTAAAGTATACATTTCATTTCAGGAACTCCGTTAGATCTAATATAGCACCTTACTACCACCCCTTTCTCTACTAATTTTAGAACTTCCCTCTCCAAGAAAGGGCTGTGAGGGGGTGGTCTTCATATCAGATCTAACTACGTTCCCTTATAAAATTATAATTTCATCTGATGCGGGTGCTTCGCGCCGTGATGAAATTTTTAATTATTTCAGTATATATCTTAATTGCCCATGAGTCAACGTCGTTCTAGCGACGCAGTGTTCTTTGAACACTTTTGATCTAGTTTTACTATTGCATCACTAGTTGGGTGTGGGTCGATAATTTTATTCCTATATTTGTATCATTTGTTGATGTGGGTCGGTTTTTAGACCCCCAACTTTTTCTCAAATAAACGTTGGCAGCAGCCTCCTTGTGCTGCTTATCACCATTTTCACTTATTCACTCGTTTATTTTCTCAAAATAAGCAAGACATAATTTCAACGTAGTATCAAAATAAGAATATATTTATACCCAATATTGGAAGAACTTTGCAGCGTTCTTGACCACTGTGTCACAAATAGATCACAAACACACCATTGGTTGACTAGTTTATTTTTCATTTCTAATTTGAAATATAACAAGCCAATAATACATACGGCTATGGATCTTCAATAAAAAGATTGACATAAGATGCAGTGAGTAAATTGTGAAAAGCGAACATCTATTGCAAGATATTGATACAGTTACAGCATCCTTACAATCAACACCAATATGTCCATAAAACTTATATTTTGACAATACAATACCAGTACAATACAGACAATATCTTGCACTTAAAAACACCAACTCAAATCGCAGTCTACCGGCTTTGTCCCACACCCATTCTCTCTACAAAAATACCATCATGGTATCCTCCACAGTATCAATGAGTGTGCACTCCACAGTGCTGCTGCTGCTGCTGCTGCTGCTGCTGCTGCTGCTGCTGCTGCTGCTGCTGTTGCTGTTGTCGTGGATCACGAAGGCGTTGCAAGCATCAGGTGTCATTTCCAGACACATGGCGGCACAGGCAGAACCGGACAACGTCGTGACGGGCGCCAGCCGCGGGGAGGCACCCACTGAAACAATACTACGTGGCCGTGGCGACTGATACCAGATCACTGACAACATCAAGCAGCAGCTGCAGTTTACATTGTATTTGGAAAATGATGGAGATATCGGTTTGTATGCGCGAAAGCTCGTGAAGCTGCCAAAAATGTAATTTTCTTGGGTGAATGGCGTGGTTGACGCTGGTAGGCTACCCACCTGTGCTCAGCTAGTGTACACAGTGTACACAGTATTAAAGAATCTGAAGGTGTTATATTAAATCAATACTATAAGTCAGGATATTTTTGTTATAAATTAATGTTACATTTGTATTTAAAACTAATATCTATGTATTTCTACGTAATCATAACTTTACAGTGGGTCATACACAATTAATAAAAGCTATATCATGTGCTTATCTACCATTACAAATGCTAGTGTAACAACCTCCATAAAGCACGAGATAGCGTTGCATTGGGAGTAGCTTAAGATAAGCTCCATCCCTCCACATTTCTAGATCACCTAAATTAATTGATCTTTGGACTGTAACATGTAATTTCTTCCCATATATTTAGATGGATTCTTATGGTACCTATTACAATTTCCATGGCCATGGGATTTGGAGGTTGCGGAGCAAATGGTTCACCAATCAACCTTCGCTCGTTGCTTCCACTATGCACATCAGATAGGTCATACAAGGTGCCTTCTGCAATGTAAATGATAAGTTAACGTATTTCTCAAAGTTTATTTATTATTGGAATGATACTAGTATCTGTATTAATACTCACTAATTATAAGCTTCTTGAATGAAACATTATGCAAAGCAAAAAGTGAACATGTAAGAACACGTATTTTTGTGTTATTTACACCATGTTCAAACACACCCTTTCAAATAAGTATACGCACAGGTGAATTAGTTCAAATAACAGTAAACAGAATTTAGAAATTATGACTTAGTACGTTATGGAAGAGAGATGGTGAAGATTCTTCACAATTTTGCTTTCACTGCACACGTTGTATATATTGATAGAATGCGGATTTAGAGTTAAAAAATAAGACTACATCGCTACAATAAAAAGATTCTGTTTCTATTCCATCATCTAATTACATTAACATAGTATCACAAAAGAAGAACACTAAATTCAAATAAGAATTAATGTTTTAATGTACATTTACATGTATCAAATTTCGAATTCAAACACATGAGCAGGCTTACATGTTAAGCATAATGTGCAAGCTCTTGGAAGGTGTAAAATGCAGCTCACCTATTGTGAAGATGTGGGTGTACAGGTGTACATTTGAGTGTGTAATAAATTCATCAGGAACTGTAAGCTTGCTAGATTTGGAACACTGGCATGTGGCACTGCAAAGAATGTAGTTGTGACTTTGTATCGAATGTAAATGGAGTAGGCAATAATGTTTGGGAGATACAAAAAATATATTACAAAAACAAGTATTGGTACTGACACTTATAGGTTTATTATACAAGTGTGGTTAGGAAATCAGAAAATTGTGTTTGGCAGAACGGGTGAGTGCAACGAATGAGGTATGTTTTCTTACCTCTCATACCCACTCACAATGTAAACTATTTGTCCCTGACGCTTGGCAGGTAACCAGGACTTCTCATTGTGTTCTTTACTACTCAATGCTGCTGCATGTGTGCCTGAGTCGCATTAACTTGCAAACCCAATACAACGGCCCCGTCGACGGCGCTGGTCCTGCTCCAGAGGACAGGGGAATAGAGACGACCCCCTGAGGGTGGCGCAAGCACAAGGCACGTGTACACAAAGCCTCAAACTGCCTGAATCTCTGTGAGAGACTACGGCTGCAAACAGCTAACTCCCAACACTTACCTACTCTACGTCTGGAAAGTCAGGGTGCCTAATATATGGACGGGCCACTTACCAATGTATCCACATTAGGAAGGCAAAGGCTGGCTTCAGATAAATATTAACGGCCTAACTCTACAGGATTAAGAATGCCTACCCTAAGTCTGCTCAGCCCAGATCTCCCCCCCCCCATAACAAGCTACATTGAATACAGTATTGTGGGATAGTCCTCTCACTTTGAGAGAAGGTGATATACGTAGTAATTAAATATGTATGATTAAATATTAGCTAATTTGCTAAGGTAAGAGAGAACAAGTATGTAGTTTAAGTCAAACGTATACGTATAATGACACAAGTATATCTGAACAAATTTGTCATAATAGTTACCTTGCAAACACCAGCTCCACTGAAGCGAGCTCCCTCTTCAAGCGGGAGTAGCAACTAGTGATGCACGTGGCACTGTTGTTGATATTGGTAATAGTTACATCATTACGATTGTATATTGCATGGAATGGATCACGTGACAAAACTGTCACCCCATACACTGAAAATATTGTCATGTTACATTCATTTGGCATTTATACATGCAGAGTTTCCCTACAGCAAATGGATGTATAGCCAGCTTTGTTAAGATTGTTGGCTTCAATCAAATTGATACCAATAGCACAAGATTAAAAACGTCTTTACGTACCACAAGATAAAAACATCTTTATTATTTTTCACAAGTCTTAAAATATGCAAAATTTAATATAATAATATATCCCCCCCGGGGGTGGGGGGGTGGGGGGTGGTAGGAATAGCATTTGTTTTGGGTCGGTATGCTCCACGGTGAGTTCAAAATGGGGGGTCTTAATTTTTTGTAAAATGGGGGGCATTAAATATGGTTAGAACAGGGGGCTCTTAAACATTGGTGTTTAAAACAATACATTGAATTTATATGAAACTTGAAGGCAAATGCAAAATGTCACCATGTTTCAGTTTACTTCTTTGCAAAAGTGTGCGTCTTTGCTTTGAGATTTATATGCATTAGGAGGCCTTTGGGGTTTACTTACCAAGAAATACTAGGTCTTAGATATTTCGTCATATTAAAATCGGGGGTCTTTCTGCTGAGCATATATACTCAACCTGACTGTGGAAGAGCATTCCCTGGGCATATATCACACTATTTACGCACCCTATCACAGCACACATGTGTCATCAAAATTCATAACATAGTCACAAAAAATGTTACTCCTTTAAAAGTTCTTTCCCGGAAATTATGACTTAATATTTGAATAATAAGATGAGTTAGCTACCAAACATAGAATGATAATAATTAATAAAACAAATATACAAATATGTACTTACCAATGCTACTCCAATAGGCGAAGGAAGTAAACCAACATAAACCAGTCCTGTATAAACAGCACATAATTTCTAGATATATTCAAGAGTTTAAAAATGTTGCACATTCGCGGGAAATACATACAAAACTTAAACTATCGATATTGCGAAGGTATGTTATAACCAACTGCAATAGAACCTCTGTATCTAATATTTGCGCGTACATTAACTGGGTAATAAATAATGCTGTACAACTACAATGACATCCGCAAGAATAAAGTTAGCCCGCAAGCTTGGTACACATTGAAATGGTTCACTACAGTAGAACCTCTCTATTAGGACCACCTTTGGTATCAGATCTAGGTGGTCTCAATAGAGAGGTGGTCTCTATACAGAGGTTCATTTTGGTAGCTTTATGAAGGTTTGGGAATGTGAAAAGCTGTCTTATTATAGAGGTGGTCTCAATAGAGAGGTGGTCTTCATTGGAGGTTCTACTGTATTTACTATATTACTGGTTCTATACACTGAGTCAGTGCTTTGTGATACATGCATATTCCGGAAAGTCTAGTAAATATTTGCCCCCCTTTTCAATTTTGCGAATGGCAAATGGTACATCTAGATATATGTACTCTATAGCAGATTATGAATAATTACAAAATGTGATTGGTAAGGCCATTTGAAATTTGTGGTCTTATCTAATACAACAACAAAAAATTAGTGAAGCGAATGCCAAATTCAGCACTATTCTGTTCTGTACATGCGGATAATTTTAATACGAATTATTATATCCTGAACCGGTACCACACATGGCATATCATATTTGATAGGTATATTAATCATGAATATTGAATATAAATGTATATATAGCATAAATGAGAAATATTATTATGTCATCTATTAGCTAATTCCAGCTATTTATATACCAGATCAATATCATCCGAGCAAACCAAATTATTTTTTTCTAAACTCAAATCATTTGGGCCATTGTGATGCCTAGTCAAATTAGGCAGATCAAGACATTGTGTTACCTTAATTATTCAAGACCATCATGGTGCATTAAAGTCGAATAATCAGATCATTGGATAGATAATAAAAAAGAATGTACAAATGAATACCCACCTCTTACCCCTTCATCAACAAAACCAATCTTTGTAAGATAATATTGGGGAAAGGGAGGAATGTAACATTAGGTTACATGGAGTGCAAAGTTATGAAATTTTAGTTAGCACGAATAGTGACAAAGCTATAGGCAGGTTCTAGAGACCCAAGCAGACGTGAACTTTTCCCATTCCTGATGAATTGGGCAAATGCAAAAACCAAATAGATAAATTTACTTCATAAACGTTTATGATTGTGACAGCCACTAATGCTACATGAACTAGACATTTTTTATGCAATACTGAATAACATTAAATTCGATTTTATAAAGTAGATTTTTGAAAATTACCGGAAATAGTCGTCTTCACACACCATGAAATCATAACTTTGCCCATCAAAGCTTTAGCCATATTAGGATCGGGTGGGATTTAAGAAATTATGTTGTAGTATTTTACACACATGTATGATGTGTGATTTTTGACTCAAAGCTCTTTACAATGCAATTTATTCTGTAAAACACTGTCTCTGAGCTGCTTCATTAGCAAAATTTATTGTGAAATTGATTACATTATTGGTATTCCCCCTACAATATTGGCCATGATTTATTGAATTTTAAACCATTTTTGAATTGACATTTAAAATTTTCCTCATATATATCAGTTTAATGGTAAGACAGTGGCCTTCTTCTAGGGGCCTGATAACAGATTGTTCGTTCAAGGTACAGGTCACAAGTCCACCAATATACATGTATATATGATGCCATTAGCAGTAAGGCCACAAAACTGTTAAACCACTGTCGTCCGAAATTTGCATATGTGCAGTCCCGGTAAAGAAAAAACTAAACCCTTTACTCCCCAAAATTATAATTGGGGGAAACACGTCCGGAAAAAAAATTAACTGCAAACCCCCAAACAGGGTCCTTTTTGATAAAAAAAACCCAAAAATCAAAGAGGCTTCCCCAATGGTCCCTTGAGCAAGAAGGCCCCCCAATTTAAACCAAAAATTGAATAAACCCTTGTCTATTTTTTTCCCCCCTGTTCATTTTTAAAAACATGAAATTAGGGTTAAATTTTTTAATACAAAAAAATTTCATTTTTCCTATTAAGATTTTTTTAATTGGATAACTGTATTTCCCTTTTTTGTTAAACGTTGGTTTTTTCCTTTTTTGTGCCTTAAAATTGGGGGGGTTTTTGGGGGGGCCTTTTTAAAATTTAAATTTATTTGTCCTGTTTTTGGACTTGGGGGCCCCTTTTTAAATTTTTCTATGAAAAATAAGTTAAAAAATGGGGAAAGTAAGAATGGTATTGGTTGGCATTTTTGTTAATTTTGGGAAAATTGGGGGGTTCCAGAAACATGTTTAAAAAAAATTTAAATTTTTAAAAAAAACTTTTTTAAGGAAAAAGGCAGAGGAAAAAAAAAACAAAAAATTCAAAAAAAGAAATTCCCCGAAAGGGAAATTTCCCTTAAAATTTGAACTTTTTATTTTTTTATTTTTTAAAAGTCAAATTAGGGGGGAAAAAACCCCTTTAAAATTGGGGAAAATTTTGGAAAAATGGCCTTGGGATCTGTTTTTCGAAATTTGTTGCCCCTTTTTTTGGGTTTTTTTTTCCCCTTTTGGGTTTTTTAACCCCCCTTTAAGTGATTTGGTTTTTTTTATTATTGACCTTTTTTAAAAAATTTAATTAAAAGTAATGGAAAAGGGAAAATGCATAAAATTTCCTTGGATCGGGGGGAAAAAGGGGCCCTGGCTTACTACTCATTTTTTTTTCCCCAAAATAAATTTAAAAAATCTAATTTAAATATTATGAAAAAAAAATTTCAATATATTATTATGTCATCTATTAGCTAATTCCAGCTATTTATATACCAGATCAATATCATCCGAGCAAACCAAATTATTTTTTTCTAAACTCAAATCATTTGACATTGCCGTTTCAGTATATTGTGTTATGCATTAGTTAACAAACAGAAAGAAGGCATACAGTGTACCTTGATTATTCACGACCATTATGGGCCATTGTGATGCCTAGTCAAATAGACAGATCAAGACATTATGTTGTACCTTAATTATTCAAGACCATCAAGGTGCATTAAAGTCGAATAATCAGATCATTGGATAGATGATAAAAAAGAATGTACAAATGAATACCCACCTCTTACCCCTTAATCAACAGAACCAATCTTTGTAGGATAATAATGGGGAAAGGGAATGTAACATACTGTAGGTCACATGGAGTGCACAAGTTATGAAATTTTAGTTAGCATGAAAAGTGACAAAGCTATAGGCAAGGTTCTAGAGACCCAAGCAGACATGTGAACTTTCCCATTCTGATGAATTGGGCCTGTGAATGCACATACCAAATAGATAAATTTACTTCATAAACGTTTATGATTGTGACAGCCACTAATGCTACATGAACTAGACATTTTTATGCAATACTGAATACCATTAAATGCGATTTTATAAGTAGAGTTTTGAAAATTACCGGAACACACCCTGGAAATCATAACTTTGCCCATCAAAGCTTTAGCCATATTAGGATCGGGTGGGATTTAAGAAATTATTTTGTGAGTATTCTACACACATGTATGATGTGTGATATTTGACTCAAAGCACTATACAATGCAATATATTCTGTAAAATACTGTCTCTGAGGTGCTTCATTAGCAAAATTTATTCTGAAATTGATTGCATTATTCGTATTCCCCTACAATATTGGCCATGATTTATTGAATTTTAAAACATTTTTGAATTATTGACATTTTAAACATTTTCCTCACATATATCATTTTAATGGTAAGACACGAGTCCACCAATATACATGTATAACAGCCCGTGTACGCTCTTGATAATTAGAAGTTGCCTCACAGGAAGTTGCATTCTAAACTATTTGGCTGATGAAAATTTGTGAGAAATACTGAATGCTAGTACATGTGCATATTGCTTCATTGCTACAAGCAATTGCTACATTTACTACAAACATTATAATTGTGAAAAGCACTTTTGGCGACAAAAATCTATTACTCGCAATCAAGTCTCATGCTCTATTTCTGATAAAAAAAAACATCAAAGAGCGTTCCCCAATGTCCCTCGAGCAATGTCCTCACCCCGGCCCCCACCCACTATTCAAAACAAATATTGCTCGCATTCTCAGTATCCACTGTTCATCGGACAACATGCCAAATTAGGGTATTGATATATACTAGTAGTTGGCACTGTTCCTCATCTAGACTGTACTGGTGACAGTCTGATAACTGTCCATATGTCACTGTCCAAGCGTTGGTTCTTGGCACTTTCGATGAACACTAATGGTGGGGGTGGGGGTGGAGGTGGGGGATAAAACTTACTTACACCAGAACAACGTTGGTGGATTTGTCCTGCTGCGGCTAGGGTATTTTGCACTTTTCTATGCACCACACATGACAGCTGGCAGGAAACAGTGGGAAAGTAAGTACATCGGTATCGTGTGTCGTAGGCATGTATGGGAGTTGTTGGTGCTTCAGGAGCATGTGTTCATATGGTATAAGGATCATAAACCAAACATTTGTAGGATAGTGCAGAGGAAATGAGAAAGTTTGCACATTCTAAATAGAAGTTCAGAAGGGGATTTCTTGAAAATTGTAGAATCCTTTTATTTTAGTATTTTTATCAAATTGTCTAAGCAGAAACAAACAAGACTTAAAGGGGCTAATCTTTATTATGGCACAGGGGTGGTATGATTTTCAGGCCCCATCTGAATTGGTCAAAATATTCAGTCCCCGACCCATTTTCTTTGGGCCACCCTTCTTTAAAGGCATCTCCGATTTTCAACCCCTATCAAGCTGAGGTTTTCAGGCCCCACAACATATTCTCTTCATACTACCTGTGAGCCATGGTAAAATGGTAGCACCTAAATGTAATGGAATGAGTAAAGTTCTGATATTATTTGACATTGGTGCAGTCAGTCAATAATGATTCCCTGTGTACTACTCATGATATTTCCCCTGTAGGAATTAAAGTCTATTTGAAATATGTGCATGAAGCATTTCTGAATTTGTGTTGATAACATATCTTCATTAGAAAATTAATGAAATATAGAAAAATGTCATTAGAACATCCTTGTTACAAAAGAAGACAAAATGCACCGAATATCAATTTATTCACATAGTTAAACTACCATATTTATGTACCGGTATTACTTTCAAAAAGCTCCAAACACTAGTACTAGTACATAACAATACAAAATGCAAGTTCACATTAATATTATATAAACATCAATAACATTATGCGATACATAGATTTACAAAATTGACTTTCATCTGCAAAGTTCCTAGTCGTAAATTTCACATGAATCTTAGGTTTAAACACGAAAATTTGCAAAAATATGGCATAAAAAAGCTCAATTGACCCCAGGATTTTCAAGGTTTTCGTTAAGTTTTCACATGCTTGAAGATTTACATATTCTTCCATCGTAAATGAGATGTAAATTCGAAGTTTAAAAAACAATTGTGGGCTCACTGAGAACCTTAGTGATCTGATAGAATAATACAGTCATGTCACCGGGAGCTCATCGAGAAACAATGTTCAGAGTCATGCCCCATTCCACACTTTCTGATGCTATGACTGCTGGTGGTGCTGATGATATTGCTGCTGCT
>CM032664.1:49749227-49806426 GCA_019095985.1 Streblospio benedicti | reverse complement strand
GTTGCTCTAGCTGCTGCTGCCGCTGCTGCCGCCGGCGCTGCTGCTGCGACTGCTGCTGCAGCCCTTTACACGGGTGTGTGGCCTCCGTTGAGATGATTCTCACTTGGGGTGTTATTGTTATTGTTGTTAATTGAGGCAGACGATTTCTTTGCAGCCTCATTTCCATTGTGGGCCGCCATGATGGAACCAGATGGTGTCATCAACTGAAATTATGATATTAGGTCATAATACATTACACTTAAGAGTAGACTGTGTGTAAACACGCAAAGTGTGTGCACGCACGCACGCACATATGTATGTATTTCTTATTCAAGACAAACAAAATGCTCTGAATTGTTACAGCCTGTACAACTTGTAGTTTTCCTGTGACCGAAAGTACCTTATTTATACATACCAGCATTTTAAAGTGTGTTGCAATACAGGACAAAGTTTGTGACTTGCGACAAAGAAAGAGCTGAGCTGTGCGTGTGGTAGGACTGACAGAGAGCTTACCTCTGGCCAGCTGTCAGGAGAGGCCGGAGAAGATGAGCGCGCATCTGGCGTGACGTCACGTTTTACAGCAGGCGACATCTGCATGTGACCATGCTGCTGCTGCTGCTGCTGCTGCTGTTGCTGCTGTTGCTGCTGCTGCTGCTGCTGTTGGTGGAGCTTGTCAAGGAGAGACGCGAATTGAGAGCTAGGCCCACCTGTGGGATATATCATGGTGACTGAGTTTTAACCACACAATTCTGAATTGCCAGGAATCCATACATTGACATCCTAACCTGCCGACTCATAACGTCTCGTATTAACACAGCCGTCATATACGTGTAAACAAATGACAACTAATTTGATGAGAAAGATATGGCCAGTGAAAACCTCAGGTGAAAACACGGCGTCCAAAATAATACGCAAAAGGCGTATAATGTGCACATTTTATCCTTAAGTACATGCTACCAACCAGCGTAGATTGCAGCATTGCCGTGTGCGGGGATGAGTCCCGGGGAGCTAGTGCCGCCGCCGAGCAGGGCAGCAGCTGCCGGTCCGCCGCCTGCACCGCCTCCGCAGGCGCAGGGGGCGGTGAGCCCCGCGAGGTGGTGCGGGTAGCCGGCCGCGGCAGGGCAGGCGTGGTGGTGGTGGGTGTGAGGCGGCGGCGGGCGGTGGTGGGAGAACGCAGCAGACATGCTGGAAAGTGGCAGGGGGAATCACATATAGTGAGAACATTTGTTTAAGAGAGGCAGATATCGCTAACACCAACACATAAAATGACTGCTGATGTAGGCAAGAGTTATAGAAATCAAAGGCTTCGCCTACACAAGGTGGCGCTAAAACGAGAAGCTGTGTGGATGTTACGAAGCACACAGATTAAGTAAACGTATTAACTTAATGATTGAAATTGAAGCAAAGCAGAAATAATAAAACACCATTCAGAAAAATATATCATGGTCTTGAATAACTAGAACATACCTACAGATAAAGCATAATAAACGATGTTTTCAAAATTTATATGTGGTTGAAGAGTAGGCCAGAAAACTGCAACCTCTCTTTGACACTGAATGTCCTCATCTCTTTCTCAGACTGACTGTCCTCACCTCTCTCTGAGGCACGTCTGTGCAGCAAGTGCCATCCTCATGGTCTCCGCAGAGTACAGCACGTCGGCTGCAGACACAGCCCCAGGGTTGGTGGGGGGTGCGTGCCGAGAGGACACCGGCGGGGCGGTGGTGTGGGAGGGCATCGGCATGGGCATGGATGACACGGGTGACGGCGAGCCCAGACCTGGATATAGGGTACGCTTGTTAAAGTACATGTATAATTTCTTGCCATCAACATGGGGATAAAGTGTAGATAAGTCCGTAATGAGTTCTCTACAAACATCCCACGGGCTCCATAGCATGGCAAATAAGCATCTGAGACTAAATCACTAACAAGATAAAAACACCACTCTCCATACGTTTTCCCACGGCATTCCGCTCACCTGCATGTGGCGGCGGCGGCGGCCACGCGGCGCTAGCGTGTCCTGGCGGGGCGGGCGGGAACAGCGGCGGCGGCGGGGGCGGCCTGGAAGGCGGCGGCGGCGGAGCGCGCCACGGGTCCCGCCCCAAGCGAACGCGGATACTCTTACGCCATTTGGCGCGACGATTCTGGAACCAAACCTGGAAAACAGGTACAGGCGGTCAGGTAGGGTCTACTGGCGGGAAGGGGATGGGTGGATGGACGTGTAATGATGGTAGACACTATTCTACGAGAGATCGTTTTATTTGCACATGTCCAGATACATGGTCAAAATGTATGATTGTACGTAAATGTGAGAGACGTGTATATAGGTGTTGACGAATTGCATATCCATATAAATGTTATAATCTGCCAATCTTTTTCATTTCACTATTCAGATGCGTGTGTCGTGTATTCGAATTCCCAAACAGAACTCCAAAAGGTTAAAAGAAATCTACAAAATTCAACATGCAATCCCAAACGTCTCTATATATCAGACAGTGTTGACCGCCTTCCTTAGATCACCATGCCGTTTGTCACTGCAAAAGTTGACAGAAGTCCGGAACAAAAGACAGAGGCGGAGCAAGCTGGGGAAGAGGGATCCCGAGGCCCGCCTCCCACAAAAATGAATAGGTAAAGAAAGCATGGAGTAAATAAGTAAAGGAGGAAAGACGGAATGATGTAAGGACGGTAGGAAGAAAGGAAGGGAAGAAGGAAGACAAGAAGAAAAAAGAAATGAAGAAAAAAAAGGGAAAAAAAGGAAAGCAAGCAGGACAGAGGAATGAAAAACCAATGGGCTTGCACTTTAAAGACTCTTTGGACGTAAAATAATAAAAAAATAAAAATAAAAATAACAATGGAATCAACGAGCATCCTCTGTGTGTGTGTGTGTGTGTGTGTGTGTGTGTGTGTGTGTGTGTGTGTGTGTGTGTGTGTGTGTGTGTGTGAGTGTCGCGGTGTGAATGTCGGGGTAGTGCGTGTGTGAACAGTTCCTCCAGCGCCGTGCTGTGCGGTGTGAAGTGTGAGTCCTCAGCGGCCACACGGGGGCCAGCATAAAGATTGAGCCTAATGTGCGTCTTCGCGCACTAAAGACAATTTTCATGTAAAGTGACGCCTCCGTAAACTAAATGATCGCTTGATTAACTAAAACTAAACTAAATTTTGCAAATGAAGGGCGAAATAACACCAACTATTTTATTTTTTAAGTAAATATACATATCATACATGCATACCAGCGCAGTCAGCTGCTGCGGCGTGAACGTCTGAATGCGGTTCCGACGCTAATTGTATGGTCAAAGCACGCGATTCATGCCTTATTTCTATAGCGGAACACACGGGGCATTAAAATTACATCATAGCGCATAAAAATTTTCACTGAGCACATGACTATAAATTGCGTAAGTATATCGGAATGTAAAATGAAATTTATGATTAAACTAAACTAAACTGTATTTTTAGTTTGGGCTTTATAGATCAATCTCATGTAATAATGTCTATAATCTGGGGTCACGCCGTGCCCAGTATTGAGGCCCCAGCCGTCCTGATGCTCATTCTATGATCTTTTGGTTTGTTTTATGCCCGTATCTAAAGAGAGACTTAGACCTGGTGGCCCCTTTTAATGGACACATTTTCTTGTCACAAACGTGTAGTATATAAAAGTTACGTGTGTCTCTATATACTTTTTGTATATACTTTAAGAATAAAATAAAAATGAAGATAGTATTCCTTGTCAAGATGCATTACTTGAAATTTCATGATTAGTTTTTTTTAAAGTAGCACATCATGAGCTCATGAGCTGACATATATCACCGTGCACTTTAACCTTTCTTTAGAAACTTTGTTTAAAATCAAGTTGGAGCATTAATATTAATCTGTTCAAAATATTAGCCTATCCTTACTTGATTAATCTGTCTGCAAAAAGTGTTATTTAAAGTATTAATGTCGCTTGACTCAAGGGATATTATCAATTAAAGAAATGAATACAAGACAAACCAGAAATGTCACAAAAAATCTCACCAGTGCAATTTTAAGTATGTTCATTAAAGGTCGATTTATTAATTTATTACTATTTGATATGAGCAGAAAGCCAAGGGGTGGGGCAGAGGTCGGTTAACCCGTGTGTTTTTCAAAATCTCAAATTGGTCTCTGAAGTAATTCACGACAACTATACAAATTTATGGGGATAGTTTTATTGAAATATATTCGTTTACTAAGGCTAATGCTTCCAAGGATTGAGAGTGGATGAATGCTAAGATCTCTGTGGATCTAAGATCTCTGATCACTCTTGGTCGCTTTTGCATGTTTATTCAACAGCTTCATTTGATTGATTCATGGGCGATAATTGGAATCATGGATACTGTTTTCTATGATACCAATACAAAACGCAATCACGATAGAACGTGTATCAAAAGAATCGAGTGAGAAAATGACAAGGAGAACAACAAGCACAAACCCTCAAACGACAAAAATATGGCTCTAATTAACTTGTAATATAAATTCAGTGAGCAAAAGTTAACATATTATTAAAATCATTGGTAAAAAATATGAAATACGTGTAATTGAATCGAGTAAAAACATCAGCATCAGCAGCAAAAACAAGAGAAGCATTAGCAGTTACTGAATTTACAATCAACAATCATAGAAAAAATAAACACGGCGGCGGCATCAGCAGAGCCGCATAAGCATCAGCAGCATTAGCCTCAGCAGCATTAGCAGCATTAGCATTAGCAGCATTAGCATTAGCAGCATTAGCAGCATTAGCAGCAGCATTAGCAGCAGCATTAGCAGCAGCATTAGCAGCAGCAGCAGCAGCAGCAGCAGCAGCAGCAGCAGCAGCAGTAAAACCGATTACTGCAGGGTCAGCAGCAAAAACTTAAGATAAGTCCAGACAAACACCAATGACAATTAACACGCAAACAATGAAATTTCCCCGTGCCCCCAGTAGGCCTACCTGGGTGACCTGCCTGCGCCGGCCCATCATGTACTCGTCCAGGAGCAGGTCCCCGGCGCCACCCGCCCCGGCCGCGGCAGCACGCAGCAGCGGCGAGCTGCCCAGTCCCGACATGCTGCCTGAAACAGGCACGACAGGTAGTAACTTATTTGAACACAGTTGATGCACGGCCACATGTACATATCTATTTACCGTGTAAGCGAGACACATTTGGGACACCTAATCTCTACGGAAGCATGAGGATTCATTTTTCATCTATGTTATGTTATGAACTCAATATATTACAAAGTGGTCATTGAACTGAACAAGTACGACATTATAGTCATTAACGTCTATTGCGTAGCCGCAAAATACATGTGAAATTAGAATCAACTATTTTTGGTAGTGATTCAGACCTTTGGGAGCCCACCCAGCAGCACATGTTGCCACGTTACCTGCCACGGTCCTGCCATTGAGGGCGAGCACGTCATTTTTCCATGTTTGTTGTACAAGGTTATGGGTGGCATGGATATACCCGCCCTCATACATTTCGAGCTTAGTATCCAAATTCAACTTTATTGAAGATAATGCGTCACTCAAGGTCCCGTTATAGGTAACATAGAGTTACCAATGAGCCAACACAAGGGTGTGTGTGTGTGGGGGGGGCGTCAACACCTCAAGCAGCCAAACAAGCAATAAGCCGATGAATCCGGCAACTCATTCACTTAAACTCATCTAGTCTGACTCACATAAAATCATTTGGTATGACTCACATATACCATATGTAAGTACAAGTAATAAGCTAATCTACATTAATCGTGTATTCAAACTATGCCCCACGCAAAATATCTATCGTTCTTCTCTTGTTTTATCATATAGCAATCTTCTAACACTCACTTGAAAATAATTGACGTCAATCACATAGTTTTATATTAAACTTAAGCATCATGGTTGCAATTGACTATAAATTCTATTAATTGTAATAAAAGGCTGTTAATACAAAGAGATTAGAGTGGCAGATTAAAATATCCGATAGCTTAAACTTTTCCTATTGCATAAACTTTATAATAAAACGTTTATTGAGTGTTGTAAACCTTCAATAATAGAACTAAAGCTAATGCGTTTGTAATGATAAAGGCATTGGTTTACATTTCTTGGTGACGTCTAAATTAATATACTGTGCTGTGAACGGAAGTTTGTATGCGTAATTGGGTGCATATTGATAATAAACCCTCTATCTTATCACACACTGACGTGTATATTCATGGATTATCATTCCCTAGAACTGCCTGCTAACCCGTCCTCTTGTATATGGCATGTTCAACTGACCATACGCGGGTCAATACCAATAAGCATGTTGTATGTTTTTCAAGAATTTCAGACGCCGTAACAATTGTTCATGTAAACAATATGCTTTGGAGCATTTAGTTATGACAGGCTAATAATAAAATGCTTTATAAGGTGTCTAAACGTTATACCCCCCCCCCCCCTCTATATATATATACGGTTCGCGCATTTAAAATGTGGCACGTCCGCATATATACAAAAATAACTATTTCGCATGAACATGCTATTCTCTTTACAACTATATATGTTTGAGTGTATAAGGCAAACCCTCTGAATAAATGTAGATTATATGGTGCATTGAATTCTATAACAACAACAGCAACCAATCAGTGTCTTATATCAACATCGATAGGCAATAATCAAAATCTTATATTCTTGGATGGAATTAATTTGAAATTCTATAATGTTTTGAACAAGATGAATTCACTCTATTTTCAGACATCAGGTCTATCCATGACTGGCAATGCAACACATTGTTATAAAATACTAGGGTTTAAGCCACGTGCAGTTTTTGAAATTTTCTGCACCGTGCTGCGTTAGATTATTTCAGCCTCCCTACATATAACACGTGGTTGGGACCAACGACTATTCACTATACGGGGCGATGATTTCTAGGCTTTACAGGCTGAAAAATATGGCCGAAATGACATAATTTGTGCCGAAAAGTGGTTGGTCCTGTTGTGTTTTAGGTGTTCATTTATTGTCGTCCATTCACCAACTAAACTGTAACATAATACCTAAAAGAAACTAGTATCAATATACAAGTACACTACAGTAAAGCAGGTTGCTTTATAGTCAGCAAATATCTGCAGGTCCCTGGCCCAACCTACCCACCGTTAGTGAAGCCCTGTGTCAGTGTCACAGGTGGCGAGTTTACTTTGTTGCAACAACGTCACATGATCGGCGCACGGAGTGTGTCAAAATCTCGCGCTCTCTCGTTACGCTATTAACGGGACGATATTTGAGAGACGCGGGCGTCTAATGTTAGGCTTTAAGTACGGCTAGATCTGTAACTCTTCTCTCACCCAAAACAAACTGACACTGAGCTTACAGCGTAAGTGGTTGTAATTTGGTAATTAAAGTGGAAATTTGTTACTTAAATGTTGCAATTTGGAGACGTTATCAATGAGCTTTGAGCTGAAAATCAGGTGTGTTTTTCTAAATTGATGAATGGGAAATAGAAGTAGGAAAAATGAGATTAGTTAAAATATGATATCCAGAATGCATTTTTAGCAATTGGTGGTCTTTTTAAAGTTGCAGTCGATCGTTTCTGTTTGGCATACATAAAGATGAGCATGAAGAATGAAAAGAAAACATAATATAAGTAGCCGATACAAAGATTCGCTCATGCTAATTATTAATATTTCATTTTCACAAAACATTGAAGAAGTGTTCACAATGATGACAAATGAAACAAAACCAAACCACAACGATTGTAGAATATGTACATCAGTCACTGTTATACATAATAAAATGAATGCTGGACTTTTTATCCTTATTATCTTACTTATGTGTTATGAACTATTGGTCTAATGGTTAATAACGTAAGAGACAAGTAAACACGGACCACATTAGGAAATCGATTTCATCTGATACATATAGAAGGTGCAGTAAAATTCGTTTTCTTGACAGTTCACTTGATCTATATTAGCTTAAATATACGGTGACATAGTCATTGACAAGTTATTGAAAATAAGACCTCATATATCATATGTATACCAAGACACAACTTATCTTGAGAACTATTCGCAGCTTCAGCCATTGAAAACACCACAAATCTTGGATTCAACCACGTAAAATGTATGACCTTACATGACCAAGTAAGAATTTGTTTGTTTTTTAAATTTATTTATGTATATATTTATCATTTAAAAAAAAGAGACTTCAGTATCGAGAACAGCTTTAAAAATTAAATATTATACAACTTTAGAATACTTTTATTTAACTTGAAGCGTATCAGCAAAGAAAAAACACTAATTGTTATCAATTTTATTTGGTACGTAAATTAAAAACCCCAAATTCCCATTTAAAAGCAATAACCCAAGCCATAGGTGTATATTGTAACACTGGATTGTGTACAGTGTATAAAAGAGATTCCCATAGACCAACGATGGATAGTATGTATGTAGTCTGATAAAGTATCGAATTATAAAATTCATATTGTGCATCAAAGTGTAAACAAGTAAAAGGAAAGACCAAATCTTAAAAATAGATAAAGTATTTTAAAGTTAACCTAACGGTATTACCCTGCACAATTCTTCCACACAGAGGATGTGCATACAAAATACAAGACATGACTAGAACGAAACCTTACAAACTTAGTAATAGGCCCTATAAGAAAGTGGGAGGATGAAACGAAAGGAAGGAAAAACTTAAGGTATGCTGCATTCTATCAAAATGGCAGACAGCATTCAATCTGCTTAAGAATAGGGCTCGTCTGTAAGTAACAAGCTGATGTAATGAATTAGTATCACTGCCCAGCATCTATTGACAGAAAGACACAACATCAGCGTAATATACACGAAAAACCGCGTTAATCCCGCTAATGACGTATTCGTGGCACGGAACAAATCCGGCGGAAAAACGACAAAAGCTCGTCAAAACACAAATCACATCAGGTGTCAAAACGAAATGCATTAGAAGATGCGGCCGTTGTTGTCGAGGCCCATTGAAGGCATTGTGGCGGGCGAGATTAAAGACAGCGGCGTCGCATTGTCTGCAAACAGCTGTTTGTAGTTTGATAGAGTCTCGTTTGGCTTAAATCCACGTGATTTAGCCGGCGAATAATTAAGCGGTGCGCCTCAGGTTTCCTCTGCGCATGCGTCAGCGCCATTGAAAAAGAGGTTGTTAACGACGGAATAAAATTCGATTTATGTTGTTAGTTTGGCGAGTTTAGGTGTCAGCCGGCGTGTGATGTGACGATTTAACCCGGCGCGACACGAGCCGGGGGAATAGGCTGGGGGCGGGGGGTCAAGTTGTCAGCGCTCTCTCGGACAATTGGTTGTTTGCTGTGTTTTTTTTTTCGTTGGAGCGGGACGTCATTTGGTGCTGTGTTTTAAACTGAGTGTGTTCAAATGGTTTTGAGTACCCTGATGAGATAGAGCAATTGTTTCCAGCATCTATACCAAATATGTATATTTGCTATTTATTTACTTGGCTTTTCTGCTGTATAGTATAGATGCTGGCAACAGTAGCTCCATCTCATCAGTTGTCAACAGCGCTTACAATGGACACACAAATATCACCTTTAAAAAGGTACACTGCATTTAAAGGTGAAAAAAACAACAATGCTCATCCACTAATTTACTTCTTACATGAACAGTATCAAGTGACCTCATTGAAACAAAGCTAAATTCCTAACCTTTAATTAAGCAACGCAATTATAGTAATTCATCTTATTGTTGGAGCACGCTCGCGATATTAATTTGGCAGTCTCACAAAATATCGCCAACCAGAAGCAATCACTGGGGCGCTTTTTCACGTCTTCGAGACCGTTATGAAGAAATATCAAATTACGAAAATCTCATCTTGTCAGCAAACGAGTTTTATCACTTATGAAATAATTAATTGCCGTTCTGCAAATTGAAACCTACACGCAGCCTTTAATCAATGGCGTATGGCAGTCGGTGTCGATATTATTAACGTCTCATCCTTAACTAAAACTGATTTTGTTTCTTTATTAAACTATTTCGTTTCTCAACCCCGGCTCGGGTTACGAATGCTGCGGGTATGAGTTTCTTTTCGACGGTAGAGGCGATATTACAAGTTTAAGTGATACGTTTATTTGATCTCGTCAATTTCTGGCGTAAATCGCATTTGACGTCATGATTATACCCCGCAGGGACATGATACTGCGCGTTTTGTGGAGATTCCCCCTGCTAATGTTGGGGTCGCACCGACCGTGTAAAATCACCGTCAGCGGGGGTGCAGTGACGTGTTATAAACTAAAATAAGTATAACTCGTTCCTGATTTAAAAAAAAGTTTTCCAAAAGACATTGGAACGTATTCTATTTTAAAATGAGTAGATGCTGTCACCGAGATTCCGACGCGCATTTCCCTAGAATATGTCGGTCTGAGCGCGTATGTCGGAATGCCATCGCCGGCATCTACGTCATCTTTAACTATTCGGCTTATTAGTTATACCATAAACATCGGACTTTGGTTTAAACATGTTTTATTTCAAAAATGAAAAAGGATTCGGCATGGCAAAATGCGACTTGAGCCGTCTCCACAACATCGGACTTTGAAGGCTGCGTGAATGGTAAAGCCGCGAAACCCACGATGCATCTACGTGTAAGTGTTTAAAATGAAAGAGAAATGGCAAGAACCACCACAGTATAAACATTTGACACATTACTATCACCGTGGCCTCAACAACATCTAGCAACTTGGGCCGATCACAATTTTACCGTGACGTTAAAAGCTACATATAGCAACAAACAAAAACAAAACAAAACAACAACAACAAATAAGCCTATCTTTTTTATTCTACCTATTTATTTCAATAATCATAAAGTATGTTAAGCACGTAAATTACTATTGCTTTTTTAATCAATCCATTTATTTCAATAATCATTTACATTATATACAAATTATTCCGGTAATTCATACAAAATATCAACATGCCAAAATCTGCACGATGGATGTGGATCAATCAAAATGCTATATACAAACATATACATGTATATATGCTCTATACAAATACAGTAGCGGTTAAGCTTAAACAAACGCACCAATTCCTGCATACCCTTTTTGCCGATGGCTCTTCTTCCTTGTCCTCACTCCTCCTTTTGTCACTGCCATATCCATTGTATTTTTTCTGACAGCAACTGACCTGTATCCTCACTTAACAGGCTCTTCAGTTCAGTGAGGACATTCCCAGCATATGAGGACTTCCGTTCTGATGCTACTTCCGTAGCAAGTAGGGCGCGGGTGAGGACTTCTTTTACAAGCCCTGTCAGGGCATAGGCAGATCCAGGTTTTTTGGAAAAGGGATGGGGGGTGGGGGCGCATTAAGGAAAAGGGGGCGGGGCGCGCTGTGGGATTTCATGAAAAACCCTATGAAAATGAAGTATTTTGGTGGGAAAAGGGGGGGGGGGCGCCCCCTGCGCCCCCGGGATCTGCCTATGCAGCTCCTGGGACATAGGAAACAAGACTATCATTCGCTTTTCACCAATCACGTGCACTACATTTGGCATTGGCTGCTTCACATGCGTATGCATGCAGACCCTACTTCGTCCATAAACTGCTCTCATCCTAAAACTTTAAGATATGCCAATATGTCAGCATTTTCGTCGCCGTTACCATGTACATTGGGTCTAGGAATGCAGCAATCACTGCTGGAGCCTTGGCATTCTGGAAGCGTCCATTTTCATCTTGACCGAACCATTATCCTTTCCTTCATTTTTTTTTACCACATCGTCATCATCATTTATTGTTCTCACCTTCCTAGAAAAAAACACACACACCACAAGCACTGGTACTGAAGAGATGATAGGGGGAGTTCTGCCTTATCATTGTCTCTGTGGCTGTCTCTAAGGGTTTTGGGATTGACAAAGTAGCTTCCAATAGGTCCAACGTCCATGACGAATCTAAAGGTGCGTTTACCTCTCTATATACCTATTATTATACCTATATCTGTACATTACGCATTAAGTTACTTGCTTCACCCAGGGCTTTTTTGGAGGGTCTTCACGAGTATCCCAGATACCCGATCACGGATCTGGTTTGGCATAGGCTACCGGCGGGTACAACTTTCAAGTTCTTCTTATTTCGGTGATGGTCGGAATGAGCGAAGTATAGCTGATGTGGCACATTCAATATTGTAAATACGATCTCATATTAGCTTTAACATTCTAACACCTCCACCAGATTCACTAACCTGCACTAAATTGCATTATTTTAATTAGAAGTTTATTTAACACATCTTTACAGTATGCATAGTAATACAGTGCACAGCATACACGCAGTGCGACAGTCTGTTTCACTGCAGTCTTGCTTGCTTGACGATTGTTTATTTACATATGAGCGTGAACGGAAGGGCTATTTCCCACTTCAACATATCAGTGTTTTACGTGTTCGCCATTTACTTCTTCAATGAACCAGAACATATATGAGGGCAGTGTAAGAAATACACTTTACAAACTTTTTTGAAACGAATATACAGCTTTGTACCTATAGTCTACGGTCCAAGGCTCATGGCCGTGCATAAGTCCCGTAAATTCCCCAATCACATGTTTGGGCTTTAGGGCTTTTTTATGCTTTAGAATTTTTAACAACATTTTATATATATAGTTCTCGATTTATAATCTAAAAACGAAAATAAGAGACTAAGGCACGCAATTGTTTAAAATAAGAAAATACTGACGTGTGTTTAATATCATAACCATAACAACATAAGCATGAACATAAGCAAACTAATATCCGCCCAAATCAGCTCAGTGTATTCATGCAGGGAATGAACACATGCACCGAGTCAACGTGGGATCGGGTGGATAAAACGCCAATGAATGATAAAATGAACCCCAACATATAAGGACACATACCGATGTTATAGGTCGTATCTTTTTAGAGTATTTCCAATTTTAATCCAGCAATTTGAATGATGAATCAACATGTAACACATGTACACAGCGCAAGAGTTAGGGGGACTAATTTTCAAAAATAAAACTAATCTAAATGACAACCTTCATGATTAAACTAAACTAAACTGATTCGAGCAAATGCTATGATTGAACCAAATGATCACTTCATTAAAACTAAACTACAACTCAACTAAATTCTACAAAAGAAGGATTTACATAATATAATAACACATTTCTTTTTTCATTATCTATTTCATATCAATATAAATATACATAACATATATGCAATAATTCCATTACCGTTATCAGTATACAAACATATCCATTCAAACACAACTATTTCAAATAGTTTTTAAATATTTTTAAAATACAGAATGTCATATATACACCATATTGGTAATTATGTCCGTATAGATTTATCATGTACCCGTATTTTTCTACGAGGCTGAAGTATGTATTACACATTTAATATACAGTGTCTCATAAAGTCTAACTACACAACCTACCATCTCGGCAGGAATGATTAGCAATCTATTTCAAGGCAGGATGAAACAAACTTCTAATTGTATGCACAATAAAAACTAATTCTTTTATCTTAAGTAATCTTATGTAAACCCATTGCAATTAAAACACACAGGAAATTGCCTTAACCTCTGTAACAAGTGACAAAGACAGACTGCAAAACCATTATATATGACCCTATTACATACAGCGTAGTGGTCACTGACTTAGATTATTTACACTGATAAGCAGTTAGCACTTTACTGCTTGCTTTTAATTGCTCTCTCCACGAGGTATAGATGTAGCATATAACATATTTTGGCTATTTTTTCAAAATCAAAAATAATCATGATTAAAATGGAAATTTATGACTAGTACATAGACTAGACTGAACAAAACTGATTTTTTAAAGTTCGTTGATTAATTAAAACTAAACTAAATTATATACATTTTTATCAGATTAATCGATTAAAACTAATATCAACCCAACTCCGCCCAGAACACACTACTTGAAGCAAGATCCAAGAGTTGGAAGCAAGGATTGATCCCTGGTGCGATAGATGCCTCAGTTATGTTACTTATGTGTGCGTCCAAATCATAGCATTCAATCATACATCGCGGGATCCGCCTACTTATAGTTAAATGACCCACACGTAAGAATTCCCAACTTACGGGCCTTCTGATTGGTGGGCTGTATGTCTGAGCACAATGTATGGCCAGTCTAGATAGCTGTGCGCCAAAGTGTTTCTCAAAGGTTATTTCACTCACACTGAATACCTTCTGTTATTTATATACTTGAACTGAATTGTTGAATTGAAAAAAAAAACAAAATCAAAAGGAAAATCTGTTTGTGAAAATGACACTGCAATCATGTAAAGCATTTTAATAGACATGAAACTAGTTCAAAAAGTGGGGAAACGTTATTACACATACCTTGAAACAGGAGCGTCTCCAGGTCTCAGTAACCCCCGTCTTCCTCCCGCTTCAGCTTCAGCTCCCGGCCGACAGCGTGTGCAAAGACCAGCGTGCCGAATGCCGCAGAGAGGTCTCTATGATTCTCTAAAGACTCAAACGAAACATGCAAGTTGAGCCGTCACTTTCACACCTGGTTTCAAGGACAGGGCAATTATGACAATCGAACTGGCCGTGAGTCGACAGCCTAATCCCTTAACATGGACTTGTCAACTCCGTGTCACTTTTATACGGCGCCACATCGTCTGCTTTCTGATACTTGCCACGGGCACCTGTTCTTCTAGCCACGATCGCCATTTTGTTATCGCCATATTTAATGTGTTGCATCTTGTAAAGAGCGAGGATGAGGCGAGCATACTTATTAATCAGCCTCGATCATCAGCTGTTGAGTTGAGTCATGACGATACTATTGTGAGATGCTCGTGGCTTTTGAGAATGTGACGGTATGAAAAGCGACCAATCAGAAAGAAGGCAGACGCCTTCCGTGCCAATCTTGTTCGGCTGATGTTTTATATCATGATATGAATTTGATTACTCAGCCAAGTGGGTTTGAGGGTAGACTCCGTATTACTTACAAATGTTGCCTGTCATGTATATGAATGAAGTTGTGCTTACTTAAGTTTGTGCTGTTAACCACTGACACTACCAGTGAGAATATGTATATGAGTGTTTGTTCCTTTGCTTTGTCCACCAATTTCATTAATCCCCAATGATTATCATCGATATCTGGCGTAGAAGCGACTGCAGTGTTATGTACAAATACATGTATACGGTGTAGATTGTTACGCGTGCTTCAAATGTCATAGCTGCAAAACGTAAGAAGCAACCAACCAAACATTCATGTAGAAATTATTCTATATATCATGCATGTCATACATGTGTATGTATGCATAAAAACACAATGAAGGCAGATAAACGCTCTGTATCACGTAATTTTTACAGCTTAATTCAATAAAGACTCACAGGAACATAATCTAAATCACGTTACTCAGTACAAGTTCCACGGGTACGCAGAGGTCTGGCCAAAATAGTTTTCTTTCACCTGTCCGCAGATTCCATTAGAGACCACGTCATTATATTATTCCGACCGGTTTGTATGTGATCAAAGGACCACTCATTAAGACTAATGAGTAAAGCTCTTACAAAGAATGGCGTATGCTTATTGGCTAACCCCATCAGGTGATCACATAATCTGGCCGCCGCTAACTCAGTTGCCTCATGTTGTTAGGGACCGAGCTCAGTGAGCACAGGGCCTATCACACAGGCCTCTTCACACAAGAGCCAATGTCCATATATACTTGATCTAATCTGAGTATGATATGTCATAATTTTAATCGGCCGTTTCGCATATACTTAAAATATGAACATTGGTATGAGTGGCATTGGGTTTTATAAGAATAACAAAACTATAAAGGTATTTTGAGAGACAAGCAGTCACGTGGTTATGATGATGACTGGATTGTCCATACGCATGCGCAGAACATTTATCTTAACACACACATATTGGAACGAGATGAAAATATTATAGCTGTCATTGAGTACACTCATTGTGCCTGTTTTACATAGTAATTTCAATTATTGTGATTGGCAGTGAAAAGTCTGTTTAATACTCGTTTGATAGGCTACAATACGTGCTTCTGTGGCCGAATGAGTAGGGAGTTGGACTCGTGACCAGAAGGTCGTGGTTTTGATTCCCGGTCGGGTCTGGTGGTGGTTGTTGAGCAAACTCATCCCTAAAAGAGTTGCACACTGCTCCGTGGCACATACACGTTAATTAGATACAGACAATTGGGTTGAACGAGTTAGTGAGTGATTTTGTGAGTGATTAGCATGGTGCGGTGAATGGGCTGCCGATGCATGTATGTGAGAATGATCAATTGATGATCAATAAGTTGGCCGATGACCTGGTGTAAATTGTAAAGTCGTGAGAGCAAGACTTGGATCAGGACAATAAACCACATTTACATTTACATTTACATTTACATTTACATTTACAATTACTATATGATCATATATTCATGGAGTCTGAATGATGCGTGTCCGCTGCGGTGTGTATACTTCATCAGAGAGCGTTCGTCTTCATTCTGTGAATAATCAAGGCGTATATATTTTTTTATCAATGACTTCGTTTTCATTGTACTGACAAGATGACAGTACAGAGCATAGATGATGGACCGTCGATCACAATGCAACAGGCGCCGTGTGCATTATGTTAGACTTTCCCTCTCCTGCCACTGTCCTGTATTTGGAATGTTACTCGGATTGACGCTGTTGATAGAGCGTGCGAGTTCATACAGAACTCACAATGTTCTAAACTTCTGTAATGTGTTTTTGTTTTAAATGTGTTTCAAATACACAGACCCGTTTGAGTACCCACCACGTGGAACCAATATGGATGTGTTGGGTTGAATATTAATATTGTCGGTAAGAACCAAAGCAATGTTAACTGCATCAATGGACCGGATTTGATCTTCTTTTGGTGTGTGTGTGTGTGGGGGGGGGGTAGTGAGGGTGGTGTGGTGTGGTGGGGATGGTGGGGATTGGGGGGTTGGGGGTTGGGGGTGGGTGGCTGGTGGGGATGGGGGTTGGGGGTGGGTGGGAGCGGGATGTGGTGGGGATTGGGTGGGTCTGGGTGGTGTGGTGGGGATGGGGAGGTTGAACCGGAGGACCCAGGTACGAGCTCGTGCATCGACCAATCACAGGTCTATGTACATGACCTTTCCTAGACACAGTTTCCGATATTTAGGCTGAGAAGTGGTCAATGGTTTGTGCCATATTCATAAGTCAGGCTGCAGGGGACTTGCACCCCTGTCAGAAGACTTGTTGACGTCCTTATCAAGGCGAGCTTCCGCTTGTTTCGCAGAAGCACTGTGACTTTGGCCATCACCATTTGTTGTTCCTTGCGCTTTCAAGCGAGTACTCCCATCATGTCTTAGTATGCACGTCACCTTCCGCTGGGCCCAGCAGACTCGTTTTAATATTTTAAATCATACATTTTGTTTATCACAATATACTAGTAGTTAAAATTCGATAAAAAACAAGAAACTAAATACACACAGACACAATCATTAATTATCATTATACATGTAATAACATTATCACAAGTAGCGGTGAATGAAATCAGTTTTTGAGCTCAGAGCTAGTGTGAGACCAGATAGAGCACTGCACACCCAATTCGTGCGCACACCTCGTTCGTGTGTTATTTTAATGAAATTGTTAGGCTCCAAACAATTAGCACACAGTATTACTACTTTAAAAATTATAGCTTTCCCGTTGCCAAAGTGAAAAAAAATAAAATTTCTAGTAAGATCTAATGTAAATAAATATGTTCAAATCCCGATTATCTCCACGCACGAACTGGGCGTGCATGCAACAATTTGCACCATAGATCATATAATTTTGAAGAACCATAACAATGGTGTATATCATGCGACAATATAAGTAAGTAGCTTTATTTTGACCCATCAAACACTATTGTGGGCTCATTAATAGCTGTGTTACGATTGTTTAAACATTAAAATGCACGAAGTGGGTGTGCAATGATCAAATAGCCTTTTAGATGTAGCCTGTGCATCCTGGAAAAATATTTCATTGTATACCAAAGAGAAATGGCCACCTCAAACAAGAGATCAAAGCTCATTAGCACTTGCAGGCACAAAAACAAATTCTTGTTAATAAATAACTGCTGAGTATAAACAATAAATGTATTGGTACATTGATATGTTAGAGCATGTTTACAAAACACTGGGTTGTTCTACTTTCCATGTTATACTCTCCTGATGATTACGTGTTGAGGTTGATGAGAATGTCTAGTAAAAAAAGTTTTGTGAATCATCACAAACCTTTGCTCACTGATAGATAATAATTTATAATATTGGAAAAAATAATATTAACACAGATCTTCAGGCTAGATCTTATTATAAAAAAATATTTGTGTCAATATTTTTGTGATATATTACAATGCGAATGAAAGGAATGGCTGACCTGTCGCAATTCAATCTGCAATTTCTAAAAAAACTTTCGTGTGAATTGCTGCAAAACTAATTTCCCCTTAAAGCTTAAACTATATACTATCAAAAATAGCAAAATAATGATACCTCTGCATGTTAGTTTTTGAGATATAATTATTTAAAGAAAGGTATCTAATATCCTCAACGTGTGATATTACAGTAAATAAGTATATGCACTTAGATTTACACACAATATATTGTTATAATGCCAGAATAAATATTGGTTATGGTTATTTGAACATTAAATCAGTGACTTTAGTAAGATAATAAAACTATAATTGGGTATCAAATGCATAAATAAAGTGCTATAGAATAAAATTACTAACAAAGAGCGTCAATCCAAGTGTTATCCATAGATGCGTTTCTAGTAAAAAACAGTTTTGTGAATCATCACAAAACTTTGCTCACTTATAGATAATAATTGATAATAATGGAAAAAAATAATATTAATACACATCTTCAGGCTAGATTTTATTATAAAAAAATATTTGTGTCAATTTTACTACTTATGCAATGTTTAGCCAGCAGGTGGCAGCATTGTGTCACTGTTATGATCAATGAGCTAACAGGGGGCAGCACTGTGTGGCAGTGGTTTTATTGCTTGCCAGTGCTTGCTACTAGAGGGCACCACATGGATGTTCTCAAGAACCTTAACACACGTATGAAACACTGTGTAGAGGATGTAACACTGATTGTCTAAAAATGAATTAGTATATATGTGCAATATATCACTCTATTTTAGGAAGCTACACAACCACATCTGTGTTGTCTTTGAACTTGTTTTATACTAACCCGTCATCGGACTACAGAAATTCTTGTGTACCTTGCAAACCTTAAATGCACCAAATTTAACCACAATATACTCAAGGTCAAACAAGATTTCTCCATATGTAAAAGCTTTTGCATTCTACAGATTTGTTGCCAATATTTCACTCATATATAACCCAAATACCAAGAACAGTTGCAAAGTTCGAATTATTTTGACATCTCTAATTAAAACCATAGGCAATTGCCAAAGGAAAGCCAAGAACTGACTTTTAAAAAGTTTTGACCCTCACGAAGCAAATTGAGTTTCTTTAGATGACTGTATATTGTTGAAGACAGCATACTAATGACCTATACTATATTGAAACATCTCATTGGTTAAGGTTTGCTAGACAAAATAAAATGTATGAGACCTATATACTCATTCGTTCCAAAATAAGGCTCAAAACTTTTGTAATCCGCACTGTAGGTGTATATAGTAACAAATGCCTATTGGCATGTCATAAAAATGCATTGACGAGCGTGGAGTTCATGGAAGTTGAAGATATGAACAGTAATATAATCCATTTAACATGATCAGCTCCAAATAATACAACTGCAGCAAAATTACTGGTATAATACATAGCAATGCCCTCAAAAAGATCAATGAGAATTCAATAAATACCAATTGATAATCCCCACACTGTCGTGGCGGGGGTCTCAGCGGCACCGTGCGCCTTCTCCAGAGAAGTCGGAGCCGTACCGCGACATTTTTGGCTCCAAAGATTAGCCGAAAATTAGGAATTTTGTGCCGCACTTGGTATAATCGCGTGTGCATATGCTGTCGCGGTGTTGCTTATTACGCTGTTGCGGCGTCGACACCATTTCTATGAACTTTTGCCTTTTTTTAGCATAAAAACCACGTGCCGCTGTGGCATATTAGTTGGTAAAATGTAGGGGCAAACTAAAATAAATACGTAATGCATTTTTTATTGACGACGTAGTCAGTATACGTGCAAATAAATGCATTAACCTGTAAGCTCTCCAATTTTAATCCACCGTAACATCTAATCAGCCCGATATAGGCCGCACCCGCCAATCCCATTGGACTGTGAATATTAACGACTCGCGGGAGCAATTCTCGCCCGCGGCAATGAGGCTGGCACCGGGCGGGTCCCCGGACGATCATCGCCCGCTCCCGGCGTGAGGATCTCAACGCGAGCGACGTCTGCTGGCCGCCGGTCACGTGAACACAGCACACACGGACGCACAAGCAGACCCGCCCGGCTTTCCTATTCCAAAGCAAAGTATTGCCTTTTAATATGTGCTGGGTGTGTGTGTGTGTGTGTGTGTGTGTGTGTGTGTGTGTGTGTGTGTGTGTGTGTGTGTGTGTGTGTGTGTGTGTGTGTGTGTGTGTGTGTGTGTGTGTGTGTGTGTGGGGGGTAATGTTTCCATGTTTCCAAAAAACAACAACAACTAGATTTGCCACTTGGAACATTATCACATAGATGCACAACACACGGAAATACTTATAATATACACGTTGGCCCTACATATCGCAAGGGAATGTGTAGCGATATAAAGAAAGCGTAGTGGCATTTTCAACTCCAAGCATGGTTGCATGTTTGGCCTTGCCTTGCTTGTCGGCATACAGTTCGTTGTATTCTGTCTCAAGACCACACTCCTTTTCTCTCGCCCAAATGTTCAGTTATTCAAATAAAGTTCTGCCTCACAACGCATGTGGTTTGCTCTGATAATAATGTAAATATTTATGGGCTTATTTAAGGAATCGTGCTCAAGCGACTTAACATTAACACCAGGCCATTGGCATCATTCTCAACCTTTCTCAACCACCAGGGAGCATACAACACTTGCCACTTGTATGGAAAAGAAAAAGGCATAACCCACTGAGCAGTGAGCAATCTGTTGATGATGAGTTTGCTCAATACTCACCACCAGACCCGACTAAGAATCAAACTCGAGACCCAACTCTTCATCCATTCGGTTACACAAGCACACATACAATAACGACAGTGGTTATTCTACTTTGGAGAAAACCATTGTAAGTGTTTAGTGGAAGAAACGATGCATAGGTTTCATCGTTGACACGTTTACACGTAGGTTTATCAAAAATTGTAGTTTCATATGGCAACAATCGGCGTATTATCTGAAATGAAGATTGGGCATACATGCATATAATAAATGTGTCTACAAAACCCAGTATACTGATAATTTAAGCTATAACCACATATATTAGGCTATATACACCACTTTAAGTATACCTATTGAATACACATAAATTGTTTGAGGAAAAAAAAGATTAATTGAAAGAGAAGATGTTGACTTTGTAGCGTTCTGACATTTCTATCTGGGAAATCTGATAGCTCTGAACGAATCTGTAGATTTGCATCTCTGGGGGGATAGTCTGAAATTGGGTGGATTCCCAGCGAGCTGTTTGTAAACACGGATATAAATACATCATGTTGTCTTCGTTACTGAGCGGCGAACAGGGCCATGGAACAAACCACTTGGGGTGGGTATAAACCACTGATAGACCATACTACTTCCAGATGCCGAGGCTGACTTACCGCTGCCGAGTGTTTGTATATTGTATGTTCTAATTCATTCATTCAGATGAATGTTGAGATGGTTTTATTTAAAATATGTTGAATATCGCTGTCCGCACAACATATAATATGATATATCAGTTTCCCCCCCCTACTGACTTATATTAGGTAATGGATCACATCTATTCACTTGTAAAAACTAAAACACGTGCACGAGCTAGCATTTCAACGTTTTTGTTTTCAAACACTGATCTGATATCTATTCCAAGATGCACCAACACACCACCCTCAGCGTCGACTCCCGTATCACATGACAACCTCTGCACCCACTGGTGTATTGCAAGTCAAATCGGGAGGAAATCCTATTTTCCACGCTGGTGGTTGTAACAGAACGAGCTCGTGCGTCTGGCAACACGGTGCAAACATTGGGGACACTCCCCGCTCAGAGCCTGGCAGAGGGGTTCATGCACTTGTACACAAAGGATCATGCATTTTTCTTTTTCATTCTATATACAGATAGATCACATATCAACCGGACCACACAATGCGTTCGCTTGCTATGTTTTATTTTTAATACAACACTAGGCCTCGCTGCAAACATTTATGTGTTGCGTATATCTAAAAGATAAAATCTTTGTTATCTAGTGGGATGGATAAACGTCCAAGAGCGCTTTTACCAAAGAATTGATCTTCTCAAAGTAAATTTATGAAAATCAATTGAAAGCAGACATAGGTACAGAAATGTAGGTTCCCCTGTAATGTCAACACAGCCCTTATACATCACGTGACAATTAAGCACTTTTACCCCTTTCATCCATCACCTGTGAGTCTACTGCCGCTTCCGCACACAGAGCGAGCAGTCTAATGAGCTCCTGCAGATGCCGTTCGTTGCTCTCCTCATCCCCATCTCAATGAACGGAGAAATGCTCTAAGCTTTAATAAAGAGGATTATATAAAATAGTGAGATATCCTTAAAATATAAATCAAACAACCAAACAAACCATTTCAGTGTCAGCCATTTGGAAATACGTTGCCATAAACAAATTGAAAGTTAGAAAAGAACTTTCACAAATTGCATTTAGCAAACATTTACAAAAATATATATTCATGTGGATATTATATTGCATGTTATAAAGGCTACTAAGTAAGTGTAGAAATTTTTTTGTGACACTTAATTTCACACAAAAGACGAATATAGATATATCAAGCAACGTGGATACTAAACCACACCATGGCGTGTGTAGTCCCGTGTTATGCTATCCTGTAGATTTGCATGGTGAGTATTGTTGATGGAAACAAGTCATCACTGCCATTTCTTTTTTAATGGAGAGAAATCTAAAATTAGCAGCATATTCTGACCACATAAGCACCTGAGTAGCAGCACCTACTGTATAGCTGGAGTTCCCTTCGTCGCTTAGATTGCAAGTGAGGATAAGAATAGAAAACATACACATTTTGCTATTGAGATCATATGGCCCAGCATCATGGGAGTGTGTGTGTGGTATATATACTGCTATGATTTACAAACACTATACTATATACATTACCACCATGATCTATATAATGGTAGTAATGTGTATGGTATAGTGTTTGTAAATCATAGTAGCATACATACCACAGCTCCCTCACATGATACTGGGGCCTATGATTTAGAACATACGTTTATACGACAAGGAAAACCAAAGGGCAGCCCCCCTTTTACAATTCAAATAAATATCCCCATTAATATATCCGACGTAAGTGGAGTGTCAAGTTCCTGTGAAAAAGAATCTCCATCTTACACAAACGTAGTGCAAATTACGATAGGCGCATCGCATGCTCCTTTATTGATGGCATGGGTGTATAGGTATTGCAGTAAAGTAGAATGATATTGTGTAATTGTGGGGGTGCCTCTTGATTCGTCTCGTGCTATGAATGGCCACGTGCAATGGCTAGTTTCTAAACACCAACGCGCATTTGTGTCCACCTCGTATTTCTTGTACTTTCCAGGCCTTCGCAACCACCAATTTCCGATTGAGCACTGTTCTATCTAGCATCATAGTTAATGCCAGTAAATGTAGAAACCATGAAATGGGAGTCGTAAGATAGCACATATTTATAGAAACAAAGTGCATGTATAGGCCTAGTTCCTACACACTATCACATGAGGCTTGTTGTATTTTTGAATCCAACTTCGTCATTCGAAGTTTACATTTTCTTAGTTACATTGTGGTGCTTCATCACAAAGTTGATAGATCCCAGTCTATATTGAGTTCGGGCAACATCAGAATGACCGCATACGCATGCTGAGGCACACCGTGCTTAAATTATGGGGAGAATATGGGACATAACTGCTTGTGTCAATGCTGCTACTATGGAAAATTGAATGAGAGTGTTTACGATACTGCACACAAATGATATTAGGTTAAATGTGTATGCAGTCCACTGTAGCTCTCGCAAACTTCCTCGGAGGACCTAGCGGACTGAATGGCATTTGTGGATAGAAAATGATTATGAATGGTAATTACACCTGGCAAAGAGCCTTTAAACTGCGTGCATAGTTAAAAGATTTGATATCTACAACAGGTTAAATACTCAGCCATGGTGTCAATGCAAAAACGAGTATGCAACAAAGTATACGCGTATTACATCTGCAAGAGAGCCCATGCTCTGAAACACGGTCGAAAATCATACGAGACTGTCATTGTCTGAGTTACATCTGACTTCATGGAGAGCACAATTTACTCGGTGTCACTGGAAAAAGCTTGCTCAACACCCAAACCACAATAGTCTCTGAAAGTAACAAGAAGACACCAGTAATAATATGCTGTTGGTATGTATGAAACAACCTTTGCACAAAACCGTCTCTGCTGGTAAAGGGACCGACGCGTCTCCAACGTGATTGTTTGAGAGTTACAATACAATTTAACAAGTGCATTTGATTTTTTTACGTAAAGAATTCTGATTGCTAACACAGTTATTGTAGAGTTGTTACAGAATTTCATAACTGTGTCTATTATTCTTGGACTACATGTGATAATAAGGTGTAGTACAATTACATTGTATAGAGCAAGATTACGTATCAGATACTGGAATGACCAATAAAGATTACATACAAATGAACAATAGGCATACAAAATTGCGACACATGGGATACACGGACTGAGGAATAACTTGTTTTATCAGGTAAGAACATCTTATGTTTTTTTTAGATAACAGTAAAATTAATGTGAGGGAGGTCCACATTCATCCAGAAAGTGCTTCTGCAAAGAAAAAAATACTACAGCTTAACAAAGCCAAACCACGTCAAGCAAACAATACAAAGATAAAGCAAAACCAACAGAACCAAACAAAACAATAACATGTAGAACAAAACAAAAAAGCTCACATCAAATACATTCATTTTCCATAAGTTGCTCAGCAAAGGGCAATTCATCACAGTGTAGATTTCAGTGACACAGCAGGTCAATATGTCAACTTGCAGTGGCAGCAACAATTGGCATCTTATGATGAACGGCCACTGTAAGCGCTATCGGGTGACGAACTGTTGTGTGTAGTAGAAATACACGTAACCAAGACATGTGATGCGACATTGGAAGGCTTTGTGACTAGATATTTCTACAAAGTGTACTGTTACGCAGACATCGACAATATACAACAATGCCCTGGGCGTAAAAAATCACCACAGAATTCTGTTAGTACAATCCGATTACAAGTGCATTTCCAATTATAACACATGGCGAGGTATCAGTGAATGTTCTGACCCCCCCCCCCGCCTCCTCATATCATAAAGTGTGTGCATCGCGCACCGATAAATAGTCACAGGCCTAGACAAATGATGCACAGCAGACGTTCTCCGTCCTACCTGGATCTGTCACTGTGTCAGTAGTACAAAAGATCTAGCCCACGAGCAGTTGACCCACGAGTCTCGTGTGGACAACTCAATCAATAATCGATTTGCGATACACCCCAAGATGGGGATCACAAACATGCAATCCCAACTTGACCTCTCACAAATATTTACATGTAGGGGTGATTTGCCTTGACCACAAGGGATAATCCGGTTCAATCATCTGTGGTCAATTGCATCGGCGGTCAGTAGAGCAGGCTTGACCGATATCAGCAGGGTTGAGGTGTTCTTGAGGTCACTCACCCCTTTACGTCTGTATAATTACGTACACTGATACAAAAGAATTGTCCCCAGTTGAGGAAGCCATGATAAGCTTTGTATTGCAGCAATGCAATACGCCAAAGGATCGACATGGCAAGAGGTCTGTAGTGGTATGCAGTGCTGCAATACAAAGCTTATCATGCAATGCCTTATATTTCCACATCGCTACTCAATGGCACAAGGACATTGTGCTAAAAGCAGGTGCCCAGAGCACTTTAGGTTTTGATTCATCAAAAATTCTTTAGTGCATGCAGGTTCTGTGTACACAAGTATGGGGTTCACAACCTCAACAGGCTATAGTCTGTGCTGCTGAACACCCACGTAACGCTCAGAATAAAAGAGATGACACGTGAGAAATTAAACATCGTATGACATCATGTTGCTTTAGAATACCTAATCGTGATAGTGAGGAGTCCATTACAAACAGACATAGTCACGTGCGCATAAAACAACTTGTTTTAATTCTAAGAACTCCAAACGTTTTCCACCATGCATGCCACTTGCATTTCCTAAGCCATACAGTTCACTGCTGCCACAAAATAAATGAAGTGTAAGTCCGCTGTAAAGATTATCACCCACTCAAGGAGGCTCTTTTATGGCCCGCCAATCGACGAGATAATTAGATGTTATAACTGGCCTTATCGCCCACGAGAGTCAATACTGATTATGAGGCTGGACATTGATCCGTGGCTCGTGCCGTCTCCACGCCACTGCCAGGTCACGTGATGCCGAGCTCGCAGGTGGACACATGCACTATATTGGAGACATAATGACGAGCCCTGCAATTATAGTACTACATGTCAATGTAGTACATTGCGTAGTGCACCATATATCAAAATAATGATAAAATATATGAAAGACAACACGCGGACATGTATCTACACACTGCACAGTGCACGCCCGCCGTTCACGGTATCCACCCTTCTCTTCCGCAACATAACACAGCACAACCCCCACATTCCATAACATGATACACCCTCGTCGTACTATACGAGCCTGTAGAGTTGGTATTAAGTGCGCGATTTAGATGAAGAATGGCTCCTTGAACGGCGGTGTGATATTGAACCCCGAGTCATCCCTCCCCCGGCCGCCGCGGGCGTAATAGACTCGAACGTGTCCACGCGCCAGTACTGTCTCAGACGGAAATGGATTGCTGGTCCTAAGAGTGAAGGACGATCCCATATCTGTTTCATAATGCGTGCAGGACATGGATTTACTCACGGAGCTGAAGGTCACTTACTGTCAGCTAGAGGCGATTGACAAATGCACTAGGTTTATGTGGAGGAGCGATAGATTGAAATCAGACAACTACTTTACTAGATAATATTGCAAAGGATGATAGTTAGCCTGCCAGCCAGTTTTTCTGCCAACCAGCCAGCCCTGCAACCATACTATCATTCAGCCAGCCAGCCAGCCAGCCATGCAGAGGCACAACCAGCAAGCCAGCCAGTGACTCGATTGCCATTCTTTATCCCGGCTGCACGCAAGGAATGAAGAATTGTCCATGTTACCATGGTAGATGCAGATGGATCTGCAAACAGTTCACTCAATTGCATTTTAATGAAAAGCACGCACAGACCACACGCACCACGTGGATTACGTCACGTTGCGCGTCTCTGTGACCTTGGTGCCATCGACCTGTCGTCTGCGCCGCCGCCGCCTCGCATTGATCTGTAATAATGGACGGTAATCAATGATGATGACGTGCTTGTGCAGTGATGCTCTTTTATACTTACTTTAGTTTATTTCTCCATGTAAGCGTTAGTAGTATAAGTTTACATTTGCATCATTTCAAATCTTGCCAAATAGCAATGAAATTTAGTACCAAAATAAGAAGAAGACATGGAATTCTATCAGGTTTCATGTAGAATATATTATATAGATCTCTAATGTGTATCAAACACTGTGACTGTGACTGGGATTATAGTGAATTAAAAAAGTAGATTTTCTTCACGGAGGCCGTTTGAAAAAGTTGTCCCGAAGTGAGGAAGAAGAAAAACGGAGACACTTTTCTTGTTACAAAGCAAAACGTCGTGTAGCAATAAACATATACATTCGTAATATGAAAACACATGCATTGGGAAACACACATCTAATATAGGTTGAAATTGACATAATGTTGTACATGTTGCGTTGACGGCAGTAGCGGCGTCATCCGTTTACTATTAAAGCAGAGGTCAAGCAGGCCCCACTCTGAGGATCAGAGGTTCAGAATGTTCAGAACATTCTGAACATTCTGAACCTCTGATCCTCAGAGTGGCAGGGCCTAACATGCTAAAGTCCAATCAGTTGCCATATTGCAACCTTTGTGTATTTGCATATTGTCTCGTTAGTTGTTTCAATGATAGAATTTTCTTTACTTCACTTTGTTTCTCATCAGCCAGATGCCTGAGTGTTCACCTGCTTCTCGGTTCTTTTAGAGCTGGGTAAATCAAGGCCTTTCCCCACCCACAAGCATTCCTCATCTTCCGACGGCACACTGAGCCCCACGTCTCTGTGGACAAGACATGTCCAGTAGGACACGAGCATTAAGTGACCGGTATTGAATTCAATGCATTGACTTGTGCCCGTGATGTACACCCCACTGGCCACAACATGTGTCCTTTTATAATATCGAGAGCTGATTGAGTGATTGCTGCGACAATTATAATGTAGATAGTGCATCGTGGTATACTTTTTATTTCATTATATTGAATATTGTTCTAATGCTTCATTTTGTGTTACGTTTGTTTTCAGGGGTACTGAAGTTCCGTTTATTTGACACAATAACATTTAGAGTAAATGGAGCTTATTACGTGAAACACTGACCTTCAAAGCTATGTTGACCTTTGAGTTTAGTAAATGTTAATGGCGCCAGAGGGCGCAGTTTGGCCGCAACGTGCAGCATGCGAGACTTACGTTATGGACTTCATTTTTAAAAGCCTGTAGAATATTTTAAAAATAATCTAAAAAAATGAACTGACTGCAATATAATAGCTTTCTGAAGAAAAATACCTTTTTTATGACAACAAACACTAACGTTACATAATTTTGGACAGAAAAAAGCTACGCTAACCAATTACAATTTCCATAATACAGAACCATGTTTTTATATTCTGATCTTTATGCGTGGAATGGAGTTAAATAACTTTGCAACAGTTGACTATTTTACGTACCTAACAACCCAGGATGATTGTTTTTTCTTTACGTATTACTAAACAGCTTTTGTACAAAAAACCTACCACCTTGTTATAACATACGCATCTTCTGCCTTGTTTTCTCTGATACATTTCCTCATTACCCCGTTCCCTTGTAAGAGCCAATGTCAGCCTTAAAGGTAACTACTGGAGCTCTCAATGGCAAAGAGCAATAACAAACCCACGGACAAGTGTAGACACACTAATGAGGGTAGTTTACAGACGACACAGCCCAGTACTTGTCACCAAGGCCTTAGGCTCAAATGGAGAGGGATTGCTTTGTGTTATTGCACTTTTGCTTGCAGGCTTTGGCATCGTAGTTTGCTCAAGGGGTATGGTTGTTCTTATATCACATTATGTAATACAGTGTTGATGGAGATTGACACTTCTTAAGTGATAGCCATTTAGGATGATTTTTTTCGCCTGGTGTAGACCTACTTGACATTAAATTGTTTACTGTACATACAAAACCAGTTTTGATAGCAGCTTGGTTATTTTGTACAATGTATGTTATTCAGTATGGTGCTTACTCACTTACACTTATTGAAATACACATGATTTAGCTAAAGACATTAGTAAAAAGGTATCACACCGGCTTCAGACCACATAATAATTGTGTATTGAATAATTAAACCTGTGTCTGACTTTCCATCCTTCTATCCATATCACTGATAGTAGGTCAAACCATTCCTCTATATCAACAAGTTTCAACCATTTCCTACATCTAGAATGCTAATAGCATGAGAGTTGTCAGTTTTTACAGTGCATCCCCCTAGCAATCACTTCACAAAACACAACCTTTCACGATGATCCCATTATCAATACAAACACCTCTATATGACGGTCATCCATTCATATACACACAGAAACCACAATCACTGTCTACAAACCCAAAACTGGTATAAGCGTCATTAGGGCTTCAGTTGTTGGACACTATTGCAGGGCTCTGAAAAACGTCTGCACTGTACCTCTCTGTGATGACGTGGGAGTGAATTTTAGACATGAAAGTTCTGAACCGAGGCACTTGTGAGGAGATATGATAGTGTGATTGTTGTGCATCATTGCTAGTTCATCCCTACAAGCATTCCTTCAGTGTGTATATTTTATACTTTTTTGAGGAGTGTATGGTCCATTGAAAAAATCCAAATGTATGAGATAAGAATGTTGTTGTCTGACAACTTTAATGTGACGCTATCAGTAGGGTTAAAACAAGTTCAATAACATACGCCCACCACGAAAACCCCTATATTTAGCTCATACTACACAGGGAGCTAGTAAAGCTCAATGCTGCAGGAAGGATAAGGATGTTGTTCATATACATCGTTGTTGTTTATAAAGCAACAATAAGCAATTATAAACTGACTTATATCAGTGTTATTAATACATTCATCTCCAGTTTATACGTTCACAACTCAAATGGCTTCATTAAAATGCTCAGGTCAAGTCAAGGTATAAGTATAATTAAAAAAAAATGATATATGTATTGTAGAATAGCACATGGATAGACTCTGTTGTCTAGCAGAGCTAGCTACCTCCAGGCCACGTTGTTGCTATCTGCGAGTAATGACGTGAGATGGAAGCAAAACGCAGGCTCTTTATATACGTGGGTACGGTGGCCCTGATAAGATACACAGTCATTTCATACAGTTTCATACACATGGCTTTGAATATTGTACTGCACTTTTTGCTATGATGCCGGGTACTGTGTTGGTGTTCCAAGCATATAATTGAATTTTGAGTCAAATGATCCACGTTTGTGTGTAATATTAATTGATATCAATGAACAGTTACTGGAGAACTGAAGCCAACCGATAAATGCCATTTCGGTGACCGTTTTATGCTCATGTTTGAAGCCATACTTTAATTATTGTCTGGGGCTTGGTGTGTCTTATCTACCGGACAATTTCCAATACGGTGCCATCTTTCCAACTGCAATATTGACATTGACTATCGTTGATATTTACCACAATTCGCCAAAAGTTATACATAGTCTGCAAGGGAGCCCTTGCATTAATACAAATTGACCATCAACCACACTGCTAAACTCTCCCACACCTACTCATGGTGCATCCCGGGCGAGCAGCTGCCCAGCCACCAATTGTGCACAAAGTGAGTATGAATACTCAGTAATGAGGCCGGCTATCACGCGCTCATTACTCACCGTATCTTATCAAACGGCAATACCGGACACGTACAGTTGTTTGGACAATCTGCCTATGGCGACCACCTCTCTCACTCACTATAGTCTTAGTATATAGTGTGCAAGTATAGAAGTATTGCGATGTTAGTGATGTAATTCAGTGAAGCATTCAATGACCCTCTTTGTAAGGTGAGAACATGAATGGTGCATTATGTTCCCACCTAATGTCCCGTTTGCAATGCCAGTTCCATTTTGTAGTGTATTGAATTACCACCTGCATCAGATGACACCATTTAAATCCCATTATCTAGGCACCACCCTACCATAACTTCAAAACGGTTATAAAGCTTTTATTGTATCCTACCACAACCACCACCAGAATGAAGTCCAAGCTACGGAACCTACATCTTAATGTTTCCAGCTATCTTATCGTAATTGCTGCCATACAGTTTGGGCGATCGCCCTGAGATCTGGATATCTGCAATTTATTACACATGGAAATTCACTGCTTAGTAGCCATGAAACAAGCAGGGCCTGCAACCTCAAAGCGGCAGACACGCCGATAACATGTATGATATACTTGCTGGTCACTGATAGCATTGTTGCTAGACCTAAGGTTTGCTTGGTATCTGCTCATGAAGGATTATATCGATAGGTTCCTTGTTTGCAGTGTTTTATTTGGTTGTTCGTATTACATGTCGTATTACAATATGGTCGGGTATTTGAAATGTGAAGAAGTCATATAGGGGACTTACGTCTGGTTATAAGACAGGATAGATCAACGGTAAGATAGGATATCCTTAACAGCCAGCTTTTTAAAGGGGGAAGGTCAACTAATTTTGACAATTTTCATTTACTCAAGGTGTGCACCATGCACCATATGCATCATGTACACCAGTGGTGTATAACTTCTAAACTACTCTGCAATATATTTATCTACATAAATAAATAAATATTTTAGTAACATTATTTGATAAAAAATGTACCAAAAATTTCAGGTACATAATAGAAAGTTAGAGACAATATATACCTTCAAATAAAAAGAAGTTTCATCTACTAACATTTGTCCAAGTCCCACCCTTAGTATTTTCTTGAAGTTAGTTTGATAAACTTGAAAGGTGAATGTAAGTCACTGCCAATATATGATATTATCACCCATGTCAAAATGAAAAGTGTTTTAAAACTTTTATAGATATAAAATTTCAAGATTGCAAGTCTTGGAAGACCTAGATAATTATCAGTAGACATTAGCAAATATTAGCTTCCCTCTAACAGCCTGAAGAGACGTTTGGAGAGCTAAACAGAAACAAGTTTGCTTCCTTGATGGAGGCCAGAGACGTGTGTAGAACCCATGTTCACGCCAAGCAAAGCAAGCAAGGAAAGGAACCTCCATACCGCATAGTATTGAGGAAGTATACATGTATGAAATATTCAAACTATGGGTTCATTAGGGGCACATACCCCGGTAGCGCTTCCTTCAAGTCTCGTAATGTGATGGGCTATACTCGGCTTGAAGGACCAAGGGACATTTGGGAAATATAACGTGCAATAAGTTGAGTGGTTGAATGGTGTATGGCCGGCAAAAAATAGAGACATTCTGATTACCTTTGACTATCCATACAGCATCAGGTCTTTGTGACATGCAATATAGAGGCGAGTTTGTTTTCTCATTTCTAACTATAGAACCTCCCTAGGTAACTGAGAAGGGCAAAGTCCGCACTCGCAAAGACAAATTGAATAATTCCACTCATATTAAGTTCGCTCCCATACCCGAGTCCATCCATGCCACATCTCCTTACACAATGTAACTGGTCCGGCCTAAGGCCACACTAAGTGAATTAGCAAGACAGATGAGCTGCCCCCTGGCCAAACCTACTTACCTCAAATATTCATATTCTCTTAAGCGAGCACAGCGGCACTGCGGGCAAAGTGGTATCAGCTGCTCTCCGACGGTAACTCATATGCACTCATCTATCCTCATTGCATGGAGCAGGTTCAGAGGTGAGGTGGCAAAACGAAATGGTAATACCGGGTCAGTCCTGTGGCAGGCCCCCAGCTGTGCCGTGCTGGTGGATGGTGGATGATGATGTCCCCAGCTGAATCAATGGTGTGCTTTGTGCAGTACCAGCAATACTGCTGTGCCACGGTGTATCATTTATAATCAACTGTTTATCACGAGTAAAATGATAACAGTATTACATTTACATCGTAGATTAACGGCAATATGAATAGATATATAGTCAACATGCGGTAATAAGGAGCTAAATATTCGCGTTTAATGATGACAAATAATAGAAAGCATTGCGTTCCCGCATCTTTTGTTCACTAGTCGCACACGTGTTAAACTATAAAGATACACATATATCCCCAACTCGATTGAGTGATGCATTGTTAATGCTACTCATTAAAAACTGCGGATCCATTTACGACTGGGAAACACCTCTGCATTAAAGTTATGCCTATTTTACACCCTTTGCTAATATACTGATATAGAGACAATAAAAAGACAGCACCCTCTTTAGAGCTTCCGTAGCAGCCAGTTAACCCCTGTTTATGCCTGACCATGTGATATCTCAGCGTCAATTTGATTAGGCAATCGGTGGCTAAAATGGCCGGCTGTGAATTGCACCCAAGAGTGGCTAAGTACTTATTCACATAACTTCGTAGTGTGAACACGTTTCTAAACCCCCAATTTCTCATAGCCTATGCTAGCTCCGGCAAATGCCCCAAAAGACCCGAGAAATGATTAAACAGTATTGTCACCCTTAGTGTGCATATTTTGTGGCCAAAACGTACGGGGTCGTCTACAATAACGGTCAGTGATATTTAAGCACCTTACACTTATCAAGTTAGCACCCCAGACGGCCCAGGGAAGGAAAATGATGATCGAAATCAACTCCTAAATAATCCCATAAGAGAGCTCAGAAGTCGAAAAACCCAACTGTTGGAACAGATGCCTCTGCTTTTTGCTTCAGTTGCTTCAAATTGTAACGGCAGTGGTGGCACTTATGGTTTCATATGTCAACCATACATCCCTCTAAAGCAGCAGACGGGGCCACGGTTAAGCAAAACGAGCCAAAACCAGCCATCATGTGCCATTCTCAACCGAACCAGTCAGATCACTCGAAATATGAGGCCAGAACATCTAAAACACAATGTATAAGATTTGTGGTCAACATTTGCATTCTCTGCACACTCACTATGCCTGCACTATAATGATGCTACCCATTTTGACTTCGATTCTCAGGGGGCATTCCTGAATAATAAGCGACACCAAGCACTACGGGATGTTGCTTTGTATGCAAACTTGCAAACTGTGAAAGCAAAATATTAAATTGAAATGATATGACATAATTTGTCCACTCTGAATACTAACCCTCCAACATAGCCATCAAAGCAGCATACGTTGGACTGTACGTGCACACGTGCTCGGGTACACTACTCAGCAGCCATCACTTTGTACAAGCCGCCGACATTTCCATCTACAAACAGCAGTGGCGTCCCTGCCCATCTATATTTAACCAGCGGAGGCCTCCTGTGTTTGTGGCGGAGCCTATAACGTCAACACGCGTATATTTATAGAAGTGCCCGGCTCCTTGTCATGCAGTCTCTATTTCTCTGCATTTTTGTTTGTTTTATTGCCTCTTTTCTACCTGCAACTCTCTATCGACTCTATTAACATTACCTTCAAAAGCCCCTTGAAGACATCACACCTCCCACTTCACTCTTACTTTTTTGCCAATGAATTATCTGTCAACTACAGCCCTAAGGGACACTTCTCAGATCATAGTTCACACTTCACAGTTCATAGTTCACAGTTCATAGTTCACACTTCATACTTCATACTTAACAATTACTTCACAGGTCATACTTCACAGTTTATACCTCACACTATGTAACCTGTTTCAATTTTATGCAGATTTCAAGTACTTCTAAGTACTGACAACTGATTTTTATTTGGGGTTAACCGTTTAAGGCAAGTCATTTTGTATTGGTTGAGTTGTCCATTAGTATTACCATTCTGTACTATATACTTAGTTTTCTATACCTAAATTTCTTTTTATTATGAATCTCTTACACTGTAAAAATGAACATATTGACCTATAATACAGGTGTCATATTGGAGATCAATAAAAATTAATTTCCTAATTGTCAGATAACAGAAAAACATTGCTTCTACATACTTGAAATACACAAGTTATATTTGTGGAGGCGGAGCAAAACTATTGGATTAACATAATTGTAAAATGGCATAATGGTGAGGGTGGTTAGCATTGTAACTTATGCATATCAAGTCTGAGTATCTAACAATGAAGAAAATAATTTCATTGATCTACAATATAAAACCTTTATAATACTCAATAGCTCCATCTTTACAGTATAGAAACTTCATAGTAAAAAGAAATTAAGGTACTACAAAGAAATGTTATAGTTGAGTATAGTCATAGCTGGGGATAGCTCAACCCAAATAAAATTATAACTAGCCTTGAAATGTTAACAGCCAAATAGAATCGGCTGTCATCACATACAAGTTGTGGCTAAAATATGCATTGATACAGGTTACACAGTGTGACGTATAAACAGTGAAGTGTGAACTGTGAAGTGTGAACTATGAACTGGGAACTGGGAACTATGAACTATGAAGTGTCCCTTGTTCACAGATAATTTATTTGAAAAATGAAAATGAATGTGAAGTGTGTTGAGTGAAGTCCCCGCTGGCTTTCGTAATCATCTGATCAAGTTATTCACGTTCTAACACCATGCTTCTTATGAAATGTCCTTTTTTGTTTCTCTTGCTTGTACACAGAGTAAGGTGACACTTTACAATACATTCCATTTTGAGAAGAGACATAACTTCCGTTGGGAGCTGTAAGGATGTGACGTATGGTAAACAATCCTTAAGAATATGTTACTTGCAATAGAATTACATATATAGCTGGACAAAGGATGTTGAACATTTGAAAAGAATATATAGCAGGCGCCATGGCCACACTTGTTTAATTATCAATATTTCACAATGCATTTCACATTCCAAATAAATTACGCCCTGCACTATGCGATAAAGACATTAAAGTCAACTACATCAAAGCAGTTGACAATGGCACTGCAGTAAAAGTAAGAATGAAATACGTGTGTCTGCCATGGCGGGGGAGCCCGTGATATTCCCACACTGTCGCCATTTTATGGCTTTCATTCATTTCTTATGAGGATTGCATTAGAATAGAGCTGCTTTACAAATAGGATTTTTGAGGAACAGAAACCGCTTGATGCATATTTCATTGTGTATTCAAGAAAATCTTGCATCAGGCGCCATGATGGGCGGTAAATGCTAAAGGAAAGTTTTCTATAGTAGGAAATGAAATACGGGGGAGCTAGATTATATGACATATGTGCGCTTGATAGTCTTAACATGAATGGGCTATCTCGAGTGTGGTGTTACATTGCAATGCAATGAGTTTAGTAAATTACACGATGTGATATATAGACAACTGGGCTGTCTCCTCTATCTTTACGGCCGCGGACTGCTGTGAACCGCCCGGCTCCTCGACCTGACCCTCGTTACGGCGGGGCACGCCAGGCGCACTGAGCTATGGCCTTGTTAGCGGCACTGAGCCACATACTGCTGCAATAAGGCACCTTATGATTGTAGCACAGGCACGGGCACATGTATCTCTGTAACAAGACCACCTCGCTAACCCGTATGATCGCATATAAGCAACAACATGAACTGTGCTCCGTAAGTAACACATGCAAACTTCTTTCTACCTGTATTTGTATCAAGGTGCTTCAACTGTGTTGTCGTGCCGTGCAAATATCAGCAAGGCGGTCTGTATAACATTCACGCGCATTTTATTTTATTTGCGTATTTCATTAAAGCAAACTTACTTTGTGGATAACACAAAAGGCATAAAGGCAATTTCCTAATCCGAGCATTCCCGTATCATCATCCATCTTCACTAAACCTATTGTGCACGACAATCGCCAACTGTGAATTAGCAGAATTACTCAAGTCTTGAATTGCATTTTGGGCCGGCACGTTTATGGCAATCGGTATTGTTTGAGTTTTACAATGTAGGTAATGACATAGAATTGCATGTATATTTCTTTGTTCTTTACTCATATATACGTCAAGCTAAATACATCACAAATTAACCCAGGCTAGCTTCCTTTAATTGCAAAGTGTTGTAAACTGTCTACCTGCAGCTAACCTGACATTCCCATGTTCCCGTGTTTCCTGCAGAAGGCCAATTGGTGTAATGAGGAAGGCTGCCGAGTGTGAGCCCTTGTTAGGCAGACAGGTGGAGCGCGGGCAGGCCGGACCTAGCGGCGGCGGCGGATTGCCATAAACAGCCATCTACCTTCAACCATCGCTTTATGGTTTCTTCTTGGACACTATATGGATGTTCCAGAAGGGTTTTTAGGTTTGAGAAAGATAGTTTTGATTTGTGTAATCCGAAAAGATGCTGCATTTTGCTGATTTGCATGTGCTCTGTATATCTCTATTATACGCCTATTGTGTGGTTCTGTCTTCCGGTTTTTTTCTGGGCATACCCAACTGCCCCATTCTCAAAAGTCAGCTTTTTAGAGTGTTTGACCATTCGCCATCACATTTACCCTGTTCACACATCCATGTGCTAAACTAACAACTTGCCCGCTGCTTTTCTGACACCCACCCCTCGCTTCCTTTTACACAGCAATCACTCATTGGAACCGTCAGGTGAGTAGAAATATGACTAGTGAGCCGTATTTGGAGCCCTTTCTATTCTTTCCGTGTAGATCCAAGGCTATTTATAAACCAAACAACAAAGCCTATTTTCCAGTACATATGCACATAGTTTGGATTGCTCAATTTAACAAAACAAAATATACTGCACTCATCCCAATAGCATAAGTAATAGAAGTTTAGTAATGCCAAATGACATGAGCACACGATACGGGGAGTCGATAAATATTCACTACCATGTACTCTGGCCAATACAAAACAATAGAAGTCATTAAAACTGTTGTATATTTGTGCACGGGACTCAGGAAAATGATGTGTATTTGAAGCCACTTGCAGTGTACAGGTCGCGGTTTGTATTCATTTCTGTAACCCTCAACAGTGAGTACCATGACTTTGCGGCACAAAAATCATACAAATCACTTCATTTATTTCTCCCATTTCCTCGTTCAGTTAAAAACAATGTAGAACATAACATACAACACTGGTTTACCGTATGTTATGTAATGTTCTTCTAACCTACAGAGGATCTTGAACCAATTAGGCTACCAGCCGTCGACCCTTAGCACATGATAACGCGCGTGACCTAGATGAGGAAGATGGTTATAGGATGTAAGCCTCTTTATCTGGTACAAGCAAAGGCACTCAGGAGAAATGGTTAGTGTCCGGAATGTAGGGTTAAGCTAGACCTGCGCCCATGCCATGGACATGCCTCACGCTGATCGTATTTTAAGACATTAACTTGACCTGACGATTCAACATGACACAAAATAGAAAAGTACTTTCCGTCAACGTGTATAATGTTACTTTTATCTTTTAGTGCATATTGCAAAGCAAGGGCGCAAGCATCGTTCTTTGTTAGAAATGTACGCTAAGATACAATACATATATTAGACTAATATTAGTAATTATGTCCACACACCGGTGCTGATGCCGGTGCGCATGTTTTCACAACATACAATGCACTAGAAAATTTACAACTGCAATCGCACAATCCAATCAACTCGTTTCACAGACAAATAGTACACCTTTTTCTCTCATCACCAGTATGCTATGCAATTTGAGTGATGACCACAATCCCATCTCACAGCATGCATCTTCAATTCAAAGTAGGTGAGCAAGCGTAGATGATATCATAAAGTATACACAGTCCATTGATCAGAGTTGATGTTGCAGTTTATTAACCACACTCCTACTGAGTCCCACCTCTTTAAAATACATTTTATTGAAAGGATGAGTCGCTCCATTTCAATTCTACCAACGGCATATTATATGTAGCATATCGGTCCTATCAACAAAGCTTCATTTCCCCTATTTATGAATATCGAAGATGTTGACATATACAGATAAAGTACAGTAATGAGTCTGCGTGTAAAGTTTTTGTTTTACGCTGGACGTATTTCCCACGGAGTTGTATTGAAAGTTGAAGACTTGTTAGTGTGGAACCGGTTATCTCGCAATACATTATTTCTAGATCTGTTCTATCCAATGCAGTTACCCCGCACCTGCCCCCCTACTGCACCATACACAGGCAGCATATTGTGGCCTCCTGGTTCCCGCGGACCGCGTATTCCCGGCACGGCACTGTTAGCTGTGTAAATGATGACTCCATGTCCGCCGACGTTTCCTACACACCGCTAACACACCGGATGCATAATTTTCCCATGTACCATATGGGCGTGATTGATGACATAAAGAAGTCAGTGAAGGAGGTCCGTGGATCGGCTAGCTGAAAATGATGTGCTTGTAAGTTTTCTATGCAGCACGATATGGTTTGATGGATTGCTGCTCAACTGTTAAGGAAGACATTTCGTACTGTATTGCAGATGGATGAAGAATGACATGAACCTCAATGACATAGTGCTCAGGCGGCAAAAACATGACGGAGGTTGATTTCAAAGCTGTGAACAAGAACAACTAAACATGTGAAATAGATATGAAGCACATGCAAGCAGTAGTTGTATGGGCGAGATGCCTTTATTCAGCGAACATTTAAACCCCTGTCAACTCAAACGATGTGAAGAAGAATCAGGAAAATGCATATTATTAGGTCTCTCTCTCCTGCAGAGAAATTTACGGAGTTCTCACCACGTATATCTGTTTAGTGTATACCTTTGTAATACATATAGTGCCGTGCATGACATTCATCATTATGTACAGTAGAAATTCCCTATGTCCAATTTGTTCGGATAACAGGAAAATGACCGAGAGAACACCGTTACGGGATAAACATAAATACGCAGATCGAGGTGTGTGTGTGTGTGTGTGTGTGTGTGTGTGTGTGTGTGTGTGTGTGTGTGTGTGTGTGTGTGTGTGTGTGTGTGTGTGTGTGTGTGTGTGTGTGTGTGTGTGTGTGTGTGTGTGTGTGTGTGTGTGTGTGTGTGTGTGTGTGTGTGTGTGTGTGTGTGTGTGTGTGCGTGCGACTGTGTGTGCAGGGGCGTGTGTGTGTGTGTTTCCGACCAAAAATACTTCATTTTCATAGGGGTTTTCATGAAATCAATAAGTGCGCCCCCTTTTACTTAAGTGCGTCCCCGTTCCCCCCAAAAAACAACCTGGATCTGCCATTGACATGTGCTATATGTTTAGTGCTATGAAGGGAAATTAACTAGCCTAAAGATAACAGAAAATTCGAAAGAGGCAATATCGAGAAACGAGTTTCTACTGTATTTGAGGAGCACAGAAGTGCGTAAACCGTGTACACAGAGGTGCAGCAGACTAGAGCTTTGCAGCTCAGCAATTTAAAGTCGTGTAAACCCTTACAGATGATTAACTCTATTTGAACAAGGATTTATTTGAAGCCATAACCATGTATTGTGGTTTTGTACTTGACTGGGCATTTGGAAATATATGTGATTATGTAATTTGCCAATTGTAACGATCTCTAATAAAGTCTCAGCAGCTTATTTATTTCGTAAGCTTTGTATCTCCTGATCTCCAGAAAAATAGAGTGAATCAAACCACTTGAACCTTCATCAAAACTTGGAATACCACTGGGAATCGATTTGGGGAAAACATCACATGACATGTATGAACTTATATGACGTCGTATTAGATTGTTGGGAATGACGAATCAAGCATAAAATCTGCTTTTATTGACCATTTGTTTCTCCAAGCTGTCACATTAAGAAATAGCCGTGGGGCAGAACAAAAGTGATTTGAAAATAGGCTAAATGGAATAGCACTGGCCATGAGTGATATCATTTGCATGTAACATGCCAGGATAACATGGATAACAGACAGAAATGTGGCTATAATGTAAGTGATTATGTTGTATACTTCTGTATGAAACTGATGAGTGTGCCCATTCATCCCATCCCTATTGATACAAATACTACAGCAACATTGTGTTTTAAATATTAATTTTGCACTGCATTGTATATAATTCAACAGCGTCTTTAAGTAAAGTCCGAATACATGGCAAACGCTAGATCAGCCCATTTCATACATGCTAAAGCGCTAGACGTGAGCAAATTACGGACCGTGATGGGACTCAACATAATCATGAAAAAAATCATAGAGTTAGATTAATATATCTTGCATCACATATGATTTTTAGACGATTCCCTCTCTGTATTGACGTATTTCTGATGAGTAACTAATACCAGGAATACATAAAGAGATTCTCTTTATGTATTCCTGGTAATAGACTGTTGTCACACAAAATGTGGTCGCTATGTACTTGGGTATTGGCTATGATTTCAAAACATATTCTTGAAGTGAGGCGTCCATCTTGCTCTGTGGGGGCAGTTAGTAAATATAAAACCTTCCCGCGCTTTAGCACAGTGCCTGCACTGATGCTATATAATGTAACCCACATGAAATTGTAATTACAATTGACATTTTTGGTGAATCCAACTCTGCTCAAGTTTACAACAATACTGTAAACATTTTGTGTGTTAAGCAATCCTGAATTAAGTCTGTCCAATACTACTGAAGGCACAATAGAGGTGTTTCCCATCACATACTCTTCCCTGCACGCTAACTAATAGCGCACCCTGCTAACCCAGTAGCCTCCCCCGTCACCTCGCCATTCATCACAAAGTCCTCGGTGCACACACGCAACTCTGAGGCGACAGCGTGCAACTCGCAGCTACACCACGTGATGATCCCTGCTGCTCTTTGACCTTTGTAAGACCCATATTCCAATAACTAGACCTATTAGTTAATACTCTATACGCACAAGTTGCAAGAGATAGAGTATATCAGGGTTAAATGTGGCTTCATTCATGTTTGTTTTGTTTGTTAGGCGATAATTTCGAAGGCTATTAGACCGAGTGGATTGACCACCGTGGCTGTGGCACATAGTAAAACTAGGGGCCGGGGCCACTAGTCTGACCAATGACCCACATATAGCCAATCTCACACATAGCCATTCGCTGACCTCTCTCATCCACGATCGTAACTCGTAACGGTCCCTGGTAAACAGTACTATGCTGGCTCGAGTCTCGGGTAATCCGTGCCGGACACTGAGTGTGATGTATACTGCACCCCCACTGAAATATAACACGGCGTGAGGCCTAAAAGGGCCTCGTGGTCAATCCTTGTGTAGTTTGACTCAATCGCTCGTGGATCGTAGCAATACAAAGTCATTTCAAATGTTGGACGGACCACTGCAACAACTTTCCGAATGACAATTAACGAATTACTATTTCTTCAAATTCAACACGGGTAGTCGCGAAGATAACTTATTCAAGACGTCTTCTCATGGTTATCTGATGTATTGTGAAATTAGGAGCTTTAGTGAGCTGTATGTTTGAAAACCACATCACATCCTATGATTTTGGTACATTGCTATGGCACTATGGTGTGTGGGGGGGGGGGGGGCAGAGAGAAGAAAGGTACACATATGAAATACACCTAGCAAGGTTAACTAACCTAAACCACATTAGTATAAATGAAATAAGAGCGTCGTCATACAAAGCCATTGGTGATGCAGCGACCTTATAATTTCACTTCAAGTACTACCCATCCTATGCCCAAACATCCGAGCTATGGGTTGAAACCCCAACCACCCCCACCCCACCCCCTCCCGGCTCACCATGGCTATCCATTACATTGGTGCATGTTGCGTTGATGGCTTTAGCAGTGGCGGCGGCGGCGGCGGCGCTCCCTCGGTACATGATGGATGCGCAGCGCACGCCGCTCTTAGCCGCTTGTCCCGCTATCTAGTACACCACACTAACGTATGTGCGGGGAAGGCCATTCATACAGCTACAGTCTTACTATGATATCTCCAGCAACGATGTGTTACGCGTGGTTCTGTGCTGTACGTTCCACTACACAGGAAGTTGAGAAAGAAATGGTGTTCGACAAGGATTCAAATAACTTGGTGTGCTAAGTAAAGTTGTCTGTTTATTGTGTAGCGGGGGCTTAAGATTATAAAGTAAATAAACCATACATATGTGGTTTATAGTCTTAGCTTGCACGACTTTTCCTTACACTCAAAATAACATCATGGAGTGTTAACCCCATGCTCTGATCTTTTGCACAAATAATAATGATTATAATATCATGGTGGACTGAATTGAAATCGAGAACATCAGACATACCGCCCTCGTCCCAAACCTCAACAAACGTGCACCCTCAATCCATCCACTCGCATGCCCACACTTTATATTGTGAAGGAAGATTGTGAGGAGGCTACCGGTGGCTAAATGAGAGTGGGACAGGAAGGATGTTTACTACAACAGGCAATGATCGATGGAGCAGGCGCCATTTAAATCTCAATGTTCGTACTAATTGAGTTGATCCTGGTCACCAGTTGATATTTTTCACCGTGTAGTCTCTTATGTGTGGTTATGTGCTATTCAGAACCTCAATCACTGCAATGCGTTATTTTGAGAGTACTTTGATGAAGCAAATGTTCCAGACAGTTATTAGCCTAGATTTTGGTGGGGCATTTTTGCACACGTTTTGATGTATACCCACGGTCAGATGCACACCTAAATTTATGGGGATTTTTGGCTATCTTCTTTTTAATATATTTGCCGGCATTTGATGCATGGCTTATCTATGCCCATGTCCACCGTATGCTACCATATTTTAACACAAAGGATTTGATTTGGTACTTTGGATATGAATATCTTCGGGATTTATTATTGCCAGACCACCATACACCAAGTTGTATACATTCTACCCATACTGGACTGGTCAGGCTTCCACTGTCCATGCCGCCGTTGTCTCTGACTGTCCTGTCGACTTCCTCATAGCACACATTACTCAACTCATCTGATAATAACGCAATTTGTCTCAGAACGGGTCAACTCCCTGCACGCTCAGACATACACCATGCATCTTCCCGTATTCAATGGTCATTTCATGAACATACATCACAGAATAAAGAATGCTTTATGATGGCGTGTTGTCGAAGATGGGATCATGTAACACGACAGCGGTTTATTTCCCCATATGGTCCAGAGTGAGGGATAATCATTAAAGGATTCTGATACAGAGGAACACACGCTGATGCCGTGCATGTGCGATTCTGTGTTACTTATTTTCTTCCCCCAAAGAAATGTCAAGTTAATACTCACGAATGGCACACACCGATTGGTGGGGAAAATATAACATAGCATAAAGTTGAACGTTATTTTGGTAGTCGAAATAAACGTTTGCATTCCAAAAGAATACTGTCTGAAATCTTGTATATTCTGCATATTACTACTGACCAAATTTATAAGGGTTCATAAACAATACGTAGATTCAAGATCACAGCACCTAAACACCTTTAAATACACATCATACCGGTTATGCAGAAGTGTTGAAAGTAAAAGCTGAGATCAATCAAGCATACACCAGAACGGCATTCTCAAAACCAAAGAATGATGAAAAGTGAGATTTCTGACAAATTGAGATTCAATGCGGAATCTGGTGTACAAATGTCAGTGACATACTCCAAGTCAATTGGAAACAGACGACTTCTGAGTGGAGGCGGAACTGGTAACTAGAAACATATTTCTTCATCTCACAGACGTAATTTGTTTAAGAACACCAATAGCAAAACTAATATTTATAGAATGTAAAAATAGCACTACATGTACTATTTGCCACTCACTAGATTTTGACATCGTTATTTGGAGGCACAGGTCTGGCAGTGAGAATAATTGTACGGCAACTTAAACTTTACTATGTACGTTGCTCCCAACTGACTATTGAATTGCGCTAACATTTCAAACCACCTTCTCTAATATCTCGGGTACATATGCCCGCATAAGGTCATAAGGTTGATACTAAGGGTCCAGCAACCAAACAAGAATATGCAAATGGATTAGGCCATGGTTATTTGCATTTGCATATTTTCAATTGAGATGCGCACGCTACAACATAGTCCGTGTCGCTCAGCGATGTACTATATGATGGATTAATACGCGAGCGGCATTTTAATCTGGACTCAGTTTTCGAGGTCAAGGACCTTTGTTTGTGTTTTTCGTACCTGAGTACTGAAGAGTCTTTTAGAGTCACTATCTATATTGCTGCGAACCACTAGAAAGAAGTGCAATTTACAACACATATAGCTTTGAAATAGATTTGTCGGTAATCGTTCGCTGAATAGTACCAGAATAATACACGACATTGTGTCATCGTCTAGAGTAGTAGAAATGGACTACACTTATTCGAATCAGAGTAGCTACTTTTAAGGATTGTAGGAGTTGCTTGCTGCGGTGCTGCCATAGTTTATTACGGACTGAGATGATTGTACAGCGGCCGTTCCTTGAAGTGAATTGCCCTGGCACCTGCCAGTACCGTGCTTAGGTATTTCTGTATGCTGCAAAAAGAAGGTGAAGTGGCTATTACTCCAGGCTAATGAGATACCCACTGATAAGCATTGCCTTTTGAACTGTAACAGATCTGTCAAGTCCATTGTCTATCGTGTATTTTTGGAGAAGTATCTGTATACAGACAATTATTCTATTATGAATCCTAGAGGCAAACACACTTGAGAAAAAATAATGTGGAAAGAAAGTTGATAGGTTCGTTTAGAACAGGCGTAGGCTAAAAATACGGATTTATCATTAGTAACATACACACATCTGGAATTGACCCGGTTGAACGTATCAAGCAAGAGAAGTGTTTTGTGGAAAAGAGCATTAGTAGACGCAGTTTATCAATGGACTCGTTCTCTTGTACGGTTTCTCGTTTTCTGACAAATACTTTAGGAGCTCGGTACTATCATAGCAACTGGTTTGAACATGGATCGCATACAGCTACATACACCTGCTATTGTGAAAAAAAATCATTCAACGATTTTCGTCAACTCACCAGCCATCTCCATATTGGTCTATATATATATATAGCTATACGGGGACCCTCCATCGGTTATCACTCACTAAAGCTGTAGGAAGACTGCAGCGAATGGCACAATTCCACTGGCAGATCCAAGTTTTTGGAAGGGGGGGGGGCGCACTTAAGGGATTTTATGGGTTTCGTACGCGCGACCGATGGTGGACATGCCAAAAACCCTATGAAAATGAAGTATTTTGGTGCACCTTTAGATAACCCTTATCGTACTGTTACTGATTTGCATAAATATGTTGCAAGATGATCTACGTGGGCAACAAACAGGTCATATAAGGGTCACCAAAAGTGTCTGTATCTATGAAGCTCATTATTAAGGGCTGTAAATCTTTTAGCAGGTCATGGACGTCCGTTTAACAAGATCGTAAACAGTGAAGGGTGAGTCAGTATATCATATGAACAACTCCCATCAATTCCTGATTGCCTATTTTCTTTCAACTGCATGACCTGTGTTAACTTTCCTTTCAAGGTGATTCCCGGATTTATGTGAGAACAACAAAGAGATATAAAGTCAACTTGAGGATGTACAATTCTTATAGGATTAGTATAGGGCTTTCTTAGTGAACATTGTTTAGGGAGGCGGCATTTAGGAAGTCCGATTGATAACTGCAAGACAGGTTAGGGTTTGTTAAGTTGCATACCTACCCTGACTAAAAGACACTGAAAGTGTCCCTTCTTTCATCAAAAGACACTCAAAGTGGCCACACATCACCCTAACACCCGGGCCTCGTGCAGCAAAGCGAGCACTGTATAGTTTTCTATTAACACAGAGTCTTTGACCTTTCCCCTGGAGGAAAGAGGTTAATTGGGTTTTTGAGAAAGTGTGTTTATTTTAGCGCCTGTCATCATCCACTGTGCTCATTCATGTACAATCCAATATCCTGCTTCTCGCGGTATGATGGGAGTGGGCGGAGCTGATACGCCGAGAGCCAGGGCAGAGGAGGGACCGTGGGGGTGGGGGTGGGGGCGTAATGCTTGTATTATCGTGTTGTGTTGGGCAGTGTAATATCAAGCGTAAAATTAAAAAAAAAATCAGTTGGCGTAAACACATAGAATTGGTGGCCTCCTAACATCCATCCCTATCCAAACCACGAATCCAGCTCCGCACTATCATCTATCAGTAGCAATCCAGGGTATAACACCATAAACCACTGCTATGATACACTAAACAGAGAGGATAAAACAAACTGACCAGAGCGGCCAGGGACAGTGTATTGGAGCCGGCAGCGGAACCGACAGTAATGGGCGTAGTCGGCGGCGCGACGAGGGGGTCGCCATTTCACGCTGTTGGTGGCAGGCGGGCGCCGAGCGGGGTTATGGGGGACGGATGCCCCGGCTGTCCGTGTGCAGGTCAGCAGGCCAATTGAACTTTGGAATAGCTGTAAGTTTTAAACTAGATGAACCACACAGTGGTCCAGCAATAGCCGGCAATGAGCAGTGGGTGCTGTTATAGAGACGGGTATAGGCACGCTGGCCTGCGATTTTTAAAATGTAAGTGTATATGTATATGTAATATCTATCCATGTTGATATGAATAAAAAAACACCACGATTAGTCCGCTTAACCTCCCAGCCACGCTAGGACAGTAGCTAAATTGGACAGTTCTAGCCATCAGGACTAAGTCTAATATATTCAAAGTACACCTCAACAAACCATTTCCCTGCTGGTCACACTTCAAAGGCAACAAAAACTGGTGGACCTGTTAAGCCTTTAAACACCACAGAGAGAAAAAGCCATCAGCCTGAATGGCTTGTTCTTTCCTGGAGTCTGGTTCATTTAACAGCTAACAAATGCTGTTACTTTCATGATAGGCACATCCATTTATAAAGACCCAAAAATCTGAGTTGGAAATTTTATTGTATAAAGGGAGGGGATGATTCGGGTGGACCGCACCCTAGTGTACAAGTGTTTATCAGGTACATGTAATAATGCGCGGAACAAGTTACATGACGAGCTAGCATTTGGCTGGGGGTGGACTATAAAGAGATTCCCGTATAGGGATACCTTGGAAGACCCCCAACATCTCTACGTATCCCTGAGTCCATACTGCTGACCACTGAATGACCGACCCAATATTCCCCACCTGGATTTATGGTAGCGAAGTGACCTAAGTGCACTTGTCGGTTGATAGACCCTACTGGTGCACAGAATTACCGATATCCACCACATTCCTCACTCCAACAAGCAGAAACTGTACGGGACACAGACGTGTCGTTCCGCCTGCTCGCTCCTTTCACACACTCACATATATCACGTGACTCCCATGTCCCACGTGACTTATGTGTGTCACACGACCGGGTGGCAGTTCTCCGCGCCAGCTTGGGATCTGTTGTAGCGTGGAAATAACAATGTTTCGGTGCTGTATTGGTATGCAGAAAGAGCGAGTGAAGTTTTGTAGATTAAGTTTAATATTTGAGCATGTCCTGGGTTGCGTGGAAATGTAAATGGACTTGCTGGGTGTTTTCATGGAGTGCAGATATTTTTGCTTGTTCGGTTTCTATAATATAGATATGATATTATGTAACCTGATACATCATTAAATGCACTTATTGATGCGCGTCGATATTTAATTTACTTTGATCCTAATTCTCGCTCCTCGTGTTGCCTGTAGACTTGGGATTTTGCCATTGAACAAACCATGGCTGTTTGTATACATGCATGTTTACGGTGAACCTGAATAGCTAGAGCCTACCAACAGATCGTTAAACCTTATGGCCACCATCCTGACACTGTCATAGGAACACATTTGTAAATGCATGTATTGAAAGTCATTTTTCTGGCAAATCTGAAACCAGTGTATCCTAAAATCTATGTAATTAAAATCAGGCCCTTTATAAAAATCTAAAGAACAGTTGACCACAAGTGCTTATCACACTCTAAGCTCCACTTTCCTTCTTACCATTGTCGACCATATTCATTATTAACACACATACAACCTGTTATATGCCTCTATACGACACATCATTTCCAAACAAACCTAGTGAGCACGTCAGGGCCTGCTGACCTGCCCCTATGAGGATCAACCAATCAGATCGGACCTTCACCCTCAATATCACGTGCACAAAACAGCCCAACACAATGGATCCACTAAACAATAAACAGGTCATTAATCGTTGGCCACCTTTCCATGATGACCACCTCGATATTTGACCCACTGTTATTGTACGACCCCGGATACCTGTTATAATCCATTTGGCTGCATAGTTGTTGGTTTAAGCTTCGGGCACTGTAAGCAAAGACTTATGCACCGTGGTGCAGCTTGGCACTTGTAATTCTCTTTGATATACGTTACTTTGTCCAAACTGTGGCCTTCATTTGAAAGTGGAAGTCCTATGCGACATTGCATCCATTTCCATAATGTCCACATTAGACTCTCCAGGGTTTGGTGTTGCAATATTGATATTGGAAATCCAATTTGGGGGAACAATTTGTAGTAGTACGGTAAATCCCCCTAGAAGGAAATTGTTAATCTGTGAAATCTGCTGGTTCTTATTGGCTGATCCGGTAATGGGGTCAGGGCTAAAAAGTGTCGCTTTTATGAGGTTAATGAAATCTCCCAAAGTCTTTACGCATATGAAATATAAATCCACTGCGCCCCTACCTGGACCTGTCAGTGCCTCGTGAATACACCTCCAATGCACGAATCCCTCTCCATTACCAGGCCTTTATTACCCTGTCAATACCAATACTAGCAAACTTGTACATTCTTGAAAAGTGTGGAACATTTTACGAAGCTAGACCTATGCTGTAGTTGTCTTCTTATCATCTCATTTCTTCTTATTATCTGAGCATAGTTTTCCAAATGCAATGATTGAAACTTTTCTTGTCCTCCGTCTGGCACAGTTAAAACGTTTTTGGTCCTCTCACTTGGCATGGGGGAAACTTTTCTAGTCTACCCTCTCCCCCTGTTAAAGTCATTCCATATACAAAATGGTAGAATTCGACCATTTCTCAGGTACCTAGGTAAATTGATGGAGATACTTATAACAGTTTACTTCCAGTAGTTGGTGAAGGACATTTTTAAAGGATTCTGGAAGACGTAATTTAAAGAAGACCGGAGTCTTTTGTAACCACTTAGAACTAGCACTGATCAGTCTTTTAACACATAGATTTATGTGCATGTCAAATTTTGTTCCATGTTGAAATAAATTTTATTCAAAGTGTGGTCAAGATATTATCTTTGCTAGTCAAACATTGATATAAAGACAACAAAAGTAGATACAAGAGAAAAAAAATAGATGCAGACGTTGTCATTCCAACATGCGTAATATATTTAAGACGACGTCAGAAAGATGTGCATGGTCTAAAAATGCAGATCAGAATCATTATTGGTTTGGTAAAAACAAATGGGTCCCTCCCTCACTACCACAAAAACGTCCCCCCCCCCCCCACCGTCATAGTTAAAACCTTTTTGATTCTCCACCTTGGAATAGATGAATCTTTTCTGGTCCCGCCCAAATTTTACCGATACCCCCCCCCCCCATATTCCAGTACTATATATGAACATTCTCTAAGTTATGTTTACGCAAAGGTTAATGATTACTTGACTTAGATACATTGTAGAAAGACCTGTTTAAAACAACCTTCGTATTATTGAGCCTCACTCCAAACCAATGTCAAATCACATAGTTTCAGCCTTGATCCGTGTACTCATGTCGTATTTGCGATTACATTATCAACATAGGATGAGATGTGACTAAACACACTTTCAGTTTCCCTCGTTGATGTATTGTTAACATGTTAAGTCCCCATGTAAATAGTATGGGCTGATACCCGGTACTCAAGTTGTTTCATAGTATATGAATATGTATCAACATTTTGACCAACATCCATTGATTTGATAGATATATAATGGGATTTTTCACACCTGCCACGAACAGTTATGAATATTCACAGTTATGAATATGTACTTGATGCTTAATTAAAATTGAATATAAAACATTCATTATTGCTTTCAAACTTATGATTAACTCAGAGGTTGAAACAGACTGTGCATTATTTATCACCAAAATATTGGCATGTGGACATTGAGGATGCTGCGTATGTAACATGTTTTTTTCTTCTATTTTCAGATGTAGTGCTCCTCGTTTGACACCAAGTGAGAGAAGAGGAATTCTGCATCTAATTGTAGTACGTGGGTGAAATATTCAGCAATACGTCAACGGGCCTACCTTTGAAGAATATCACATTGTTTACATTACTTAGATGGAAATCGACATTCACGAGGATAGCGAAAAGTATATCAATTTTGTGCTTGTATTTTTTTCTTTTCTTGCACAACTGTTAACAAGGAGTTGTGTGACACAACGAATGGAGTAACAACTGCAAACCATTGTGCATATAAATACGGAATAGTGGAAAGTATTGTGGGTTAATAAGATAAAAGGTGTGGGAAAGAGGATATAATCTGCACAGGAAATAGATTGTAAAAACGCTTTCACGTACTTACATTCTGCAATAAGATAGTAGATGGGATATTGCACTTGAAAAGGATAACGATGGCTAGACTGGAAGGTACGTGCATGCATTAAACTATTGTTTATAGAAGTACAGCTGAATGTAGGAAAATCCATATTTTGGTCACTATTTCTACATTTGTATTGCAATCACGTTTGGTGGCTAAGCCGCAATCCGTTACTCTTGTCACGATCTGTCTTTCAGTATAGAGATCCGCTTCGTGGTGATCTGCAAATCAGCTTACAAATCACCGCACGCAAACACTGTAATGTCACAGTGCTAAATCGTTTTTAAGTGAGAAAACTCCATGAATAGCACTCCATCGTGCACCAGTACTAAGCCATACTTCATGAGAGGCCGTTAATCGCATTTTAGCTCTTTGCTGTGCATTGTGTACCAAATAAATACGTATAAACCAAGTCATACACTTCCAGCAGCAATAACGCACTTTGCAATTGATAAAAAAAACACATACACACAAAAACAACAACAGCATCAATATTTTTGGCTGTGTTAGGAATCGTATATAGACCTTGTCTTTGTACCAACCAGTCACCACATTGACAAGGCTGATGCAGGAGACTGGCGGAGGTACAAAGACATCTGCTGTCTTCTCCAGCGTGCTAATTAACTTAGCTCGAACACGGTACATTCCATGCCACCTCCACCGCTCTGACATGGGCCACACTGACTGACATCGTTGACAATTTTCTCACGCCCCTTATGTTAGCCATATAAAGCCGTAATATTCCTGCCTGTGAACCCGTGTGCCCTTGTCTACCAACTGTGTTTTGCGATAAGCTGGCCGCCTTAAGTCCATCCGTCATCTCACCGGGATTGCCCGAAATCGGTGAGATCTTTTGCTCTCGCCACGATTCACTGCAACTCAGCTCATCAAAGGCCTCGACAACTCGCCGTAATCTCCATCTGAGCCGCCGCCGCCGCCACGCTGTCGATATGAGCAATTATGTCGTGTTTATTCACACTGGACGAGGGCGGCAAAGTTGCCATCAAAGGCGGAAGTGGATAAGATTGCGCGCGTCGATGGTCATTTGTCGTCTGTCAGAAATTTGTTTCAAACTACATTGGAATGGAAGTCATTCTAGATTTTATCAAGAAAATCTGCTATTTTTAAAATGGTCTGACCTTTGACGAAAACGTTCTCATATTCCAAGAAATAAGCAGACCCGAAACAGACGCGTTGGCTATTTTCTCACTCACGTATGTACTGCTAATTTCATGCTTCCTGTGCATATATTTTATGATGCCTCATTTGGATAGGATATGAGCAGTATGAGTTAACACAATAACTTGGCCGATGTTTGGGGATTATAGTGGTCATTTCAGCATGCATCATTAGGTCAGCATGAAAGCCGTTAGTTTACTGTAGTTAAACAGGTAAATATAATAAGACATTTCATTTTGAATTAATCCGTGATGTCCATGACTACTTCCAATGGAAGACCACCCATTGAAACTGGCCTACTTTCTCTGCACTGGAGCCAGAAAAAGAGCAACAATTTCTTCACATGTATGTTAGCAAAAGTACATCATAGTGCTATACATCTGTGTCTGTGCGTTTAGTGGCACTAATCCAGACATACTGAGTGGATAACTTACCGAGAGCCTCGCCTGTTATGGGCGATAATATGGCACTGTTGGCCCGTAAATCACGTGGTGGCCAAACGGTAATGGCGTGTGAGGTTTATTACTAGTGGAGCCGACGCTGTTAAAAAGCACTAGGTGAGTTAGAATGGAGTTAGGGCTGGCATACGGACGTCGCATCTTCTTTCTAGTCCAGAGAATATTGTGTGGCAGGTGCACCAGGCTAATACCCTAACACAAGGCGAGTACATCAATAGTATATCAAAACGAGATATATAGCTTGATGTACGGCTATTAGAAAAACTACGGAAATCATTGCCAGGTGTAGTTATGTAGGCCTATTCGACGACACGTTCTTATACAAAAGTTGTATGTTTATTTTCATATCATGATACCAAAGATTAGGGCGACTAATTGTAACTGAAGCTTTGTTCCATTTACTACCACCATACATCAAAGTAAAACACAGCGTAGGCAGATATAATATGAACTGTCAATATCAGAGAAATGTTTTAATGGAGTGTGTTAATAAAAACAACTATCACGTGCACACATTTATGTTCAATTTAATAGTAGTGTTTCTTCTTGATGTCAATATACTCAACGCCAGAAGAGTTATGATATGCAAGAGCAATAAAGCATTAGAACATCACACTTTTTTGCCAACTGCGGTTCAAGGCCCAAAAAAGATTGCATTGAACCATGTTCTTCTATAACGTAACAAATGGCAATACATGATGATACAGAAATGGCTTTGATGGGTTTGTAGGATACATTCCAAGAGCCGTATTTCTTACACGTTTCTCAGCTATTAAAAAGCCGACCGTGGAGAATGGTGATCAAGGGCAACGTCCAAAGCATGACTGGGCTAAAACAGTACTTAGGGACCATTCAGTATTTATGACAGGGTGGGGAAGGAGGATTTTAGGACGGGCCATGAACTTTTGTCACAATGTTTGGAGGGGGGGGGGCTATCAATTTTTTCACACACTTTTGAGGGGGGGGGCTATCAAATTTTTCACATAAAATTTACCCCTATTTTTCAGAGATCCTGTGCTAAAATTTACTCTGTTTTTATATTATGGATATCTATCAAATAGGATTTTAGTTAACCGATAATGATTGCCTTAACTGTTGAGGGGGGGGGTCATCAATTTTTGTCACATGAAATTGAGGGGGGTGCTAAATTTCAACAGAGGTTTGAGGGGGGACCTATTAATTTTTCCCCAGCAATTTTGGAAAATCCTCCAACCCCATCCTGTTACAAATACTGAAAGGTCCCTTAACAGCACATTCTAACTTTATTTGACAAACTGTTTTACTTCACTCAGAAAAGTTGTAGTTTGCCTCGTTGAACTCATGCGAGTAAGTCCTTTTATTACCTTAACCGTGTGAAGTTTATTGATCTCTAGATTTATGTTCATGTTTCTGAAAACGACTTTTCAACTCGAAATCACACTGTGAAATTAGAAATCAATGGACTTAAGTGTCACATTGACAAACTCGATGCAAACAAATTGCCAACATTGGTGCAGAAGGTCAAATTTTAATGTTATAGATGTTCACTGAGGTCGCAAATAAGATTTACACTTCAAGTAGAATACCGGAAACATCAGTCACGTACTTTAACCATAAGCGACCTTGACTCTTGCGTAAAGGTCACTGCCATTTCCGGGTTCTTGTTTACACGTGAATTTGTCTAATCATATGTCTGTCTGTATATGGAATCATGATAACTCAAGGTCAGAAAGCTAATAAGAAACGCCATAGATGCACTTGCTGTAGGACATTTCAATATTAAATTATGTGCATTGAAGTTGTGGAACAGAGTGCAATACAAGAAATGCTCAAAGTTAAATTTATAGTAAGCAGCCTGTGCTGCAGATATTCTCTACAATGTTTCCGCTCTACTGTCCTTATGTCACTTGTGCTCCCCGCGACATCAGACATGAATCACATCCCCACCCAGGGACAGCAAAGTCCCGCGCCAGTACCTCTGCGTCCGTGCTCTTTCTGAATATTGCAAGAGGATTGTGTTGAACGTGCTTTAATATACATCATTTCTACATGGCATAATAAACATCGCCGTGCAACATTTGTTTCATAGTCAACGTGACTACGTCTTTGTGTAAATGTGTATATAATAGGCTATAAGTACATGTTGTAATTTACCTAACTTATCATCGCAAAATTTATTTCGCATTATAAGATTCCATACATTTTAAAAGGGGTGAAATATAAAAATATAGATATATACGTAGTGAATAAATACATATTCTGATGAGGACAACAGTCGAAAACAGTTCGATAAATAATTTTTAGATATATTTAGTGATTATATGGTTTTAATTTTGGAATTTAGCATATTTATAAAGAAGGAACTCAAAATGATATATAAAATCAGTTATCAAGTAAAGATATGTTGATATCTTACGTTAATTTTGTTGCAGTCTATCGTGACATTGGTTGCGGTGTAAGTGCTAGTATTTCTTGTACTTTACCATTTTGCCCGCTTCGTAGTCACAGACATGGGTGCTCTTGGCGAATCACTGACATGGACCGTTTACAGACAGTACTTGAAGTACTCTATGATTATTTTCCGGGATAGCGTATACCATGCTGCAGCATCGTCGGTTCACGGGAATCTCATTTCATGATTTACATCATCCACAGGCAGCGTTACAATGTCATTAACTTTTGACTTGAATAAAAGCCCAAAATACATTACCGTGCATTACCGATTCATTTGTATGGTGCAATGATACAAAATATGATGAAAGGAATCGTGCGCTTAGAAGTGTTCTAAACAAATGTGACAGTCATTTTGACAGCAACCACTTTAGACATTCTTTTGTTTATACGCTCAGAAAACAAACGCTTGTGTGTAAGACGGACTGGTGCATTGCGGCGCAGCATTCTATTTTTAGTACTTCGCAATCCACTCTTATCACATTTTCTTTATTTGTGGCATCTACTGGATACCAGTATACAGTGTAACCGTGTTTAAAACTAAACGATGAGAGACTTGTCACTGTAAGAACTTAAAACAGGGGTTAAAATTTATTCCATACACTGACAATGAACAATAACATACTTTAGAAATACTTTTCAAATACGTCCTAAAAGTGACCACAATATATATGGCACTGTGCAATAACCAACGATCACTACCGGCCATTTTTGCTCAGCACACACAGAGTATAACGTCTCTATCAAGACCACCTGTGGTACTGGTCTAAAATCTTCTCAATATAGAGGTGGTCTGTTCATGAAAGCTCCTGCTGATCTCTTTATGAATGTTTAGAACACCTAAAACTGATCATCTCACAGCGTCAATCCCTACCCAGACATGGGTCTTAATTGGAGGGTTTTACCGTACTGACAACAGCCCTAACTGAGCGCGCTATGTGTTTGTATTGCAGTCGATGCCTGAACAATGACTGCCGTCCATTGACGCGGCGGCGGAGGCGGCGGCGGTGTCCGCGCTGTATCGACCCTCCCACCCCTATATAAGCCCGCCCCGCGCCCGGTCCCGCCATGTTCGTGGCTCGCGCCGGACTGACGGGCCGCTCTCGCCGCCACCAGCAGAGCGGGGTGCTCGCCTTGTTGGGAGGCCAGAAGAAGAAGAAAAAGGTAGGACCCGAGGGCAGGGTGGGTGATTGGTTGTTTGTTTGTTTCTTCTAGTCATTTTTTTGTTTCTGTTCATTTGTTTTTAAATTCATACAATTAGTTATTTGCCGTCTTGTTTTGTTTAGGATCTATATCAATATGTATTACAGGTGTGGTGTGATGGGAATTGGGGCAAGTTGGTGGAATATTTGTTCAACATTATTAAGATATTACCATCAATAGACCTTTACGTGAATTCGGACATGAAATTGTTATACCAAAATGTTGATGTTGTACTTATGCAATGTAACACAAACTTTCAAACCCTTTAAAATTTGTTTCCCGAAAACATTTGGGGTTAAATACATTTATTTTGGGGAATTTTAACTTGCTTCCCCAGCTTGCCCCTTTCCCCCTTGA
>CM032664.1:49674722-49749127 GCA_019095985.1 Streblospio benedicti | reverse complement strand
ATGCTCCCAGGAATATATCTAGAATTAGATTAAGAAAAAATGTTTTACATAGTATGGATAACACATGTACAGTAATGAATCAAATAAAAGTGGCATGGCATTATATACTACCTGTCAAGTACTAAGTAAACAACACAACTTTGTAGATGTCTTGTAATATTTCTCCTGAAAGCATTCAGGAAGTCCTGCACTTTCCCATTTGTTGGCCATGGGATAACCCAGAGAACTGCACAACCATCAAGAAACTTAGTATCTATCATTTTGTCTATCTTCCTTTCAGAAATCTCCACTTTTAGTGCATGCTTTGGTTTTGGCTTCTCGTAATTGTCCATGTTCATCAAACATTGATGGGCTTGAGAACTTGCCCTCTTTCTCTACTACATTAATGACATGCCTGAAACTCTTTCACGTGACTGCACAGGAAGACTCTTCGCTGATGACACACTAGTATATATGGCAATAACATCCCCACAAGATGCCCAGAACATGCAAAATGACCTAGACAAAATCGCTGAATGGGAAAAGACCTGGGATATGCAGTTTCATCCAGATAAGTGTGTGCTGCTCTATGTATTCTGAATTGCTTCTTATCACATGTGCACCACCACAAGGCAGAATCCATCAATCAGGTGATGTTGGCCTTTAAATGGTTTAAAATTGAAATACCACTTTTTCTATAGTTATCACGTTGTGAGTTTCCAGTCTTCGAAAAGGAAGAAGTGATGGACGTGTAAGGATTTCTTTGTTTTGAAATTCAAGTAATGACGTCACCATGACATAGAATGCAAACATGAACTTGAGGTTGAATTTCACAAAAGAATTGTCACTAAATCATTACAATTGGTAATTGTAAAATAAAGATACTACACCACTGCGCAATGGAATCATTTGAACAGCAAAATTTAACTCATATTAAAACACACAATACTTTAGCCTATAGTAGCTTCCATTTTGTCAGTAATCTTGGGCTTCAAATCATAAAAACAAAATAGATTTGAAATGAACTATTGATTGAGAAATATATAGAAAAAGTGATATTACTTGCTAATGTACGTCAAATAGTTCAAAAGTTATGATTTCTCATTGAGTGGCGGCCATCTTGGCGGCCATCTTGGATCTGTAACCCCAGATCATAAAAGCAACATCGGAAATGAACTACTGATGTAAAAAACTATAGAAAAAGTGATATTACTTGCCATTGTGTGTTATATAGTTCAAAAGTTATGATTTCTAATTGACTGGCAGGCATTTTGGCCGCCATCTTGAATTCTGAGAGTTGCCCAAGGGTGAGAATTCCACACCCACCTGGAAATGTTAGCTGGGACCCTATAGATTGATAATCTAAAGAGAAAAAAACTCTATCAAACAAAAGCCGGGTTAACCAAAATTTATGGATTTTGCAATGCTTCTCCAACGTATCTTTCACTTCCAAGCACAAAACACAGCTATACTGAAGGCCAAGACGGTCTGGATATTTCTTGGATTTTGCTTTATCCACAAAAAAATGCTGCACAATATACAGCATGTTTTATGATCAAATGGCAATATTTCTGACCTTAGTGTCCTTTTTTCTCTTTGTAACTTTACTCTTGTTCTTCAGCTCCAGTTTAATGTATTTTTGAATTTGTATGTTTGTCTCTACATTTACTATGCACGAATTGCGGTTCATTTTCAGAGAAGACAAGTTGAATCCTCTCCTCCCCACGCTCACTAGTAGCCTTGTTGATGCTTGCACATCCCTTTTCAGTAAGTTTTTGAATGTGTTTCAGGGTTGTTGAAGTCTATGTCTTTGTTACACAGAACACAGCAAAGAGTATTACTGATGTGTGGTAAATAGTCAGACATCTCTGTTGTAAAGTCTGTGGATATGTTTTTGAGTATCCAGATCCAAATACTATTTTTAACAAGATATGATTCCTGGGAAAGCCACAGTATTGTATTCATGGAAATCAACATCAATAAATAATCTATATTCAGATCAATAAATAGATCAATAAATATTCTAACTTAATTCCTATGACCTATTTCAATATTTTGGTGTGCTTCTGTGACTGAATTTTTTAACAAGATGTTAGATGCCTAGGTATATTGTTAACTATGTCTTCAAACAAACCACGATTGGTAGCGGCCATTTTGAAAATCCAAGATGGCTGACACCTGATCTTAATTTTAGATAGCACCTTCAAATTCCTTATACCTGAAATCATGGTTGTAGACACCAAGTTTGTGCCTCTAAGTGCCCTAAAATGTACTTTTAATGGTAAAATATGGTATTTCGGCGGCCATTTTGAAAATCGCCATTTTTCACAACTTTGCCCGGGGTAAAAATGGTAAGTTTTTTTTTCTACTCAAACAGTAGGTCATAAAGAGTAGAAATCAGTTGAGAACCTTTGTATACAATTTTGTCCAACCTAAATTGTTCCTCTCTGTTACTTTTTAAACAGTCATCGATCAAGATAGGCATGGTGGCGTGAACACCTTTGGAACATTATGAAGAGCAGCACCTAGGGCCTGCAACAAACAATTTCATCGAATAGTCTGACGGTCAAAGTAAGTAGAATGAATGAATATATGCCATGGGTCAGAATGGAAGACCTTCACAGATCATAACAATTCCAGTAGCGGTTTTATATTGTCGAATAATGAACAGATATCTAAATACCAACTTTGGTTTATATACAGAGGTTTGAAAAGCATTTACTTGTTATATTAATGGGCATGGCATGTCTGATCTCTTGTGGAATCCTGCCCGACAAAGACATTACTGGGGAGTGAAAGCAGGATTGTGTTGTTATTCATTACTCTAACACCAGCTTATGGTCATATTACGAAAGCTATATTTGAGATAAAAGAGAGAAATGTGCACACCATACCTTTGGTCATAATCTAATATAGTCATATGTACAAATCTGTTAGTCCTAAATATTGCCACAGCAATTTTCTACTCTATTAAGAAAAGGCTTTAAATTTTTGTTGAAATGGCAGCAAATATTTGCGGGGCTATATGGCTATTGCATAATATTCGGTTCCGTACCTTCCACTCTTCCTCTTTCATTAACACAAACCAAAACCAGTAATGCAGTTGCCCTTGTTGCTAATGAAGTAAGGTCTAAGGAAAACTAATAGGAAAACTAGTTATTTCAGTCCATACAATGAAAAGCTATGGAAACAATGTATTAATTTCAGGATTTATATTAAATATAAGTTTATGAATAATATGACTTCATGGGGCACTGAATAGCCACATCATTATAAGTTTTATAAGAGCATATACCTTAAGTCATGTATGCTCCCCATAGTCTAACAGGTCTTTTGCCAGACGTGGATTATTATAGATAGTCTAGTGGGATCTTAAAGGAAATTACCTTTATGATGAGTAGAAATAAAAGAACTACGTGACATCATATTAAAAAATCTGATGAGGCACTTTCAGAGGATATATGGCATTACATTTATACATACGAGCTTACTTGGTGTAACACACAGCCTCTCAGTGAAAATAATTTTTGTTCGAGAAAAATACCAGTTACCCCAATGGATTAACCATGCATTTCATGGCACATAATTCGTCCCAGAGGACTTAACGTGTTGTAAAACTGTTATCATCTAAACGGATTATGGTATGCAGCGTATGTAATAAATGTGAAGTTAATAGAAAACGTTCTTCTTCAGCATGGGATACAAAGTAGTTGAACTCTCATTAATTTCATGGATTTGTAACTTTTTTCTAAACAGCTCTCCGGTTGATACTAAGTCTATCGTGGTCTAAAATAGGTGTGAGGTCAGATGGTCTAACATACACTGCCATAACGAGTCCATTTATACATTGTTCTAATGGGGGATGAGAAAGGGTGAATGGTTAAAAAAATGTAGAAAAATCTAAAAACCCTGAAGATGAACAATTTGGAAATATTATAGCCGAGTGTTACCGCAATGTTTTTTTAAGGACGTACGCATGAAATTAGTACGTAGAAAAATACAGAGGGTGCATGGTGGTTACAGCGTATTCGTTGTAAAAAACATTGTTTTCGACACTTCACATGTATATCTATTGAGCACTCCCAGAGTGTCCAACGACGTGATTCTTGTGAGGTGTGTGAGGGCAATATGCTGAAGTTGTTATAATAAGTGTATAAGAAAGTTTGAGTAAATATGTACTTTTTTGAAAAACAGAAGAATACTCTGTTACTCTTTAAACAGTCACTGATCACATATATTATGTTAGTGCGGCGTGAACACCTTTGAACATCACGAATAAGAGTATGACAATCTAGTCTATGCAATAAACACCCTTTCACTGAATAGTCTAATGGTCAAAGTAAGTAGAATGAATATATAAGCATATTGTGGTCATGAATGTGGAAGACCATACCAACAGATCATAACACCCAGTAGTATGGCTCATGTATATTGTCGAATAATGAACAGTGATATCTAAATACCAACTTTGGTTTCATATATTATGCATTATAGCTCATGCCACTTACTGTTATATTAATGGACATGGCATGTCTGATCTCTTTGTGGGAACCCGCCCATTTATTACCACTCTATGTTATGATCATGTTGTTATTCACAACTTAACACCAGCTTTCTTATGGCTCATATTACGAAAGCTATAATATTTGATATTAAAAGAGAAATGTGCACACCATATACCTTTGGTCATAATCTAATATAGTCATATGTACAAATCTGTTAGTCCTAATCTCCCTGAGTATGCATGCTCATGGCTGCTTGTGTTAAATCATCAATATAATTTACACACCAACATGCGTTATTCATGTGACTGTCAACCTTTCACAAGTAACCTGATAAGATTTGCCAATGAAACAATGAAATTCAACATTCACACCCTGCTGTTTTAGGCGGTGTTTGCGGCTGCCTATACAAATTTCTTGATTTTCACTGTTACCTGATCAGTTATTCAATCAACTGTAAGTATGATTATTGTATCCTTAATTCAACATACGTATTTGGATATTTTCAGTGTTAACAAGTCATTATAGTATCAATACCGTTTATTGAATTATTAACAGTGGAAAAATCATATTGTTAAAAAACGTGTGGCTGTGGATCCTGACATACTTAAGACTTGTGAGTGACATGAAACATGGTGCTTGGGATACTAAATGAGAAAATTCCAAAATGGCCAAAAAGAGAAAGGTCAGACAGGTTAGTATTTTTCTTATACGGATAATCTCTGTGTGTATGTGTGTATATGAGTAAGCGCAGATTATGGATTATGATTATGGTTTTGAGTGGACTTGTGCCAAGCCCTAAGTTAACTTTCAACCATCATCCCCTTTCTCTACAAATCACACTCACCGCTCATGACACACATTTCAGGAAAAGTTCCAAGGCGGCTAGGGGCATAGGCTACCGTCCATTTAGATCCAGTCCGTTGATAGTTGTGACAGCCAATGGCCATCCAGGATTTCTGTCACAGAAAATAAAATAATTCAATACACATACAGCACAAACTCGTTATCTACCCTTATCTCGAGCTAGTGTGGATAGCGGTAAAATGTTCGAAAAAGTCAGTGTTCGAGATAACCAACTGATATCTGCTCATGTTGAAGAAACGTGAAACTAAACCTGACTACCAAATCACTCCAAACAATCAATATCGAGATAATTATGGTGTACTGTATGTTAGAAGATCATATACCAGTCACCAATATCTACAGTACCACGACTGCCTCGGCCTCAATATTCGAGACCTTCGGGCCTCAGCTTTCTTGACCGCCTGCCTGTCTCTCTCTGACCAGCTGGCCTCAAACGTTCTGTTAAACTTCAAACTCAGTGAGATATTGTCTGATATCTCACCCCACTCGTATGATAACCCTTTTCTCTCATGTTTATCTATCATTTTAAGTATTAAACCTTGTAACACAGGATATCAGTTATTTATGCTCCGTCTCTCAACCAAATCAGCATTTAGTATGGTCAGCAAACATGAGAGACTAACCACCCGCCCCCTATCTGCCCCGTGCAGGACAAGTTCCGCTGCTGGGTGCCGTTCATGCTGCGGCCGTGCGTGGCGGGGTCGGTGGGCCTCGTCGTGCTGCTGGGCGGCGCCGCCATGTGCCTCGTCGGCTTCTACGCCGCCGAGTTCTCGCTGCAGAAGCGCTACAACGACACGGCGGACGCCTTCTACCTAGAGGTAACGTGCGCACTGGTGTTTGAACACGTCCTGTTAAACAGCTTGAACGGGACACGTCACAAGCACGTGTATATCGCTATTGAAGACATCTTCGCTATTCCCGCTGGTGTTCTTCATAGCAAGCTTGTATTCTACACTTCAGCTGAACTTTTTCTAACATGTTAACTGCGGTTTTCGGGGACGCCACGGTACAACAGTCTGGTTACAAAGTACAAAGTTCTATATGTACGAGCTTGACAGACAGTTTTGATAAAGTGCTTGATAAAATATATACATATCCCACATACTTCTGTTTGCCCCTGAAAAAGTGGTAAGCAATGAACATGTTTCTATTGTGGTGGGGGTGGGCTGTGTGTGTGTGGGGGGGGGGTGGGGGGGGGGGGTTACACGTTCCCTTTTTCATACCAACACACTGAACTTTCATGTTGTATTTTGGCATGTCCTCCCCCTTCCCAAACCCTGGATGTGCCAGTTACATTTTGTGTACATAATTATCTTTTTTAATGACATCGCCGATTATCATCACCCAGCCTGTGGGCTCAATTATCCCAAATTATGAATTAGAAAAAGAATATAGTACTCGATTATCTACATATATTTTTAGACTACAGGTGTATGCGAAAGTATTTTTGTAGGTTTGGTGAACGTATTGGTCAATATGTAGCATTGTAGTCGTCTTCACTAAAAGCAGGATAATCATATTGAGTTGCATGGTAGCGATAGCTAACGTAAACCTCCGCAATTATATTTACTCAATAGTTTGATTCAATAGGCGGTTGCTGTTTGGCAGCAAATTTAATGGTAGAAAAATCCACTTAAATATGATTATATGACTTTTCAAATCGTTGAATACACTTCGATAAGCACTGAAAAATATGACTAGATAGTATTTGAATGGACGAATTTTACAGGCGATTGCCTATGTGTGCTGAGATTTCATTAACTACCATTGATTTGGTCTCTCTCCGCACTGAATGACTCGCTTGGTAGTTAGAAGATCATCCGTCTAATCAAGAACAGATACCTTTTGTTGCAAGAAATAGATTGCATATTGTTACACACAAGGCCTATACACAAGGTTTTTGTAGAGGCTGTAACGTTGCCATTTCTCCCGTGTTCGCGAACCTTTTTTGTTAAAATGATTGGTGATTCGTAAAATATAAACATTACTATGCTCCCCTAAAGTCGGTTATTGATGCCATCTGATGTTGGCTAAAAGCTCAATATGTAGGCCTTAATACAGTGAGTCATATCAAAATTGACAATAGACATCTATAAAAACGATTGAGTTGTATTGTGCGTTGTTAGGTGATGTAGCGATGACAGATAATACGGTTTTCGCGATACGAGATATGGGTAGTTTATTTACAAAGAGAGGGAAACAGTAGTAAGTTTTAAATAATAAAATAGCTTGGTTTGCATCATATCATAGCACATGCAATGGAAAATGTTAGCAAATGCAAAAAAGCAAATGCTTGTTAGATGTGGGCAAATGGACGTTATTGTACAATGCTAATTTATTCAGTGTCTACTAGCATTGCCACCTTCATCAGACGGACAGCTGTCTACAGTGGACAACAAGAGCACGAGCCTCTCACTGGGTTTACATATACATGTAGGTGGCAATCTTTATAAAAATGGTACAACAGGCACTCATCTTACCATTTGTGACCAACTATAGATTCTACATTACCGTACACTAGTCACCTCGCCTATTTATGAATAAAAAGGTGGTCTGCTCAAATAATGCAAGCTAGTACCGTTGCAGGGAATTATCAGCATCGCCTTCGCCTTTCGATACACTAATACAACGCGGTGAATTATGGGTATGATGCTTGCCAAAACCAAGTGCATGAGTAAACTGCAAACATGGGTCGTGCAGCTTGTTATCTGTCCTAGAGTTTTGTATGTTACAATGGTGGAGAACAAACGACGAAATGGACAGCAAGAAATGTCCAATCATGGTTTGAATGATCGACCTGCTTCCCTGCACAATGGGAACACGGCAGGAGGTCTGGCAATCTGAAATTCCCAATTCTACTGGCGTTCAAACTCATCAGGAACCAGCTAAATCGGGATGTTTGTAATCTTATGAGGATCGAATATGTGATATATGAGTAACGGTTCCTGCGAAAATCACTAGCATTAGAATATTAACCGACAAAACTGAGCTCAACTACAAATCATCGTGACCACCTCTCTATGGTTACTACCCCCGTATACCAACCAGCCTCAACACATCATCATTTGCCATGAGTGCTGGGCCGTCCTATTGTCATACGCGGCATATCTCAATAAACCCGTCAAGGCTTGCAATTGAGGCGAAAAAATGTGGGCTGGTTTGGTGGACCGACGGGTGTTCTGTGAATTCTGATCTACTGGGATATAAAGCTAGAGCTGCGGATTGGGGTTCATAGGAAAATGAGCTTAGTTTTCATGGTTTGAATTTTGGTGTTATTTGGGTGTAATACATAGTTGAGGGGGCTATGATCCATGAAAGGATTAGAAGATGACACTCTTGTTCCTCCACATACATAATATACTAGGCCTATAAAAGCACATGTGAATTTGCACTAGATTTTGAAACTTTACAGTAGTATAAATGTTATTCGTATGATAGTATTTCAGGTGAGCTTAATAAGACAATTGACAATGAATACAGTATCACAGCATCTCAATAGTATGACGCGTAGTGGTAAAATTGCCGACATGTTTCACTCGTGGGTGCGTAAATACACGCGACTGTTGTGGTTGTAGGGTCCAGACACACAGGGTCATTGGACGCGTGATCGCTAATGTACATGTGTGATGCGAGTTTGAGTACGTAAGTGCCTCTGACAGGAATAACCATTGTCTGCCCATTCGTGTCAATTGATTGATGGACTTGTGATGTGAAGTTTGTGAACAAATATTGTCCCGTGCATTATCATGTAACATACACGAAACTCGTTCAGATAAAATCAAGTATATTAAATATCGTCTTAAGGCGATGTGTGTAAAGAAAGTCAACATTACCATTTCTTACTTTAGATATTCTTTTAACGGAAAGACCGCTGTGATATGAGGGCTCCATAAATAAAGCCCCTCTAATTGAAGACCTCTAGATGATATTAAACTGTACGGCCTGATATAGAATTGTACCCCAACATTTTCTCTCATTCAGCATGAAAAGTGCAGCGATCTATCCATGCTAGTAGTAGTCTTTGGTTCATCCTTTGAGGACCCCTACCACCCACATGAACGTGAGAGCTAGCCTATCACGGTGCAAGTGGCGGCGACATAGACTTGTAGGCCCCGCGGTACAGTGCCGACCCTACAACCATTAGGCCGCACAACAAAGCAGCCGTTATCACGCCACTTGGCCCACATTATCGGTCGCAGTGTTAGCTTATCAAGGCTGCAGTTTGGAATGTGCCAGTAAGTGAGGATGCTGGACTGAAGTTGAAGGTGTCTAACTGTGGCCCTACATACTCATGTGGAATTCACGGGAAGTGTGAAACACGGGTGCGAAATCAATTGACTATGCATGCAGCATGTGACAAATGTGCATATTATAACTAATATAATTTAAAATGGCAAAACATTTTGACTGGCATTGGATGCTGCTAAATCCATAGATATTACAAACGAGTGGACAGTCGGCCAAAGCTTGCCTCTCGGGAAGCATACATAATCCACTACTTGAATACTTGCCTGTTTTCAAGTGCTGTGGGTTTGCTATGTTCCTGAAAAGGTGGCTGAGCCAATATAAATACTCAAGAGACTTGTGGCTAAAATGCGTTCAATAAATCTAGCTGTAAGCAGAATTTGTGTGTTCTATCCACCTAATAAGAAATACACAATAATTTGTCAGCTATCTGTGTGTTTTCAATGAGCCACACTAATCAAATTATTGGTTCAGCACATTGAGTTTGGCGATTACCTTTATCTGGACACAATTACAAAAGTGGGTCATTATAGGGAATGTATGATTTAAAAATTGCCGAATCCCCGCCTAAAGAGTTTCAATGATTGATTTCCGGGGGTTAAGTTTAGCAGTTCTAATTGGGCCAGCGCTAGGAATTTAGATTTTTGTTGAGCTATATTTGCGGCAAATGCTAATGCCATGTACGACAATCCTATTTGTCAGTATTACCAGCTAAATACTGTATTGTCCATTGATGCCATCAGCTTAATTGCATTATCTATGTGTGAAGCAAGGTATTAGTACCAACAACCCTACAATCAATACAACAGATAGCTTGAATAATGTGAGGGTAAGTACTGCATTGATTACCAGGGAGCTATATGTACACAGTGCAGTGTACACAGCCAAGGTTGGGCGTCACAGTGTGATACCTGCCATGGTTTACGGACTGGCAAGTAGACAGTCCGCTGAGGTGTGTAATTTATGAAAAATGTTCACATATCTGCGCTGGGCAATGTGTTATGTGCAAATTCTAAATATATCACATGTTTTGTAGGGTAGCTAGAAAATAGGGAAAATAGTGCGCGTGTGTTTAAATTATGAAACACATACGATAATCATAGTTACAGCAGTATACAATTAAGACAGAGTTGTGATATGGATTGTGTACTCCTACATTGGACATGGAACCGTGTATTGAACAACTGTGTACACACAGCGCAAACAATGACTGTAATCACCCATGTCTTCCCCTCTCTGTCCACTGTGTCTCCTGTGGATTTGAAGCATGTGGTTGTTATGTACTTTACCGCAGTAATGGTGCAAATATACAGCACTCTGTTAAGTTCAGTGATGTGTATAACGACAATGCGGCACCGCCATACATTCAAATATCCCAGCTTACACTGCAGATCCAGGTTTTTGGGAGGGGGGCTGCACTTCAGGGATATATGTTTCATACCGGCGATCGATGGCGGACATGAAAATGAAATAGTTTTTGTGGGGAAAGGGGGTTGGCCAAGACATCCCCTACACCCCACCCACCCCACCCCCTTTAATATGTATTTGGGTTATGTACCACCATAGGTGTCTCTAGTACTGCTCGAGTGGGGCCTCATTCCTCCTCATTATGGCACAGTAAGACGATGTCAACACTTTGAGGATCTCTTTCAATTGGCATTATTCCTTTGGGATTATTGTATGTAAATGTAATTGCCGGGGCGTTTTGGTCATCTGTTCTTGATAGCCCACTTTAAATTTGCATATCATGGGAATAATCGACTGAGCAAAACAGAAACAAGTAGGTTTGTTGAAGGAGTGTTTTAAACTTGGGAGTGGGGGTGGATAGGGGTGGGTGGGATGTGTCACATTATCGCGGTGAGTACGTACGTGTTCCGAAACTGGGTGTCTTTTTTCACATTTTGATGTATTCTTGATGTCTTTTTCACATTTTTAGTATTTTTGTGTCACAGTTTTGTCAGATATTGGTATATTTACGGTCATGTTTTCTCAAATATATGTATATTGGTAGGTGCCATATTCAACCTGTCCGTGGCATGTCCATACCCATTTTCTTGCCCAGACACCCCCACTCCCTCCCTTTTTGGGTGTTCTGAACTTTAATGCAACCAATGGATCTTCTGAGGTAGTTGGCAAATGTCAATATGACGACATAATAGTGACCACATCATCCTACAAAACGCAAATCTAAATGCCTGTACGTCTCCAGAATCACAAAGACTGCCAAGGCCAAGCCATTTGTAGCACATGTGTTACATTTGTATAAAGCTCATTAAAATTGTGAGCAAAGATCAGACGTATTGAGTTTACGATAATCATTATTTAGTGTGTTAATATGGCAATGACATAACATATAAATGTTCGGTGATTTTTATGAAATATTAAAATGAATTTTTGTAGGTATACATTCTGTTAAGTGTTGTTTCATGTTTTAATATCTATATTTTATTCGTTTCTCGAGTTGTCAGTGTGTCAATTGTATACCACCCCGCCAAAGGTTAGGTAGTCCCTTCACTACCGAACCATATGAAGTTAATGAGCTATTGGTCTTAGCAATACTATGTCATGACATATTTAATTTATAAATACAGACACTCTTTTTTCTTCATAAAAATATACACGTTTGTTTGTTCTCATTACCTGCAGGAACCAGTAGTCTAAACCTATGTATTTTGACCGTGGCATTGATGAATAACACAGTATACTGGAGGGTGGCTGTATACAGACTCTTGCATTATTTCAAATACTGATATAAGTTAGTTCACACATTTCACTTATATTTTTCATTCTGCAATGCGTCTAGTTTCTGATATTGACAATGTTGATTATCGACACAATGCGTCTAGATTAACATTATTTGTCAAATGAACCCTAGAATGTTATTTTATGAGTTGGTGTGGGATATCAGAGAATATCTCACTGAGTGTGGGTTGTTAACAGTACGAGTGCGTACTGCAAAATACATGTACTTCTAATGTGACATCTACTTGTGTTCACCTAGTTAGAATCAATAAGCTTCTCACTAATCTCTAGTTCACTTATTACACAATGCAATTAAGCAACGTCAAAAGTTTCACGGCAAGTTTAAACTCTGTGCGAACATCTGGAGTTTAAGAATGGTAACTTTAAAACTGTATCAATGAGTATTTACAAAGTTCATCTTGACACAACACAATAAAATCTTACATTGATTGACAGTTTCAACAACTAATGTTGCCATTTTCAAAATCTCTCTGCGCATGACAGGTCAATCTGCACGACTTCCGATACTGAAAATCGGGTCGTACACATGAGAGAGTTGAAAGCCCCCCTCGTCCCTGTTCATGACCTGTCTCTGTCCTCGTATCTTGATCGCTTCCTTGATTGATAAGGGGCTTTCAACGCTCTCATGTGTACGACCCGATTTTCAGTATCGGAAGTTGTGCAGATTGACCTGTCATGCGCCGAGAGATTTTGAAAATGGCAACAGTAGTTGTTGAAACTGTCAATCAATGAAAGATTTTATTGTGTTGTGTAAAGATGAACTTTGTAAAAAATATATGGATTCCAACACGATGAACACATTCAAGGATGTATCAATGAGTTTATAGTATAAATAGTTCCATTGGAGTAAAAATATGCAGATAGCAGCGCATTAACTCTCAATTGCTCGGCTCTGATTGGGTGGAAAGTGCGGCCTTACAGGTGTCATAAGAGGAGATATCAGTGATTATCATACAGTCTATTCTTTTATAATGATTCCAGAAGTGGGACTTGTTATCATTTATTACTAAGGCCTTGCGCATATATCTTCTTTGAACATGTTTATATGCATGCTAAAACAAGGAAATAAAATCAATACTGATTCATCACTCTGTGTTCTATCAATCATGTCTAACACCTCCCTGAAGGTTGAGGAGACGAAGGCGATGCACTTAAGCAACCTGAAGTACGGCGGGCCGGTGATGATGGGTGTCGGCTGCTTTGTCATCATCATTGCCTGTGTTGTGGTGTGTGAGGAACGTGACAAGCGCATTAAAGATATGATAGAGGAGGAAGAGAAGCGACGCAAGAAGAAGGGCTACAAACCGCCACCCAAAAAGGAGAATATCATCGAGCGCATCGTAATGAGAATCAAGCAATGCACCGAAGCCCAGTTGCCGAAGGTCAGTCTTTATTGGTTGGTCAGATTCAAAACACCTTCATGGCTGACTTCGTTTGCTGTAACATTACAAAAATCAATAATCATATATAATTTACTGTGTGTTAAAATCTGTATTATGTCATGATAATTGTCAGGATTACAAGTTCCCTGCCGACCACCAGACTGACATAGAGAAATCTGACAGCTTTGAGGAGAAGAAAGATGAGAAGCCCGCGAAGTTCCGGATCCCGTGTACGGGGGGAACAGACAAGCAGAGCCAGGGGGAGAAGAGCTACAGTAACATCCGAAACGCTCTCCTCGCCATTCCAGCTAATATATTCACGGTAAGTTGAAACGGTAATAAAATATTGTGAATATAAAAAATAGATGAGTTATAATAATTTTGATGACATTTCTTATTTAGAAGGATTACTCTGATAAGGAACTTGTTTCTGTCTTGTAGAAGAATATTTATGTTACTTTAATTGATTGTCTAATGCATCTCACATAGCATGGGATAGCCTGTTGACTATGTACCGTAACAGTTCGCAAAGAAAATCCCCACATACGTCCTTGTCTATTCTTCAATACCCTTTGAAGCATCATACGTGACACAGCCTCGAGCCTCTCCTGCCCCTCCTTAGCTAAATCCATATGCATCCTTTCGAGTCCTTTGCCAGGTGGACATAGAGGCGCGGAAGACGTCCCTCCTACCAGTGACCATGACGCCGGAGACCCAGCCTCAGTCCACCGCCGAGCAGATCCGCAAGCATTACAACCGCATCCAGTATGTGCCGCCGCCCCGCTCCAGGTCTGCACCCTGCGTCCATGACTTACAAAAGTATAAGGTAAGATGATTAAGTCTTCCTTGCTCGAAATAGTTTGCTTGTTGTGGAAGCTCTTGTGACGGTGCATTAGACTTCGGTAAATATGTTCAAGATATTTGAAGTTAATTTTGAGAATTACTGGTATTGGTCATGTAAAACATGGAATGATAGAAGTACACAACTGAGACGATATAAATTGCTACGTACTATATAATATCTAACCTGACTAACTTGCTCTAGGAGGGTAACATGGGTCAGATATACCTTCCCCACGAGCAGTTCTTCCACAACCTGCGACACGCGAGACATGATAGTGATGATGACGATCCTATGCTTGATGATGACTCTGTGTTTGATAACCAAGAACTACCAAGTGTTGTAAGTTAGCTATTAGTGCATTACCAGACATTAATAGTGTCAGCCAGTCAACTTTGCCATTTATTTGTGCATACAAGTACCAGATTGTAATACCCAACAATTACATGATGACATAAATAGCAGAGTTTGTGCGTAAATGGCAATAATGTGTTTTTTTTCTTATAAAAGATTTCAAACATTGCTGGCCTTAAACAAGCAAGAGCTAAATACAATTTGCTCAATGTAGCTAGCTTATCCCATCACATATCCCTAACCTTTGTGTGTTTGGACAGCAGGTGCCGTTGCCCTCGGGGAGCCGGAATCTGGGCTACAGCTCGTCATCTTCGTCCTGTTCATCCTGCAGCCATCAGTGCGGCGAGGTGGAGGGCAAGGTAACCTGTGGCTACTCACTGTTTGTCTTAAGCTATTTTTGTATTTGTTGAGTAAAAATGTAGGTTCCTTTTAGCCGTGCTCATCTCTTGTTAGTTTTTCTAGTATAAGGGGGCTCATAATACACTGCATATCTTTTGTTTATACGTGAGAATATAATCATTAGTACCAAAGTGTTCATAGCTTGGTCACATCTTAGATTGATAAGACTGAAATGATGTCCACTAACTGGTCTGATCCCATACAGTTGCACAATAAATGTCATGTATCTATTATCTTATTTTACAGGTGCCTGTAGATCACCTGGCAAACGCCACTTATGACACAATAGAAACATTGGTGCAAATGGAGAGTGAAGTGGATACTGTAGTAGAGAAAACAATACCTAATGGTACTCGCCATAAGGTGATAGTACACCAGGCCTCAGTACACAGTGAGGATACTGTAGAACCAAATAACGAATTAATACAGATTGATGCAGATGTTGATAAAAGGGGTCCAAAGGACCAGGGTAAGTATGCTGACAGGCATGACAGTAATGTTGATAACCATTCACCGAAAATGGATTCTAGTGCAAATGCTAGTATGGGAGCTCATTCTAGTAAAGAACACATTGATAGTGACAGTAAGCAAGTTTTCAACGGTACTAAACACAAAGATAAACAGAAATGTTTAGAGAACAACAATGATAAAGTTCAAACTAGACAGCATAAATATGATAAGGATAAAGACAATAAAACCATTGATAGCACAAATAAGGGTACTAAGGATACGGGTAATAGGTATAACAGAAAGGATAGTGTTGACAAGGTTAGTGACACATTCTACGATGATGTGGAACCAAGCGCTGCTTCCGCCAAACTCAACCTGGCTGTATCACATACGGCAGGGCCAAGTTTATCTAAATATGACAATGTTGAGCTGGATGTGATAACAGCTTCTGGGTTTGAGTCCCAGGCAATTGGATACCGGCACAAGCAGATACCAGTAGATAGTAAGTATGATGAGTTGACTCAAGGCATCGCTCGTGCTAATGCGCGGGCCATGGATAGCTTCAAGGGGCAGAGACAATCGCCACCAAAGGTGCGCAAATCTAGTCAATCATCTTTGCGCGATGGTGATGACAATATGTTCATGTCCGAGGCAAAGGTTCGAGAGCTGAAACTCAGCACATCAAAAACCAAGCAGCGAGAGCCGCCAAAGCAGCAGCAGGGAAAGGCAAAAAGCTCAAAGGTGGACCGGTACGCACTGAAGAGTGCTAAAGGAGTACGGACCAAGTCAGCCAAAGGGGACCGCAGATGACAGGTGTCATATAAGGCCATTTTGGCTGATGTGTGGGTCATAGCCTGTGTGTAGTAGCCAATGTATACTATGGATAACTTCTTGGGATAAATGACACTGTGATGTAGGTTGAGCATTGGCTTTTCATTTCAACTTCATACCGCAGACAGTAACTTTGGTGTTGTTGGAGCAAAAAATAATAGAGTATTCAAATGTGGTAATCGGAGCATTCATTGACATTCATTGCCGCATGTAATCAATTTGCGATGTCTAACGTACACTAATGTTGAAATTGATATAAAAATACCCTGGTTATTGTAAAATGATGTATCGACAATAAGTAAAAATCAAGATAACGGATAGAATACCAGACTAAGATTATCAATGAGCTCATGTCTGAATTTTCACTCAAACTGAGTAATGTTTTGCAGTTAAGAATGATGATGTTTATCATACTTGGCAGAATATAATCTAGATTTAATCAATGTAAACAATGATTGTTACAGAACGGTACATTGATATGACTATCCCAAGGAGGTGGAGTGTGTATAGAAAGGCAATGTTACTACTGGAAGACGTGTTGGCTCTATGATTGTAGGCCAACTTTATGTGTGATCATACGCCTGAAATATGTATTATAAACATATGAATTATGATAACTCTTTTAAACTATATGAACACTACTATGCCAAAATTGGGATGTATCAAATTCCATTACTATAAGTATTACGCAGTATAATTAGCTGGCCTATCATTGCACCTATTGCATTCAGTCGGCATTGCAAAAGCATCTATTGTATTGGTTTTCAATGGTCTTTGTTCCTGAAAGTGGTAGAGTAATTCTGACATTGGAATGAAGCCGTCCATTTCACATAAACAATTCTCTGTGCGTGATAATATTTACCTACAGTAAAACTTACATAAACGGTTGTTCAACTGGAGATAGCCATTTAAATGGTTGAGTAAATATGTTTGTGTCACGTGAGCAAATGCTGTTTTTGGTGACTTGATTCATCTCATTAGAACTAGTTCTATATCATTTTGTCAAGCGTACATGAAGTGCACGAGAAAGATAATTGCATCCTGTCGAGCGTGCACGGCCTGTGGACAGTACAACGTACATGTACACACGCTGGACTTGTATTATAGTGTGTGGGGATCGATGGTGCAGTGGTTAGCACGCAGGACTACGAAACGTGATTTGCCTGCGTCGTGAGTCGCGCCCGACCTCGGCAGGCTCAGTGTCGCCAAGATCGTTACGTCGTACGTCTGTCACTGCATATCCGATCTTCACACAGCGTGTCGCCACTGTCTAAGTGTAATACTAGACTGTGGCGACACCAAGCCCGAGGTTCGGAAGCCTCGTTAAGAAAAACTTCCCGTAAGAAAAGAAAAACTTGCCGCGCCTTTAATCAGTAGGTGCATGTTTCGGTTTCCGTACCTGTACCAAGAGCTGATTAATAGGAATAGAGAGTGATGACGGGCATGCAAAACCTATCACCTCTTAAATCACCCAGTGTGCAGGTATTTGTTCCCTGTACCAATTACATAGGTGCAGGAGACAAGGCATTCATCCGACAACGATGAGTCAATCCATCATCATTATTATAGTGTGTAATTCTAGATACATTGGTAAGAAAATTCCAATTTTGAAGAAATTGAGCAAATGGGAAAGACTTTACAATAAGTACATCACAAAGATACCACTTTAAAACGGTAGCAATGTGTGGGTGTATCTCGGACGTTGGTCTGAATTACTACAATTATAGAGGCAAAGTAAATGTTTCTTTCTTATCAATAGCGGTGTTTGCAAACGTTTACAAAAAGTGAAAGTCTGTAACTGTACATAGAATTAAAGCTAACAGCTGATGTAAATATAGACATTTTAAGATACACCATCCTTCTGTTGAGTTCTATCGCCGTGACAATAAATCCAATGTTTGATGAACAAAAACATGTTCATGGGCCTTGTAGTTATCGAACACAAGGAACCCTCTACGTTTGGTTCTGGACAACCGATACAAAATTGTGTCAAAATGAAATACGTAAAAGGATGACTGTAGTTGGCAGCTGTAATACAGGCACATTAAAGTGTTTTCTAATTCATGATCTATAAGGGCAGTGCGTGCAATGATGGCCATATGATGTGCTGTCCAATAGGATCTGCTATTAGTTCTGTTATTTATAAATCAAAGCACCTATGAACGTCTATTCTAGTTACGTGCTTCATTATACAATTACGGAACACCTACAGATTTCAGTGACGTGTTTAGTCAACTTTTCTCGAGTCCTCGTACACAACAATGTACCAAACGCGCGTTCATGTCTTCACGGCATCATAACAAGTAAACACCGCCCTACACCACAAACGATGAGTCGCTCCGTGTATCCATTTAAACGTTACCTCTCAACTTTACATTGATACCACGAATCTCAAATGTATTTGCTCAGCGTCTACTAGATTCTTAGGAATCTATTATGCTTCCCTGTGAAATGACCACCAATATTGGTTTAAGACTGACAAGTATCTGTTTTGATGAGAAGATCAAAGAATGGGGTCCATGGGAAACTTCCTCGGTGTTTAACAAGCAAACATAGTGTTTCATTTTGTAGGGTCAACGAATATGATATTGCGGCAAAACTGACATAAAGTAACGTTGAGTAGATTGAGACAAGTGGTCGAATTTCACACGTTGCCACTGAATAAAATACCCATTCAGTTGAATTTAAACATTATACTTGCATAATGAGAGGTCCATATAGAACAGGGATAATATTGGGAATTGATACATTATGTAGGTTTTACTGTTTGTGTGTTCATGTTGCTAAATTAACAGACTAATATTTACACGCTTGAACCTCACTCTGCTAATAGGTTTTCTCCTTTGAAATATACTTATAATTGGATATAGATATTAAGATTCGAAGAAGTGGTATTATCACTGTGTATATGAAGTATGGACGGTTTCCAAAGCATTGTTGCCCCTTCCAGCTCAAATGAAACCAATAATAGGTTCAAATACCAAGATAAATTATATTATGAAGTAAGCCTTGACTCATATGTAAAACAGGTTATGCACAAACTAGCTAATAGGGGTAATGGATGTTATGACGAGCTACTGGCTATTTACAATTTATTTCCACAAAAACTGGAGCAAATCTAGCAAGTCAGCTTAAATATATGCATTAATTGATTGGAAATTACATTAACATATCATAGTATTGTTGTAATAGGTGGGGAGTATTATAATGTATTATCTGTGAAGGATCAGTTATTGTAGCTATTGCCAAAAACAAACCAAAGAGAAGTAATTGGATCCATACTGTATTGACAATAACTAGCTCATTGACAAGCCTCGCGTTTATCATGGTATATGCGTGTTTCATTTCTTAAGCTTTTATATATCAACATGTTACTTCTGTTTATCTTATTTCCAAAAATGATAATTCATTATCATGAGAAATACTTAGTAAAATAAAGTATCAAACATAATTTCAAAGTTACGACAACCATTTTTGACCCTCACAATAAGCATACACAATGAGAATGAAGACGCATTTATATCAGCAGTGTGTGAGTTCCTTGTTCCACCGCCAACCCCTATATTTCCTTTTGAATGCCCACACTAAATTTGAAGTGTGAAATACTCAATTACATATATGCAAGTATCTACTACATGTATGTAAGTATCTACATTCTACATTCCATATAAAAAGCAATAACTCCCATGCTAGGCCGGTCTCTTGTAAATTTGTAGAATGTCCCGTATTTAGGGCATTTTAACGTAAATGTGACTTCAATATGGAACGTGAACGTTAACAATTATTTGTTATTCTATGCACATACTAAATATCTTTAGTTCTGTATCCAACTTGGTGTAAAGATGAGTACAATGTTCTACCGTACGTGTATTAGCATTACAATTTGTGATATTTTTATACCTATATACGTTTGTTGAATAAGCAATGCATGTCATAGTACATGTACCTGCAATGATTAACAGAGTTAACACCAAACATTTTATAGTGTACGTGTTTACTATTTTTCCTTGTAGTTTTAAATATCAACAAACCCTTTTAAAATGGTAAACAACGTTTTGTAGACTACATTATATATGACGCTTACTATTCAAATGATAATATAAACTAGTATAACCTCAATTACAAACCTGTTTGTTTCTGTTAAACTAATGATAATGGTATGTATGTAATGTAATGAACATCAGTATTTTCTTAATTTCTTCTAGTCAATGTAGGGTGATCAGTATTGTCAGGGTGGTAAACAGTTGTGGAATTTTAACTGCATTTATAATAAACAATTACATATGAAATATAGAGTTTTACACACACGTGTCTTGTTATGTTTACGCACACATGGAGTTAAAGGTATGAGATAATATGTAATTAGATCTATACAATCTCATACCTCTAACTCCATGTGTAGTGTGCTAAAATATGCAACATGAAATTTGAAAAGATGAGTTGATCTGGAGACTATAAGGGTAATGGTCTGTTTTAGTGTGGAGATAACACTAGCTTCCACGACTGGTGTCTAGGAATGCTCGAGTGAGCGTTAGCGAACGAGGGAAGGCTAAGACACCACAAGTGCATAGCTAGTGTTATCTCTACACTAAAACAGACCATTGCCCTATCATCTCCCCAGTTTAACCGAATTATCTAACTTGGTGGCGTTTACTGTTCACAAAGTAGGGAAATAGCCTGATCTCTTACGGCTCTTAACTAATCAGAATCGAGAATGGACGGCAAACTGGGGAGAATGCTCCATATCACCCCGCTTTCTTGGTTTAGAAAACCCGCTAAATCGAATAGACACAGGCGACAAATCCTATCATAAAGATGAGAATTAGAAGTTGTTATATCTGCGCTTCATGATTAGCCTCCTTGGTTACCCATCAGCATTGCGACCGGTCACATGGGGACCGTATGTATCTAATATTAATACACAACTATATTGGGCATTCCCTTGTGCGTCGCTAAAACTTCCAGGTGTTATCAAATCATTATGTTGAGCACACTGACAGATGTAGGATGGTTGAGGCGCGCTTGAAGAGGCATGAACTACAGATAATAGATCCAGGTTTAAGGGATATGCAGTGCTAATGACTCTAAAAATTATGTTGTTAAATAACGTATTTTTTTAAAATACACTTGACATAAGAATGATATAGATGGTCGCAACATATAACATACATTTTGTTATATCATGTAATACAATAACACAAAAAAGCATCCCACACCACAATATTTTCTTCTGTAGCAGTTCTTATTCTGAAAAAGCCGCCCTGTTTATAATCTTCTTCACAGAATCGAATTGACGTTTTATTATTGAACATACATACTACTCTGTTAAGCACTGCATGCGGAAAACGCCGCAGACGCCGCAGACCTCAACACGCCATGCGACGAACACGCCCGCAAGGTGGAATGTGCCCCTCGCTTTAGAGTAACAAATATTCTTAAAGGCTTAATAATAAGAGTGCTTCTTGTTCAGTTTGTTTATTTACATTTGAAATCTTAGGCAGTAATGAAAAAAAAACTAGCTATAGGAAAATGGTTACCTAAAATAAAATTATCAGCTGATTAAAAATATATGCATTTAAATGTCGAAATACATAAAAGGTGTGCGAGAAATTAAATGCAGCGATTCATGTCGAACACTTCAAAATGCGGTGAATCCGGCTGATAGCTTTCTTCATCCCATCCAGAGACGGGTATCGAGTGTCCGTCTGCTACTGGAGCGAAGACGTCATGCATGTGCATGTATATTAGTTTGTGCGGTGGCATGGAGGCAACCCTCCCGAAAGTCCCTCTAAAAGCAGAACATCGAACTACACTTACATTTAAATCGAGCCAACGTACCTACGAGTGAAGCGCGTGCACGGCCGTTATTGCCACTTACGTCACAAGGTGGAGGCCGCAGGCAAAACTAATGAGACCGTTTGAATATTTCATGCCCGTCGTCACTTAATCAAAAGCTGCAATCCAGCAAGCGCTTAGATACAGTGAACTATATACCAACATCAAGACACGGATGTGACGTAGAAGTGGACATGTTAAGTCGCGAGATCACGACTATAATAAACACCACATTTACATTTACAATTTGTCATGCTATGCATTATTCATATAAGAGGCCCTTTATATGATGGGGGTGGGGTCGGGGGGGGGTGCGGAGTTGTAGTGCCTAATGACTGACGTCCGGTCAAGAATCATTGCGGCATGTATAGGACCATGAGATCGAGACATTTTTATACGTACAACTAAGTTGCAAAGTTACACCCACTGCAAAATTATACATACACGGACTACCAGGGGTTGTCGTCTATTCATACTACCAGCTACATGGCTTTGCCAATCACACTTTCGCCTCCCATCAGCAGACCCCAATCAGCTGAGATCACTAATTGCCCACATAAACATGTACGGCATTAACACTGTGGCCCGCGTATAAATATCGACATTGTTGTCACGTCGCTTGCTGGGTGCGTTGTGATCGTAGATAGGAGGAGAAAGTTCGAACAGTAATGTATACAAGTACATTAAGAATAGAGAATATCATCATACTCCAGGCGAAACTCACGTTGATCAACCAGACCCATGGTGATCCACGTCCTCTCAACCTTCAAAACAAATGGTTCTTTTGCATAGTTTTCTTGATAATACTACCCCAAATATAATTTCTTGTCATTCTTCAAATTATTGTTACTGTCTGAGGTCTGTTGTGAAACTCGCAGTGCTGCAATTGGGGTAGTTTAAGAGGGACCGTGCTGTAGATGTGAAGCATGTGGATGGTTTGCAGTAAAACATATTATTAGGACAATCAACCGCACATTATAAAAATACAACAATGCTCAGAATTAATAGAATGGAGAGCTATATTATAAACCTGGAAATAAATTATGGGAATTCCAGCCAAAGGAAATTTCATTGAAATGTTTTTAATTGAAAGCCCGGATTGAAAGTGAATGTGAAAAATTGACTTGTATTGATATATTATAGTGCGTTACATCGATTTATGATCATTGTATACGCTGTACACATGTACAGCTTATCACTAAATCAACACATCAGGAGCCAGCCATCAGACATTCCGCTGCAGTGGGTGTAGATGGTTTCATGAAGGTGGTTAATACATTGTATTCGACTGACATTTACTTTCATGGCCTGCATGTTTAGATTTTTATAGTAAGAATAATCTATAGATATATATTGGAATTGATTTACTTGGGTTTGAGTATTGATATTGATATCTTTCTCCACGTCTATAAAGCTATATCAAATAGCCTCTGAAGGGTCTTGACAATCGCCATTCTTGATGGCGTTCGTAATATATGGCTGATTTCCAGATGTAAAAATATGTAAAACGGATGTATACTAATTTAATGCGCCTCTACGCTTTGCTGTTTGTTCACGATACACATCGTTTCAAACGCACGAAAGGCTACTGAAACGGGAACCGATATATTCATGTTTAACCAGCTAAGTGTAGTGATAAGGGACGAACACCTCTGTACTTCGATGATTACAGTAGAACAACCCCGAGTGAGATATTATGTAGAAAAGACGCACCTTGGTCAAAACAGGAATAATAATTTTGTAAACCAATTTTTCATAAAATTCACATCCGGATTATGAGTCCAACATCTTTCCAACAAAGTTACTTGTTATTACTGCACACGTATCTATGTATTAATGTATACACTACTGTTATTACAATCGGACGATTTCAGTCTTCATTACACACATAAAGAGTGTTATATCCTTACTAGTGTAAACCCCCCTATAAACTAAATCCAAATGGTAATGGGAAATTAATAAAATACATAACCCTTCAAATAGGACCATAGTCAGTACAAGTAGCTATTCGAAAGAATTAATAAAGCTGCATCTAACTGTGTATGTCACCATTTTATCATCAAACTTCATCACTGGACACCTTGTATTATGTGGCCCACAGACACTGATAGAACCACATGGCAGAATCAAGTTATCATCAGCGGGCACCAGTCTGCCTTCTCTGTCATAATGTCCACCTATGTTTTTGACTATTTTTGACTAGGCCTTGTCCAGGAATCCCTACAGCAAGAGCTGGGGTCTCTTTGACAGGGCCATAATATATGTGATTCAAATCAGACTCGAAAGCAATGCATAGACACACAGACTGATTAGAATGGGACAAGACCAGAATTCAGAAATGCTCAATTATTAACGTAGAGTTACTTGGAAATACCACGTAGATGATCAACAACTGTTGGCATGCTATCAATTGATACTTGTTAAGCTAACTTCTTTTATTGAATTGGATTCAAAGTGTTTTATTCATTCATAATCATGTAATTACAGAAACACTCAAATACATAAAAGTCAACGAATATGGTTGACACCAAAAGTAAATACGTAAAAGTATGTTTTACATATTAATTTACACGGTGGACTATGAAGAGACCTCTATGTTTCCATTTCGGGGTTAATAACCCTGAAATTAAAAGACAGTTCATCCATCGTCGGTCTGTGGGAATCTTTTACACTATATATATATAGTCAGTGTTAGAATATCTACAATATATTGTGTACATATATAGCTGTGAGATATGACAATGCAGTTCACCTAACTTCATAATGATAACATCTTTCTGCATTTCAGGTTTGACATAGACCACTGTTATGAACCGACCATCTCTGTATGTCTGTGTCTGGGTACATTAGATATAACTCAGTGTGGTTAACATCATGGTAAAAGCTCACTGTATCGTCTGATAAGATATAAATTCCCATGTTGTTTGACCGGCCCAGTCTAAACAACGGATAAAGACTAATAAACAAACTGAGTAAAAACACCATCGATACCGTGTCTGTAGTTTTTGCTGATCATAAAATTTGACACCTAATTACAAAAAGAGCACAGTAGACTAAGCCTACTGCACAATCGGTGTGACATGTAGTAATTTTCAAACACATTAAGTTATGCAAATTAGTTTATGCAAAAGGTTTTTGAAAATAAATATGATCAGTGGTAATGAAAATGATAACTTTATTAGATAATATACGGCGTACATATACGTACAATTGTATTTGTTGCCATTTTGCGACTATGTCAGGTCCACAATGGAAGTAAGTGATAACATATTTTTATATGCTTACTTTTTCTGTTATCCAGATTTTTATTCAAACAATGGTATATATATATATATATTTTTTTTTCATATTTCCCCATTCAGTAGCAGTATTCTCATTGCCATACATATATTGTGTATTTTTGTCAAATATATGTTGAGTGTGATTCATGCTGTCTATATATTTTTAATGTTTATGCATTGCAGTCTCTTCCACCAGAGAAGGTGATTTCGACCTGTGTGTTACACACACTTTTGCTTTCCATCCCCAGGGAGTTTGCATTTATTTGCTACTCGGACGCACACACAGTACTGACAGAGTAACAAACACGAGGAGTCCACGCGAGGGGTAAACATAACAAAACAAACAATAAACACGGAATCCAAATTTCCCTTCACGATATTAGTAGTTCCTTGATGAGAGATATGATAGTGCATTGGTTGGGCTTAATTAATGAATTTGGGAATTAATGTTCTGTTAATCAGGTATGCAGTATATGCAGTATATTATTAACTTTTGGATTTTTCAAGCAGTAAACAAATATATACAAACAATGAATTTGGGGGTTTGAATATACAGTTGTTACTATTTTTGAATAAATAAATAAAAGGGAGACAAATTTATGGTCTAGTTGTATATTGAATATCCAAGGAATACAGACCAACCTTATACATAAATGAGGCACTCAGTTGTTACCAGGTAATTTACATTAAACCTAGTAATTTTGATGATAATAATTATATTTTTGATGAACAAATTGTATTTTGATGAAAAAATTGTATTTTTGATGAAATAATTATCAATCTACATTCTATATCTATAGTCTACAACTTAAATGCCCATGGGCATCGATTCTACAAGCTTGCTACTGAAATTGCACAATAAAAATCTACATTTATGAATATTGTCTATGTTATTTACTTACAAATATAGATAGACCTATAACACAAGATCGCTAAACATTAGACCATTTACCTCTTCTGAAAATTCCAACCACATTATATTCAATTTGCAATTGCTCAGTTCTATTTTTCTTGTACCTATCATAAACGTTACACCTCACAATGCAAACCGCTCACTGCAAAATCGGAAACTACATTAAATGCATAATATCATGAAAATTAGTCATCCAGGTTTACTTCTATACACACAATATTTAAACTATACAACTGGGGTTACGGTGTCATACGTCACAACACCGAGGAAATATGGCAGATGCCATTTGAAAGTCTGTTATCAATATAATTATCCAGTTGTATAGTTTAAATATTGTGTGTTTACATTAAATGCAGTTTTCCATTTGTTGGTTAATTGTCGATTTTTCATTGTAATCACCAACCCAGCATTATGTAAAACATTGCCACTGGATGCAATCAATTAACTGGTATTTTACTCTCAACTTCTTTGTTAAACAATAACATGTACCACATTTTACCAGTGATCCTTATTTAAAATAAACTTAAAAAGATTTCTTGCCATAATTATTTGTAACTAATACAAATATCAGCTATGGACATGTAGGTTACATCCTTTGAAAAAGAAGTCAATTGTTTCGTTTCTGTCCAATGATCTAGGCATGCAGTAAGGGGTGGCTCTCTCTGTTGCACGAAGTCCGCTCCGCCACTTTAAGGCTGTCATGACCTTTTGCAGACTCCACTGGTTCATAGCCGCGGAGGGAGCCGTACACATAGGTGGGTCTCCTTGCTCTAAAACACACATGTAAATCTTGTAAGATTGGTGAATTTAGTGGAAGAAAAACAAATTATACCATATATTACATATGTTGTTGTAGTTTGAGTAGAGCAAAATTTCAAGGACAGTCGATACAATCACGCATTAGCACTTCAGGGGGATTCATTATTCATTGCTTCCGTTTGAGAGGGAGGGGGGTACATTATGACACACACACAACATTCCTCCGATTGTACATGTAGCAGTGTTTACCAAAGTGCATCACTCATATGTTGACGATTGGTTATACATGTATATATTGGAATGATGATGGCACAGTGGCATAATGCACCTGTCTTAAGTTCCAGGTGAATAGGTGTCGCAGTTGTAGTGGTCCACAGTTTGAGTCCGAATGAGGCTACCGGTATGTGATATAGCGCTGTGGACTTGGAGAAAGAATCTTGTTATGTCAATACTTAGTTTTGATAGAATAGAGACTTTATTCTGAAAAATAACCACAGACTTTTAAACGTAAAACCTTAGTGCACAACTTTCTATGCACAGACTGGAAATCAAGAATACCGTATTTCCGCATTTTTGAAGCCTAGACTTTTATAGCAGCATATAGTTTTAGGTAAAGTCTTAAAGGAAATACAAAATGTATGTGATATCTAGCCTAATCAGACACCAACTGCAAAAATGTGCGAATTATATGCTTTGGGGGTGTTAGTCTAGATCACCCCTATAGTTAGGAGGTTTTAACGTACATGTAGTGCATACAATACACAAACGGATGGCCCATAGTCCATGGTACCTGATAAGATAGGAGTGTGAAACTTGCCACATTCTAAACATTCAAGTCAGAAATACATGTACTTGTGAGGTGGATATTCCCACACACATGGTATGCTAGATTTAAAAAGCAACAACTCTTTGGGCACATCATTTAACAATTTACAATTCAATGGAATCGTAAATGTACCAGTCATTCGATTCATCACTTATCGTGATCCCCTGCATGCGCAAATACCAGTGTGCTTAGTACCAGGATTCTCTTCTGCTCAGGCATAGATATTTTCATGTATGCACATGTATGTATGTATGGATGTCCACAATGGTTCAAAAAGCACCACTATCCTGGCTTCATTGGAAGTAGGCCGACTGGTTGAGTTTGATAGCTTTTTCAGTTTAAAATATTTGTAAAAGATGGTTTTAACACAATGTATATATTAGTAGTTTTTGGATGAGCAATCCTTTCTTCACATATTTTTTAAGGAATGTTAATGAGCAGTTTTAATAAAATTAGACTTTGAAATATTGCGATTGCAATTTTCCCTATTGTTCACGAATGAAATTTACGTTTTTATGCAGTAAAAAAGGAATATTCAAAGATTTTCATTATATATATATTACTTGCTTGTATTTTCAATCGTCATTTATCTTCATTAAACACTTAAGAAAACAAAGTGATACAATTTGCCCTAGATAATAGATTGAATGGGATCTTATTTATGACAATATCATATAGCAACATGCTGACCTCTGCATTTTGTGCAAGTATACATAATTTGAGTGGATTTTTCTGTCAACCCTGAAACAAAATACAATGTATGATTTATCACGGTTTTGTCAAGGTTGAATGAGAAACAATTAAAATAAAAACAATATACAATGTATCTTTAAGTATACAATATGCACAAAATGCAAATAAAGCCACAAATATTGAACATAATATCTAGAAAATACTTGGCATCAAAACGTGACAGGTTTGGTAGGATCATTCATAGACTAGAACTAATATTATACCTTAGAGTTAGATAGACAAGTGCTGCAGTACAAGCGATTGCAACAAGGACACCAGCTACTATCACTGCTACTCCATGAAAATCTGGAAACAAGGAACTTACAATTACTAGAATATATTATGTGATTACATAATTTGATTTGTTGGATATGTTGGCATTTTTTTCATGAATTCATTATAATTTCACATGTATCAAATATGATTGCCAGATGTAATCAAATATCAGAATTTGCCCTTCCCATCAAATAAAATCACTGCAAATTTGACCCTCTCTCCATCTTCTTATGCACATATCAACTCACCACACACTCTTCAAAATGTCTATAGGGAAGTCAGGTAAGAAGTTCATGATCAGAACACAAGAACACAAGAAGTATGTTAGAGACGTGTTACACAGGATTGCCCCCCCCCCCAGCCCCCACCCAATTGATTGACAACTGATTGACATCAGATTAAAAATTTGATTTTCTCGCTTGCCGTCACCAATCTGTTGAGAATTTTTACCTTTGTGCACTGGTGGGAGCTTAATGTAAACTTAATATGAAATTATTGGCGTCGTACCCGCAGAGTACAAAGCCGAATGGGAGCTCATAGGCCACTGAGGGTCATCTTATTAGCGTCGTATTGGTGGCTTACTATATAAAAGGCGTAATGTTAACAGACTCTCTGTTCTATGTTATAGGTGATATTCTAAGCTTCAATTTCAGTGCTCATATGATGCCATATGTTGTTTCTTTGATTCGACATCAGTTTTCATTTGCCCTACCGCTGGTTTTTTGGGTGATTTCACAATGGTGCAGTTCTAACAAAACCGCAAATATCTCACTTACTGCCGGGTTTGAAAATGTCTATCCTCGCTAAAATTGTGTCCCATATTATCCTCTATGAAAATAAAGTGGGTGATTTTGTGGCCCTTTTATGGATGCAAACAGCCCTTGGCTCCAGGAGTATTACTGATGAACCGATTTTGCTTTAACAAACTTTACATAACAATTAGGTATGAGGCGACAAAAAAGTTATTCAATTTTGGGCACTTTGCCAATTAAAGTATGCTTTCCACTGGGACATGTTTAGTCTGTTTTTGACATTTTGTGCAATTGTCACAATGAAAGTTTAAAAGTTCAAAAGTTACTTTTGACTTTTGAACTTTTGAACTTTTAACTTTTGAATGCATTATTTTATATTCAGTGAAGTTTGAAAAGTCATTGTTCATTGATGCTAGTTTTTAAAGAACAAATATGTTTTTGACTGAGAATCTTTAATTATAGCAGTGGCCTGTGGCCCAATGTGGTCAATTATGATAGCCCCTTAACAGTTCTGTGAACTAAATGACCAGTTCGCTGCATACCAAAATTAAGGCGTTTTCCTTCTGTGGTGCTTGGTGCTGCTTGCAACAGCGCTTCCATAACTTTCCCCATGTTGCCGTCGGTCCCAGTGCTGCCCTGAAAGGATGTAATAAATGGAAATTACACAAAATGAATTTACATATCAAATTAATAGTTGTTTTATAATGAATATGCAATAAGGAAAGCATGTATTCCTATGGTATGTGGTTACAGCACTAGCATCTTGGTTGGTCATGTTAAAGGGGTCTTGAAAGTTTTAGATTATGTAACGCTCAGTTGATATGAATTATATTTAATATAAATAAAGCATTAAGAACATGTTTCCCGCTAAGGTTTTCTAGTTGGGGCACCAGCAGTATTTTTATGTTTTTTTCTTAGAAATATTCAATTCAAAAGAAATGCATATTGCAAAAATATTTTATGATCTACCATTTTTCCCGTCAGAGAGTTCTTGAGTTTGATCACAATGGTCTCACAGACAGCACATTCCTTAACTTTCACTCCAACTGGGTTCAAAATGGGCCAGAAAGGTGTCATCTCTTCCTTGGCCGTCATAGCGCAGAGACCAATATCTGTGCACACCTATAAATTATCAAGGTATTATGCTCCTAAAATTAGATCAAAATTCTGTGTACATATAGGTATTTTTAGTTCAAGATAGAGCTCATAATGGACCAAAAATGATCTTTCTATGGTAGGAAAGGGAAACCTTTTTTTAATTTTTGTCATGCTTAAACACACTGTTATTATATACAATAGGCTAAAAATCAAGATCTTTGAGCAAGTTAAAGTTTAGGTTAGATTTTTTCAAATACATATTTTATGAGCTTTTCTGTAGTGATTTGTGTGTTCTCTATATAGCTACAATATTTATTGTCTTTTGGTAAGACAATAATTAAGATATTGTCTGGGAATCATCTTATTTTTTAGTATATATGATATAATATATTGCAATCTAACTCTTTGATTTTTTTTTCATAATATTATATCTCATATTAATAAGTCGCATTAAAGATTTTAATGTTCTTTAATCACATATGAATTAACTACAGAAGAGTGTGTCAAAATATTTTACACTTGCCTAATTGAATATTGATAATATTTAATAAACATCAATGAAACTAGATAATATATCATAACACATATAATGATATTATCTATAAGAGTCATGTCTACTTGTCAACAAAGTAATATAATGCACTAAGTACCACAAACTAAATTATCATTACCCGTATGCACACAACAAAAGATTTACAGTAAATCATTCCAACATTTTTAGGCACAGACTACCTTAATTAAGTTAGTAAGGAAGTCGTAAAGCTAGAATGAGCCAGCAAATGAAAATATGTATAATTGAAAGGGATGAGTCAGTCAATTAGTTGGAAAAATGTAACATGCTGTTGAGAATATATGTGCATATGCTGCAATGTTGAAATTTTTGTAGGGTGACCTGATGGTTATGGTACAGACGTTTCGATCCTTGTGTAAAGACAGTAATATGACAATAGTTTTGAATAGTTTTGATGTACTATTACAAAAGCCTTTGTATACCTCTTTACTCTTTTCTATTGATGTAGTTATCATTGATCCAAAGTTGCTGATAAATGTGTCACATGTGCCTTTGATGGTGGGTGGAAGGAATTTGCAAACCTTATCCATAATCAGCATCACCTCCATCTGTAAAATAGTGTTTGTGCACTTAGCTAGTATCTATGCTTTATTGCATTTTCTAAAAATGTAATGGTGTATATGTTTGTTACTAATTATTATCAATTTACATAGTAAATATATCACTCAAATATAATGCTCACCTGCGTGAAATTTTTCTTGCCTATCAAAACATGTATTTTGTAATTGACCATTTCACAGAGAGCGCATTGGTGTACTGAAGTGTCAGCTTCAGTGGACACATCAGCGGCTGCAGCAATTGTGGCCGCCTTTTCACATAGACCCAGATAGGAGCAGGCCTAGAATGATAGTTCATATGTAATTATTTATTAGTTCTTAATTATTTGTCTTACACTGGCATATTGTGAAGAGTTATTAAGTGCTAATAATTTGTGAGGATTGTTCTTTTGGGGCATAGCAAGAATAATGTTGAGATGTTGGAGCATTTTGGGGCATAAACCAAAAGATTATGTAGGTTGCATATGGTTTGTGAAATCATTTTGTAAATGGAAATCATGCAGATGCCCCGCTGAGAGATAATTAGCAGAGGCAGTAATAAGAGCCAGCCTCTTAATGAATTGTAGCAATAAAAATACATTTGTCAACCAACAGCCAGATTAGAAGTTGCGCTTTAGTTAATGTGCTGGCAGCTAGTACATAGAGTAACATTTTTTATCACAACTAAAAATGGTAATGTATAACAAAATATAAGTTATAGGAATGAAATGCTATTTTTTTTCCCGATCTACATTGCCATTCTTATTATTCTGATTGGTTTACATAATAATAGTGAATACTCACATGAAAATGGCGGGTTTGGTTTTTCAAGTCTGTGTGGAAGACGAAGTCAGACATTTTATACAAGCCTAAATTGGGGATTAAGTGCCATTATTAGAACAGCAACATCTTATTTACACACACATTACTACTCACTCAAGTGATACAGTAATCTGTATTCAAATCAAAAATATAAACAAACTTTGCTGTTCTAATCACGGTACCTAATCCCCAAATTAGTAATGTTCAAAATGTCTGACTTTTTTTTGGTCTCCCACAGAGACTAAAAAGTGCTATTTTCATGTAAGTGTTCACTGTAACCAATGTAAACCAATCAGAATAATAAAAATTTCCATTTCAGTGTAGATCCGGCAAAAATAGCGTTTCATTCCTATAATTCTTATTTTGATATTCAATATGTTTTTAGTTATGATAGAAAATGTTACTCCATAAACTTCCTGTCAGCATATTAGTTGTAATAATCAATAATCCAATTATTATGTATTTCAATGTGAATTGAATTGAAGATGCACCTATAATGTACCTGGTGTAGGAATAGATTTTGCACACTTACTGGTCCAAAACCATAAAAAAACAGTTTATCAATCCATACTTAATATTTCCACAGAAATGTCTTGAATATCTTTTTAGAATTATTAAATCAGGCAAAACTATCATTCAAATATGCTTTTATTCTTTGAAAAGCAATATTTTACTAATCGCACAAACTTGACACTAGAAAACAGTATTGCTAAATTGCTGTGCCTAAGCCTCAGATGCTATGTCAGCATAAATTTCTACGGTACCTGCTTTGGATCATGTTCGTTTATCAAGCTTCCATATGTGTCAGCAAATTGAATGCATTTTGTCTGGATAAATGGAGGCAGAGTCGGGCATATTGTGTTGAGAGAAGGCATAATACCAGTCTGTAATAGAAAAAAGATGTAGTAGTACGTTATGTCAGGTAGTCTGTAGTCTGCCAACCATGTTCTGTGCAGTTAGTCCAATTACTACTTTATTTCCATTGCTTTGGCTTATAAGTCTCAAACCTTAGAAGAGCTATTCATCATCCTTTGATCAATCTTGGTCATAATGAATTCACAGAGTGTGCATTTCTTTACAGTAGGAACAGCTGACCCAAACTGTGGCCAGGCTGGTTTCATCATGGGAGATGCAACCTTGGCGGTGGCCAACGCTGTGTCCTGGCACAGACCAATCTTTGTGCAAACCTAAATACAAAGGAAAATTATCATATATAAACTCATTTATGATGAAATTGTAAATTTATTTTGTTGTTAATTCAGAAATACATTCAACGGCATATCAAAATGAAATAGAAGAAAGTGTTCTAAGTGTCAACAGTGTATTATATGTAGAAGTGCTGTCCCATCGCTCCGAACAATGAGAAACGATAGAGTAACCTTTGAAAGCATGCAAGTACATTGATCTATCACCAACTGTAGGATTTGACCACGAGATTGGAGCGTCAATCGTGAAATTGAGCATGCTCACGTCTGATTTACTTGAACGAAGTGACACGACAACCGAGTGGTCAAATGCCATTCTATCATGATAAAATCCACGCTATTGTATTTTTGTATATTTGATCGTTTCAATGGTCGGCAACATTTTGCACATGTTCAAAATTTACTAACGTTCTAAACAAACAGTTTTCCACCACGTAGCTGTCACCTGGTTTGGTTGTTTCGTGTGCATCCTGTATTAGTTTACCGATAGTTTTAGACGTTGCCTGTCGGTTGATACATCGTCACATTGATTTAGAAACTGCCACTGAATGTGAACAATGCGTTCATTTAACTGTCTTACTAATGCACATTGTGTGACTTGAACTGTTTTCGAACTACCATTTAGCGTTGACCTAACTACAACAGAACTACCAAACAATAATATTAATGACTACCTAATGCTTACTCAAAGAACACGCAATGCATGCTGAACCGCCTTTGCGCCCGTAATCCACGGTGACATTATGTGGTTGCATTCGCTACAACCGTAATGCCTAGGGCACATTACACGACACGCGCTGTCTACCGGCACTCTATGACCAAAAACGCACGGAGATCGTAAAGATTTGTAAGTGTTAAGTGCGATAAACGCAGCGTTTTTAAGGCCGTAGGGTGGTAGCAGAAGTTTGGCATGCCAAACTTCCGCTACGACCACTGCAAGCCGTGGTCTGACCATAAGGCAGTGCATATACCTTGCGCTAATCGTCGCATAATAACAGAGGATTTAGCCGCACGTTGCCGGCACAGATACAGCACTGGCACCGTGAGTTCCCTGTACCATGCATTTACGAATGCTGTATAAGTTATATGCATTAAAGTAGGTTTTACGCGAGCACAACGCACGTTCGTTGCATATTGACCTCACGGCCACCTCAATAGAAGCATTCCAAGTGCCGATGCACTCATAACGCACGGAGCCCATGCTGAATGTGCCCAAAACTGTACTTTCGTCCATGCATGCAGAAAACGTCGTAGAGACCGCAAACCTCAACATGCCTTGAGGCAAACACACCCGCAAGGTCAAATGTACCCCTCGCTTTAAAGACACAAAGCTATTAAGCATAACCAACTACGTTGGTCAAGCAACAAATGGTAAATCCCAGTATGGGCTCAGAATCGTTAAGTGGCTCACGTACAATCGTACATGTCCTACCTGGCAGCTCTGAAAATCATTGTTTTCATTATGACCTTTTTGTGTATAAAATAACGCTGTTTTGTGTAATACCAAGGCACTTTTAAGACACGTTTACTTATCAAATTAACTTACATTGCAAGTTGAGCATAGTGGGTTGTGTACGTGTGTTTAGTTACAATGCAATTCTCGAGTGCAATGTGAAAGCTGCACTCTCTTACATTACATAGCCTAAATAATACACACTAACCATCATGATTAATGAGAAATAGTAAATTTTACTGGCAATAACTTCTAACTTTGTTACATTCCCATGATTATCATGAGGGTAACGGATTTACGTTTCAACAAGCACAGTATAGACTTGACTTATTGCTTTCAAGTAATTACACTTATTTCCTTGAATGATAAGATATTTTCCTTGAATGATAAAATGAACTTCTTCTCTATATAACATTCTTAATCATAGATCAATTGCTGTGCATTTATTTGTTTATCTATGTTATTTTTTGTTTACCTGTACGTGTGTGTGTTTGGGTGTAGGCGCAAGTTTCAGTGTAGTCTAGTCATTGAAGTTAACTTACTCACTAAGAAGTTCAGTGACCCCCTGATTTTTCTTAATGAACACGTTAGGTGACTGTGAATGTGTGACATTTTCATTAAAAATCAATGATATGATTTTTTCATACTTGTGCACCTCAGAGTCAATCTTTAGGCACTGCTGAGAAAATCAGTATCCTAGATATTTTGACTGTTATATTGGTTGTATACACAAACTGTGATAATAAATTCTCATCGTGTCACATGGACGTTACTATAGAACATATACATATGTGAGCAAAACCAACAAAAATACACACCAATATTAATCATAATGAACAAATAAAGATGCTGACTGCACTACGTTACAGTGGTCAACGTGATTTGCATGATTTCAAGGCAAAGTGACGCAAGTGAACACCAAATTTAATGAACAAGGCCGATGATGCCAACTTTCAGTTTACTTTCCACATCAGTAATACCTTGGTATATACCATGGGAATTTGAAGAGAAAAATCAATGGTGGGTCAATTAGGAGCATACATGTATGTCTTTAAATATTTGGAACGCCACAGCATCTTGAATGAATTTCAATGGTCATTTAGGGAATGGAGCTGTGGGACATCACTTTAGATATAAAGCCATTGTGAAGCGGTTTCAAAGCTGACCATATCCTTCAGTTGTTGATTGATTACGCCCTGTCAAAATAAATTCAGGATTTGATTGCTTGGTTGAAATTTAAAAGCATATATAGATGTGAATACCTACTACGAAGGACCCCAGCACATCAAAAGTGCTGTTAAGTACATGTATGATACATTGTGTTTACTATACAAAACACTCATTAACTGCTGGCATGCTGTGCATTGAACATAAGGGTTAATTTTAGGGCCGCAAATAATCAAGTTATGCTAAATGGTTCCTGTTGAATTGTCAAAAAATCAAAGAATCTTTAAAAACCATGACAGACTTGGAGCAAAACGGTCTTTAGTAGTTCGTCGGAGAGGTGACGTTCCTGGGAAACAGCAAATGGCAGAGCTTTTCTTACTTAAGTGGCCCCGGGTGGCAGATTGTTGATTTTTATCTTTATCTATTTTTTGCATATTTTTGGGGAGAAAACGTGTCTTCTATTGTTTGTGTTTATCTCAACGACTCTGTGCTACTGGGCTAGAATTGCTAGTTCAACTTAGTACTATGAAACTTCATTATGTCAAAATTGCTTATTACGAATAAAGCTTTATATCGACATAATTATTGATTCCATTTAAACTTTCTACACAAACTTGTTAATCTTTTATCTGGCCTGTGCAAACACTACTAAAATACTGGTGAAGTATATGTGTTAATTAGCTCTTTTGTTTATCGAACTAGCTGACTTAAAACATAATTATTATCAGTACCATGAATAGTTGAACATCGCATATGCTATACTTCAGTACTGAATTCTTTTCATCTGGATTCATAATATAGAGAAAGAACGCACTACATGTAGGTTTGTCTGAACAAAAAAATAAAAATAAATAAGTTTGTCCCTTCTCTATATCTATAATGCTGTTTTTAATTCATTCAACCACTTACCTCTTTAGACTGTGTAATTGATGTGGTCATCATTGAGCCAAAGTTGTTAATGAAAGTGTCACATGTGTCTTTGATGGCTGGTGGAAGGAATTTGCAAACTTTGTCCATGATGAGCATTACCTCCGCCTACAAAATTCATATTAGTTTTCTGTAATATGATTGTGCTCACTGATTTACTATACTTGGATACACAAGTGTTTTTAAACTTAAAGGGAAATGCATGGCTGACATTCATGTCAGATGTACCTTTTATAGCAGATACCTTTTAATATTAGCATTTCCACCAATTTTGTATCTTGTCATCATTTAGCTTTAGATTTATTTGTGATTGAATTATTTTTTTGTTGATTTCATATTTGTGTGAAAGTACCAAACGTAATTAGAGTGACTCACCTGAGTGAAATTTTTCTTCCCAATCAACATATGAATTTTGTAGTTGACCATTTCACAGACAACACACTGGTGTGCAAGAGTGTCAGCTTCAGTAGACACATCAGCAGTAGCAGCAACTGTGGCCGGCTTTTCACATAGACCCAGATAGGAGCATGCCTAAACAATATTGTCATATTCTGGTATCAGCACATCAACTAAAGTTAATCGTTCATTTTTCGTTGACAGTATTTTGAAACTATTATGAAGAAGGTTATTGATTGTTTGAGGAAAAAAATGATAACGGAACCACCAAATATTACCAGAGAGGCCCCCTACCACTTGATAAACAACTTTGAGACCCCACCCCCAGACACATTTTCCCCCACCCTTTTACCCTTCTAATGTTTAATACATCTCTAGCTAGCAGAGCCGGAAAATCAGTAATGATGCCAGTGGTTGTAGTCCAGCCTTAGAATAAGTGTGAATGAATTGAACCATATACCTGGTCAGGTATCAGCAGTATTAAATTACATTCCATCCACTTAAACGAAGTGGTGTCCAAGCATGGCATTCTAGTATCAAACTCAGTCACAACAAACCCTTTCAGTTAGTAAGAAACCAACCCATTACATGTATTTATCAAATCATTATAACAGTCCAATTGTTGTGTATCACACAATCAAAAAGCAAAACATCAACAGATATCAACAAATATCGCAGATATTGATAGTGTGCTTCGTATTTTTAGTAAGACTGAGATGACTAGGTTATGTAGAATGCAGTTGTGCTGGAAGATCAAGCACGTATACATCTGTATGGATCTATTAATAGATCTTAAATGACCCAAATGCTTGGAGAGGACAGTTTCGATGTATCTGGGTAGTCAAGTCACCCTCTGAATGAGGAATAATTAGGGCCCACTAAAAGATCAATATCGAGAAAATCATACTGTGTATAGTATAAAGAAAATTTAACAGGATTTCTTGGCCATTAGAAAACAACTAGATTAATTAGACAAAACACCCTGAACATATGTGCAGGTGGTAGTAAGCCGAAAAGTTTATGGTATCCCTAAAGATGAGTTTCTAATGATGAGTTTTTACAGCAATAAGATGTTTTTTACCTGCTTTGGGTCATGTTCGTTGATCAAGATTCCATAGGTATCAGCAAATTGAGTGCATTTTGCCTGGATAAATGGAGGCAGAGTCGGGCATATTGTGTTGAGAGAAGGAACAATGTCAGCCTGTAACAGATGAAAATGTCTTTGATTACCTACAGGAAAACACAGAGAGCAAGTTTTACAGTTATTAGAAGTCATATGTTCTTACAATTCACTTTTGTTTCCAGTTTGAATGATTGTAAGTCATAACCTTAGAGCCATTCAGAAGTCGTTGCTCAACCTTCGTCATAATGAATTCACAGAGTGTGCATTTCTTTACAGAAGGAACAGCTGACCCAAACTGTGGCCAGGCTGGCGTCATGAGAGGTGTTGCAAGCTTTGCTACAGATGCGTCAATGCAGAGACCGATCTTTGTGCAGACCTAAATGTTGGATAAAATGGTCGAGCATAACTCACAAAATTATCAAAAGTATCTTTTGTATGTACTATTGATTGAAAGTGCATTGTTTATATGTAAACCAAAGTTCTGTTATGCTGTACATGTACATCGTTTCAATTTAATTGAAGGTTATACAGAAATGTGAAAACCCTAGTCAGATGCTTAGTCCTGTAGCAATCTTTCTGAGGACATTCCTCCTGCATCAGGCTTCGATGGGAAAGAGCGCAGGTTGCTGTTTTGCACCTTTGTTTTGCATTGAGTCACATGATGGGTGGAATTCTTGCATTGAGTCATGTATTGGGCGGAATTCCGTCACAGTTTCGTCAACTGTGGAGGGGAGGGGGAAGCGGGAGTCCATTTTGCCACTGTTCAGGTTGAGTCTGTTCTTGTGTATGCCAATCTTTACAGCTTTGAGGACCTTTCTCCAAGACTTTTTGCTTGTGTAATTACCAGAGATTTCTAGGGGATCACATGTCCATTCGTATTGGGATCTGCACCGCTGAATCTGTGTTCTGTGTCAAAATACTCAACTAGTCTATTGCCAAGGTTTCTTCCTGTCTTGCCAACCTACCTCTTGCACTGTGGAGAAAGGATTTGATATGCCACGCCGCATTTCTTCAAGAGGTCAGGCCTGTCCATAAGTTGGACCTCAAGATGTTGAATGGTATGTGGTAACTAGATGAAACTTGCTGGATTACATCTAATGTCCCTTGCATGTAGGGAATCTGTACAGGGATTCTGAGCTGAGGCATATGAGCTTTCTGTTGCCTCTTGTTGTTCTCACACTATGCCATCAAAGGCTGTTGCAGGAAAAACAGTCCTGCAAAACATCGCTTCAAGACGAACAAAGAAGCATCTGAGTAGGTTATTGACCTATCTGTATAATGAATCCAGATGTTAAGAAATCTCTAATCAATGATATTTGAAGGTTGTCAAAGCCTGATACAATATCATGATAGTTACAAAGTCAACGTATATCTAAAATATATATTTCAATGCAACGTCAATATTGTGTATAAAACTTATTATTTCAACTGTATTATGCAGCGATCTAATTGTATTTCACTTACCGGTAGATCAACTAGTGTCGCATATCTATACATAATTACCTCTTTGGACTGTGTTATTGATGTAGTCATCATTGAGCCAAAGTTGCCGATGAAAGCGTCACATGTGTCTTTGATGGTGGGTGGAAGGAAGTTGCAAACTTTGTCCATAATCATCAATACTTCTGTCTACAATGTTGCCATTAATTATTCACTGTGGGATATTTAGATCACATTATATCCAGTATTTTGCTATGTTGCCAAAGTGTCACCTGAGTCTACTAGAATCAATAAATGATTCATCAAATCCATTCAAAATACTTGTATATGATGTAACTGGTGTCAGTAGACAAATTAAATCAATAAAATAAATGTAGTAATTGCTGTGCCGCATCCATTGATTATAAACAAATTTAATAATAATTAAGATGAGATGCAATATTAAAATTTTCAATAATTTTAACAAAATATTGCATCTCATCTTAATTATTATTAAATTTGTTTATAATCAATGCAGCAATTACTACATTTATTTTATATCATTTTCAAAGCTGTGACTTTCAAATCATCATGAGAAGACTTGTAAGCAAAGCACTTTCATTTCTGAAATATACGTTGAGGAATACTTTTATACCAGAAGAACAAGGACAGATGTGGATACGGTTTGCATTATTAACATTTAATGTTAAAATTATTGAAAATTTTAATATTGCATCTCATCTTAATTATTATTAAATTTGTTTAAAATTAAATCAAGTTAATTTGCATATATGTATTTAAAGAGTTGTTGTATTCATCATTTAAAGATATAAGTTCCCAAGGGCAACTCATTATGGTAAGAGTAATTTACTAATCTAAATGGTGAAGTGAGTATGTTGAACAAAGCGATGTTACTGCAAGACCCAAACTTGTCGAAATATATTATTATGATAGATCTATATACTAGCTATATATGTGATACAATTTTGTGACTGTAACTACCTGACCTCTGTGATCTCTGCTTTGGTGCAAAAGTGCATAAGCTTAAGTATACAGTGTACTATCACTTATCAGAATGTCACTTTCAAAATACAACACTCAAATATAGCACTCACCTGTGTGAAATTTTTCTTGCCTATCAGCATATGAATTTTGTAGTTGATTATTTCACAGAGAGCACACTGGTGTGCTGGAGTGTCAGCTTCAGTAGACAGATCAGCAGCAGCAGCAACTGTGGCCGGCTTTTCACATAGACCCAGATAGGTGCACGCCTAAAAAATATTGTCATATTCTGGTATCAGCACACCAACTAAATTTGATTATGAACTTTTCATTGAAACTATTTTGACACTTTTCGAAGATGGTTATTGACATTTCAACAAATCGAACAGGGAAGTATAAAATGTTTGGTAAGAATTTAAGTGAGCTCCATCCCCGCAGATCCATTTCGCCTGGTCTTTTCCTATTGTAACATTTAACGTATCCCTAGCTAGCAGATATTGCTGATGTTTATTCTCAAGTACCACAAACTCATGAAATGCACACATCTGTTATTGTTCTACTGGTTGTAGTCCAGGCTTTGAATATATGCTGAGAATTAAACCAAATGCCTGTACAAGTTCCAGCACTATCAAATTAAATTCCATCCACTAAAACTAAGCGGTGTCCAAGCATGACAGTCTAGTATCAAACTCAGTCACAACAAATCCTTTCAGTAGGAAATCAATTAGTTATCAAATCATGATATTGATGCATGTTGTGTATCATATGAGCAAAGGGAATAAAAATATATCACCACAAATATCAATTGTGTGCTCTGTAAGATGAGACTGAGATGTCTAGGTTATCTAGAACATAGTTGTGTGGGAAAATCAAGCATGTCTGTTTATGGGTCTAACAGACCCTACATGTATGACCAAAAGGCTTGGGGAGGATGGCATTTGATGTTCACTGGGCATCCAAGCCACACCCTCCGAATGAAGAATAGGGTCTGCTCAAATAAATCTAACATTTTACAATTTGTGCAGCAAGCATCATCTCACACATTTTGCTGGCATCTCTAAAGACCTTAAATGATAAGTTTTTACTGCAATAAGTGAAATTTATTACCTGCTTTGGATCATGTTCGTTTATCAAGCTTCCATAGGTGTCAGCAAATTGAGTGCATTTTGCCTGGATAAATGGAGGCAGAGTCGGGCATATTGTGTTGAGAGAAGGAACAATGTCAGCCTGTAACAGACGAAAATGTCTTTGATTACCTACAGAAAAACACAGAGAGCAAGGTTTACAGTTATTAGAAGTTATGTGTTCTCACAATTCACTATTGTTTTCCTAAATTGGTTTGAATGATTGTAAGTCATAACCTTAGAGCCATTCAGAAGTCGTTGGTCAACCTTCGTCATAATGAATTCACAGAGTGTGCATTTCTTTACAGAAGGAACAGCTGACCCAAACTGCGGCCAGGCTGGCGTCATGAGAGGTGTTGCAAGCTTTGCTACAGATGCGTCCATGCAGAGACCGATCTTTGTGCAGACCTAAATGTCAGATAAAATAGGCCTGCATAACTCAAAAAATTATCAAAAGTATTATTTATCATAATGATCTATTTGTTCTCAGTTTACAAGAAGATAATTATCCTGCTTAAGTCCTTTGTTTCAATCTTTTTGCAGCTTGTCAAAGCATGAAAAATTATTGAGACATTTGCCCAGTCAAGTGTGTATCAAAAACATATATTTTAATGCAACATCAATGTGGAATATAAAGATAACATATCAATTATATTATCCAGCGATCTTTTTACTTAGACCATCTGGTGTAGCGTGTCTATATATAATTACCTCTTTGGACTGTGTTATTGATGTAGTCATCATTGAGCCAAAGTTGTTGATGAAAGTGTCACATGTGTCTTTGATGGTGGGTGGAAGGAAGTTGCAAACTTTGTCCATAATCATCAATACTTCTGTCTACAATGTTGCCATTAAATATTTACTGTAGGATACTTAGATTAATACATTATATCCAGTATTTTGCTGTGATTATGAAAGTGTCATCCAAGTCTACATTGCCAGTATTTTGCTGTGATTACGAACGTGTCATCCAAGTCTACATTGCCATTTATCAATCCCTGTAAAAATACTTAAGTACCTAATTGGTATCTTCACAGTCTGCAACCAAATTAATTAAGCTTACTTTCATATAAGAGTACATGTACTTGTATTCATCCCTTAAATATATGATAAGTAAGGATTCCAGAGGGAAACTCATTGTAATAGTTTATCGTAAGTAATTTGTGTGCACCATTAATAATAATACATGTAACACCAAAATATAACACTTACCTGTGTGAAATTTTTCTTGCCTATCAGCATATGAATTTTGTAGTTGATTATTTCACAGAGAGCGCACTGGTGTACTGGAGTGTCAGCTTCAGTAGACAGATCAGCAGCAGCAGCAATTGTGGCCGGCTTTTCACATAGACCCAGATAGGTGCACGCCTAAAACATATTGCCATGGTATCAGCAAGTCCAGCAGATTGTTTACTTGCATGTTTTTATGTGTTAGATCTCATAGCAGCCTTACAGTCACTGACTATAATTGAACATTTATAAAATGTCCTCTATCGGGTTTGTCCATGCTACTATACAATAATTTAATACACGAGAAACCGTTAATTCTAGTTATAAAATGGTTGAGAACTGATTTTATTTAAAAATGTACCTGCTGTGGATCATGTTTGTTAATCAAAAGTCCATAGATGTCAATGAACTTGGTGCATTTCGACTGGACCATGGCAGGTAGTGTAGGGCACACTGTGTGAAAAGATGGGAGGGCTTCTGCCTGTAAGAGTCAAAGATATTGTTTCAAGAAAATTCATATATAACGAATTTGCATTAAAAATATTTTTAATAAATTTACTTTAAAACACTTTAAATTCGAGACCAGTAATATTTGAGATGCCCACTTATGTATACATGTAGGTGTGGTTTTAATTGAGGCAAAAGTAAATTTGAGTACTTTTTGAGTACATGGTTTTAGCTAAACTATACCCATGTACAGGCTTTTATCGACATACAGAGGTATAAAAAGTATTTTTTTTCTTGACCATGTGACGTAGGTGACATGTACTTTGGTTGCGTCTGTGAAGTTGAGTATTCAGAGTAGTAGAAGATTACTGGTGAGGTATGTAAAAATTAATGTCATACAATGTTTAAAGAGTGCGGAAAATGTTTGGTTGCTGTTTGACATCAAAATCGCAAACAATTGCAATCTTAAAAAGTTGCAAACGTAAACGGTTTAACAGCATTTTATTGTCACAAATGTAACAAGACTGATTAGTATTGTGTAGGTCTCCAGTGTGCAGAGATTTGTAACCTCCTTACTGAGCATAAAGTATGCATAAGTACGTTGAACTAAACTACGTATAAGATCCTCAGTTACGCACATTTTGTCATGTCACTAAGGTTCAGTTCTCTCTAGTCGCTGGTACGGTCTCCATGTAGGGTCAATAATGAGGAGCAGGATTGGAGAGCCAGCTGGCAATGCTCGACATGGTTGCAAGGGGTTCTAGTTGGTCATCAATCAATGGGTCCACTTTCATATGAGAACGGGTTATTGTTTCGTTGCTCCATGCTGCACCATTAGGGCTATAACATAGGATCCAGCATTGGGTCAGAATCCAGCTTGCCCTTCATTATCCACGACTGTGGATCACATGATGAAGGAACACAACGACAACAGTGAGGTTAGAGGTCGCCAGAATGTGCTAGAGACATTTTGCGCAGATCAGGAAGCAGCGGGAAAGCAAACAAGCCACAAGTGCAAGATAGAAGCACAACAAAGTGGAATCCACATCCGCGGTGTCAACACGAGTGACACACTTGTGTAACAAAGCCAGTAGTGTTGTGTAGGTCTCCAGTGCGCAGGGATGGTAGCAATCCTTGCTGAGAATAAGGCATATAAGCAAGTTACACAGGACTAGGTATAAAATCCTTACACACGCATTGTTGTTTGCTATGGGCACTTTTAGGATTAGAGACTCTGTACTCTACCTCTCAATACTAAGATTAGGCTTTCTTGTTCATTTCTCTCGTCATTGGTATGGTCAGCAAATAGAGCGGTCAATCGTTGGAACTTCGGGGTTGGCCTGTGAAGGGCAAGCAGGATTCTGGCACATTGCTTGATCCTCTGTTAGAGGCTTAATGCTGCAGCATGGAGCAACGAAAAATCAACCCGTTCTCATATGAAAGTGGACCCATTGATCGATGATCAACTCAAACCGCTTGCAACCATGTCGAGCACTGTCAGATGGCTCTCCAATCCTGCTCCTCATTGTTGACGGCCCTGCACGTGAATTATATTATAATTATGAGTTAGTGTTTTTTTCTTCTAAATAATGTAGTAATCACATTACAGTCAAAGCGATTGAGTGTGAACGATGATTTTATTTTAATAACTTACCCCAGAGGAGCTATTTAGCAGTCGTTGATCCACTTTGGTCATAATTAACTCACAGAGGGTGCACCTTTTCATTGAAGGGACAGCTGCCCCAAGCTGTGGCCAGGCTGGCATCATCATGGATGATGCAACTGGTGTGTCCTGGCAGAGACCAATCTTCGAGCAAAGCTAGATACATAAGAGCAAAGAATTTGTAAAAAATTATCATCTCTGGGCAAAACATCAATTTCGTTATACATCATAAGGCAAAAAGTCAATTTCAATAAATGAATGCGCAAAAACGATTTCTTGTGTAACTTAGTAAATGTAACATAGCAAGAGACTTGTGTCCTCACTGTCTATTGGCAAAAACTCTACCTCTTCTGGCTGCTCTAAGAGACCTATCATCGTTGGACCATATTGGCTGACGAAAATATCGCATTTTTCCTTCATGGTAGGTGGTAGTATGCTACACATCTTGTCCAACTTGAGTGTTATGGCAGTCTGCAAATAGTTTTGTACTTACAATCTTGCAGGCCTTTATATATATGTGCGGCATCAACGGCATAACCCTATCAAAAAGTGTATAAAACAAAATATAGGCAAGGACAGCAGGGCCGGCAATTATGAAAAGTAGCTGGCCTTGATAAAAAGTGTCCGGCCCTTAACTATGTGTCTATGGAAAGCTTTACAAAAGTAGCCTACCCACGGGGTCGTGAACTTTTGAAACTAGCCGACCCATGTTAGAATCAACCGGTGCCAAGCCGCCTGTATCCCAGTTCTGTGGCAATATAATGTATAATACCACAGTCTAAATACCTAAAATTACTCTCGTCTACAGCTGATCAGAGTAAAGCTCATTTGCAGACATGCTTTGAAACATTATTGCATGCAGACATGGCCAAAACAGGTCGCCACTGTAGCTGAAGTAAACTTGACACCATTTTAACCAACCAGGCCTCTGGGATTTTTCTCTATTTATAAGTATAGTAGTATTTAGTATAGTAGTTTTGTTGGGTGGCCGCCAGTTACTCAGCTAGCAAAAAATCGTATTTAAACCTTGTAAAACTGTTCTTCATCTCCACATGCAAATTTTAGGTATCAAGTTATTAAATACTAGCCCCAAGATTCTATTTAATTCTGCAGTATGAAACTTCAAAGCATAAATCACTTTCTAAACAATATATTTTATAGTAATCATGAATAATGTTTATAATTTTTAAAATTTAAAAATAATGACCTCCACAGTTTATTGTAAAAATACTTTTATAGTATATAGATGATTATAAAGTATCAAGAATAAGTTGAGATATTGTTTCAGCTCATTTTATATATAGTGTACAATAAAACATATATCTACAACATCATTTAACAATTAAATTGATAAGCCTGTGACCACATGTGTCAATGCCTCTTAATCTATAAGATCAATATTTTCATCTAAATTGAACAGTCTATCATTATTTATAGTGTTACTAAGATAGATTTTTTTGTCTCCACAGTGTACTGAAGGACCTCTCAGATTAACTTACATGTAACTTACAGGTAGTTGTTGACAAGACATCGGTTAATACATAAAGCAACTTCAAGGCCACCAGCTTCTTTAGTTAAGATATTAACTAGATCAAAAGTGTTCAAAGAACACGGCGTCGCTAGAACAACGCTGACATATGGGCGATTATGATATTGCTATAAGCATTTTTTTTAAACTTGAAATTGCTCACTGGAACCTATATAGTTTTCTTGCCAAATAGCCAAAATTTAAAACTCATGATGCTCTCAATGAATGTAAACAGTGAACCAAGTTTGAAGATTTCGTTTTCAAGGGCATTGATACAAATGTTGAATATGGAACTAAAACGGCACACTTTAATTGGAAAAGTGCCAAAGATGAACATATATGATTGTCACTACATATGTGAACATAGAATGAAATTTGGAGGTCATGGTTCAAACTGTATTGAAAGTATTGACGAAAGTAACAAAAAAACTAAAATATCTAAACTGCTACACAATGCTGTGCTCTCTGAGCACTTTTCATCTAGTTAGCAAAGGGCCAAAGTTCACCGTAGGTTGTGGTCACCAGTCCCATATTATTGTATGAAATACGGAAGTCATGTGTCCAGCTAAAAATGCCAAAATTGGACCCCATTGGCCTTCTGGAGAGAACACTTTGATTGGCAAAGTGCCAAAATTGGACACTGGTGATGGTCACTAGGTATATGAGCAGGGTATCAAATTTGGAACGCTTGGTTAAAGCTGTATTGAAACTATTGAAGAAAATGACAAAAATGACTTAAAATGGCTTTCAGGAAATCACACTTAAATGGGCAAAGTGCCAAAATTGAATATATGGGATGGACTCTAGGCATAACAGCATTGTACCAAGTTTGAATATGTTCATCCAAACAGTTTTAAAGATACTGTAGAAAACCTGCAAAATGGACCATAAATGGCCCCCGTAGAATGCATACTTTAATTTGCAAAGTGCCAAAAATCAAATCACTCCGGTGTTGCAGCGTACCACATAGTCGTGTAAAGTTTGAACAAAATCGAATCATCAGTATACCCTCTAGCTTGTCCAGAGACATACCGGTATATACATACATACACGCATACTGACATACAAACGAAGTGATCACAAGGCTTTCACTTCAGCTGCTGAAGCGACGCAATTATTAGAACGAAGTGATGTGTCATTCAGACAGTTTCACTGTCCAATTTGCCGAGATTCTATGATCCCCAGGTACAGTGCAACAACACATTTTTAACACATATGTAAATTGAAGTTAATGTCTTGTGAGGACACTTATTTTCTAACATGACTTAAAAGTTATAATTGTTTCATGTATGAGATGCATCAAGTGTGAATTGGCCACCCTCTTTGCATATACCTATAGGATGTCCTCAAAAGAAAGGCTCACTGCCTAACTTTCCCAAACTCAATATTTTCACTAATCCCAAGTACCGGTGCAACATGTCTATGTTCGCATATACATTAAATGAAGTTAATGTCTTTAAAATGAGGCCACGTATGCTCTAGAATTACTTAACAATTTCACTTATTTCATGTCTCAAATGCATCTAGTGTGAAGTGGGCATTTTCTTTGCATAGAGCTAGAGATGTCCTCAAAAGAAAAACCCTCTGTCTTAAACTTGCCGTAACTTGCCTCATTTCCATATCGTGCCACAAGTTCCAACCTGTGATTGGATAGCTTCGAAAATGTGGCCGGCAAGTTAGCTCATGTGAATGATGTCTATTGACTTTATTGAAGTAATTATCTTTAAGATCAGCCTTAACTGTTAAAGTGTCAGATACTTGCGGTTGGGTTACACAATAGGGTTAATTAGCTTTAGTTGTTTGAAGGAACACACCATTTATAGGAAATAGATGATTGGAGTGACTTTTCCAATTTTAATTTATTTCACCTATTATCAGAAAAAGGTAGGTAAAAAATCGTGGCTTTTCAAAAGGTACGCAAGTGCGTACTCTGCGTATAGTCATGCTACATCCCTAAAAGACATCCCAAAATCACATATTGTAAGATTCGAATCCACGATCTCCGAATTGAGATGATAACTGACCAAATATATAAGGTGGGAGTTATTTGAAAAAAAAAAATAGGCAACGGTTCAACCGTGTATCTTTTAACGGCTTGCTGCTGGGGATGATTGTATCATTCTGGTCTCACAACCTTGGGGTCGTGAGTTCGAGTCCAGCCAAGGTCACTTGATATAGTCAAATGTAAGCTTAGAGCTGTACAAGCTGTCTCCAGCTCTGCTTATTTGGCAGAAATATGCTTGGTATAATGATGTGAGAGAAGATTGAAAATGAAAACACATCAGATATCTTAAAGAGCATTTTGTATGTGCAATACTAGTCAACAATGTATGATTAGCCAAATGAATGAAAACAAAAATAACTAATAAAACCCTTTATAAATAAATATTCATTGTTCCTCGCATACAACATATTAAATTTTTGAAAACGAATGAAATATGCCTTTCTCAATAATAGTCAGCATCTCCTACCCCTGACTCCTGTGACTGACAACCGCCCGCCAGCATGCAGCAAACGACCACCTTGATTAGCGTGAGGAAGAAAGCCATCCTATATGAGCATTTTAAGGCTCTACTCCAGCAAGTAACTCCACCTCAGGTTCAGTTTAATTAACCTTGACCTTGAATACCGTACAAAGGCACAAGAATATATGATATTTTTTAACGCCAATGTTTATAATTGCATCAACAAGGGTTACTCCAATGTTGATTTAGTGTATCCGTCCATAAGAGGTTTTCGACTGGGGACCTAAAGAAACATGTTAATTGTATTTGTATGCAGGCTGTCGATAGCTACCGGTGTATGTTGATAAACCCCTTTCAGTTCATTTCCCTTAGCAAAAACATGTTAATTGGAATGTTAAATGTCACATCTAATAATGGAAGGCGCTGATTCCTATCATATGTCCTCATTGTTAATTACAATATACACAAATCTATGAAAAATCTAGAAATACGTCTATCAAGCAAACATACAGCGAAACATTGATTAGGAGAAACATGCCCCAGCATGTGATGTACCGGTATATATTAGGCTGCTGCGGTTCTGCCAGTAAATTGATACAGAACCCATGCATGTGACTCTGACCATCACGCCCTCACTTTTCACAACATGTAGCATAATAAAACATTAGAATTCGGGATTTGAATTTTTTTCAGAATCACTAGCCACAAAAGCAATATACTCAACACTAATGTGCATACAACAAACGACAATATTATATACCTGTCGTAGTAAAAAATATAACAATATAACAAAAACACATTTTTACTGGACATTTTTAAAATGGCAGCCATATTGGATATGCGGTAAGATTCATGTCTTTGCTTATCTAATATTCTGATGTTTTGATTTATTGCAGGCATGAGAGATTTCTGTAAATCTCTTTGATATTGATGAAAAAAATATTGTGCGTGTTTTGTTTCTTCATTTCTAGCATACTTTTTCAGATTTATAGTCTTTGGCGGACCTATTGGAAAATGGCAACCATTCAGAATTTCAGGGGTGTTTTAAGTTGTGTATTTAGCACTTGAATACCAATGTAAATAATTGTGCTATGGAAAACATAAGAAAATCTTTCAAATTTTTAACGTGGATGATTAACCGATATATTGATATCTTAAAGCCATGGGAGATTTATATAAATTGCTTGAAAATTGATATAATTCCTAATGTGTTTTTAATTGAATTTCTAGATATACGTTTTGAGATTCCAGCAAAAGTTAATTATGTCAATGATACAAATAAAGATATGCAAAAGCATACTAAGAACATATTGGGGGGAAATGGCCATCTTGGATTTGTCAGGTGATGTAGGTCGTATCTTTGGACAAATCCTAGTGTTTGACCCTAAGGTACTTGAGCGCTAGTCAACATCATAGGGTCTGATATCTTGTAGGCCAATGTAAGAAGTCGGCCATCTTAGATATAAGAAGTGATCTAAAATCTTTCTTGACATAAATCCTTACAATGAAATAAATTTATTATGATTGCTTAAAAACAAATATAGTTCATGAAATAAGATACGTGTATTTCTAATGGCGACATCAAGACAAACAAATTGTGAAACAATGAGATATTTCTTGATTTTTTTTTAATAAATTGACAAAATTTCTAAATTGTTCGCTTTTATCATTTCTAGCACACTTTGAAGATGCCTTGGTCTCAAAACACGTCTATGCATGTGCAAATTTCACAATTATATCTCTATTACAAAGAAATGTGATAGAATAATTTCTGGTGGCTTTTTTTGAAAATGGCGGCCATAGCGGAATCAGGGGGGTCATCTAAGTTGTGTGTTTGGACCCTGAGGTAATATAATGGTATGCCAAGGGAATGGTATATCAAAGAAAATGTTTTCTCTGTGAAATGTAGTTTGGCCCCTATAACTTTCTCGACTAGTTTCACTGTATTGCCAATAAAATAAGTCCGAAGTATTTTTTATGTTCAGTTTTGTACATCATATGACTGGAGGTTTTTTGATAAGCTGTTGTGAAACGTTTTATGAGCCTTTATGTAGAACATTTCACGTTTTTACGAATGTCTGCTTTTACACTTGCCTGGGTTATTACTATGATCTCGAGAAAAAAAATAAAGTAGAAACTATTTTAGAATTCAGTCATGTATGCTTGGATCACATGATTTCCATTTCTGACAAAGAGTATAAACTTTTTGCGGTGCTCGTGTTTACTTTTTTATGTTTCTCGACAAGTAATATTCCCTATATTCCATATTAGAAAATACATTACGTGTACCTTATTATTATCAGTATTATCTTATTATCATTACATGGTGCAACTCAGAAATATTTGGATTGCACACGAACCCTAAAGTGAAGAATACATGTCACTTATACTTTTAACTTCAGAATTCCACTTCTTTCAGACATGAGATTAAAGGGGCACATATAAGAATATTCAACTTAGTTTTATGATTAATTTGTAGAGCTTTTAGTCAGATAACTAACAATAACCTGTGTAAAAATACTGATACTAGTACTTTGTACGCGCTAAATAAAAATAACCATACCCAATTTTGCAAAATACTAGAATCACCCAAACCCGCATCGTCATATCTCACGGCTATATACACAATCAACATTATGAATATAGACTTGTAAAGGAAGTGTGAATAATCAATCTGTGAAACCGACGATGCCATGTCCGTGGATATGATTATTTTTATTTGGCGAGCCCAAACAAATAAATGGTATTTTAAAATGTATTGCAATGAAAACACAACCACCTAAAAGTATCAAGAGGCGGGTGTGTGCAGAACCTAACTTATATCACTATGTACCATCTTGTAATAACTTTTGCAATTACCAACACGCAAAAAAAGTAATAATATACAGATAATGATTTTAATCTTTCTTAAATCTATCAAATAAATTTTGCACAAGGTTGTGTAATCATTTTTTGATTTTGTCACACAACTAATCTTTTTTTCAGTTTTGGCCGGTGGATGTGGGTGGAAAAAAAGAAGAAGAGGACAGTGTACACAACATGTACAGGATCCCTGGATAATAATTAAAATAACACCACCTACCTCTGTTTCCTGGAAATGACAACCAATTAACAGCCCGCAGCAAATAAAAGCCTGTAAGATTTGTCGGCTAGCCATTGTATGTGAACGTGCAACACAATCTCATTAAAAGAGTATTTGTCAAAGTCGTTTACAACTGGCATACATCAAAAAGGAATTATCAACAATATATATATTTGCTAAGCACGCCGAAAATGTGATGGAGACTCCCGTATATATGAGCGCGCGCAAGGGCTATAAAAACGCCGATGTCGCCGACGCAGCACACGGCACATGACCAAGGCGCGGTCGAAGGCGCCATCCGGCTCCCACCAATCGCTATTGGTATACGTCCTCGTGACTATTAGCATTGTGCTCGTAAACACATTGTTCCATCAAAAAACGTGAACGCACCGTCACGGTCAGGTGACCAGGTTTAAGACGTCAACTGTAAGAAAAGACACCAAAAAGAGCGACGTTCACACAAATCATTCAGGCTTCATAGCCTCAAAGAGATCTATATACTCCTGTTTTCCTTCCATTTTCATCAACATAGGTTCAACAATAGACATCCTTGAAAGGGATACCCAGATAAATGGCCAAAGTGTAAGACGGGCATTTAAAAGTAAATCACATGAGATTCACTTTACAATCGTCATTCATGGAAGTCACATAGCTGCATTTCAAAGGACTTTTAGGGAAGAAATAATTGACCCGGTATGACCACTGATCATATTGGTTGAGATACACTTTGCAGAGCAAAAATGCAACTCGTGTTTAGAGAACATGTACCCGGTCATTACAGATCAGTTAAGTGCTTAGTGATCTAAAAGCTTGATGAGGGCTAATGCGTATAATGCGTAGTAGGGCACATTACGCCACAAGGACATAGTTTAGTTTACTGCCAGTCTACGATCAAAATCTTATGGAGATCGTAAAGATCCGCGAGAGTCGAGTGCGACAAACGCAGCGTTTTTAAGGCCGTAGGGTGGCCACAGAAGAAGTTTGGCTTGCTAAACTTCTGTGACTAACGTCATCAAGTAAGGAGGCAGTGTGGTGACCTTACGCGAGGGGCACATTCCAACGCAAGGTGGGTCTACAGTCAGTCTACAAAAACGCATAGAAAACGTGAAGATCCGTGCATATGCAGTGCGGCAAACGTACGTTTTTTTCAATGCAGTACGGTGGCCGCAGAAGAAGTTTGGCATTTTCCCATATCCAACAAAATTGTTGGCGTTTTTCCCACATACCACCTCCATGATATCCCATGTCCCCTTTTTCGGAATTATTCCCCATATCCTATAAGTCTCTCGAACGCAGTAGTGTTAGTCTGGTTGATCGAGAGTAGTATAGTATTGGTGTAGTTCCGTGTACCGTGCACGTACGGACACCGTACATTGCGAATCTCACCCTGCGTAGAATGTAAGTTGTACGCGAGTACAACGCACGTTCGATGCGTGTGTTGATCTCACGGTCACCTCAATAAAACCACCCCAGTGCCGACGTATTTTATAACACACGGAGCTCGTGCGGCATTTAAGGGTTATCATATGTGTTTAGGTACGATATGGGTTGTTAGACAATGTCTGTAGGGAACGACACCCGACTCGTGTGTTGTGCACACTAGTCGTACATATGATAACACTTTTCACACTTTTCTCACACTCTACCTTACTAAGTCACATAAAAATGCATTTACATAACTAAATCAAGCTAAATGCTAGGTGGTAATAGTATCAACCGTCTCTCCATTCAAGCATTTACATTATGATACCGTCATAAGCATTACAAATTTACTTAGATTTAATAGTCCTATCATACTTTGATAGTATATTAGTTTATTTCACAAAGTAAATTCGCACAAATAATGCAGGGATAAGCCAAACTAAAATTAATATTGACATCTGAAAAATAACTTGTTTTGTGTACCACAATTTACTAGAGAGCCATTGTTGGAGGAACGCACTTATAGATTACGTTCAGAGCATTGGCAACTGCATCAATGGGCTTTGAAAAGAGTTTTAGAGTTTAGAATGAATGGTAACAAACACGGAATCATAAGGAATGTTACCACTAAATCTTCTATTCCATATTATTCTCTGAACTAAGCTCCTTCAAAAATTATCATTCAGAACCATGGACACCAATCTTTATATTGCTCATTTTGTTTGGAAAATTGAACAATATTTACAATTGTAATCATTCATGCCCCCAATGAAGAAATAGTTTTAATAGCCTTGTTCAACTATCCTCTCTATTGTACGACACCACTGCGTCTAGAAGATCGAGGCTAATAGCTAATTGTATATATTATGTAATATTTAATCTATACAATTGTATTATGTACCATGTAAACAGACGTTTCATATGGCATCCGCCATATTTCTTCAGTGTTGTGACGTATGACGTAATAGACTATCATGACGTAACCCCAAGATGGGCGGGGTTACTTAGGTGCTGCACTGCCAAGACTGGGTCCTACGCTGAGGAGAGTTCTACTCTAAGTCCCTCCTTTCTGTTTAAGAAAGGTTGATGAAGTGTCTCGTAGATTGCCTCTCTTACGCCCCGCTCGAAAACACCAAAGTCCTCTGTCCAGGATGTCTGTTGTTTCCATGCTGAAAGAATGTCCTTGGTGTTGCGGAATATGGTGGTAGATCACAGAAAAGTATACGTACCCACTAGTGCTGGCTCTCTGGTGTTGTTTAAACCTTGCTTTCAATGGTTGGCTAGTTTCTCCAATATGGGTGTTATTACATTGGGAGTCCTCACAATTCAGTCTATATGCAATGTTGGATCTTATTTCTTTCTTGATTTTGTCCTTAGGGTGTACTAGTTTCTGCCTCAAGGTAGAGTAGGGTTTGAAACTTGTCGAGATGTTAGGAGACTGGAAAAGTCGTCTTTGTTTTTCGGAAATGCTGCTGATGTAAGGAATGGTGACATTGGTGGTCCTCTTTCTATCAATTGAACTGGTGTTCTTGTTCTTCTTTTTTGACTCCTCTGTTGGTTCAAGGACCTTGTTGAAACACCACTTTTGATAACCGCACTTGGTTAGGGCGTCATGGAGATGTTGGTGTTCAGCTGTGATCATTTCTTCTGAAGTAACAATGGTGTTGGCTCTATGGTACAAGGTTCGTATGACCCCGAGTTTCTGTTCAAGTGGAAAGTGGGATTCAAATGCCAGGTATTGATCCGTATGGGTGGGTTTTCTGCATACCTCCACCTCAATGCGGCCATCTTCCATCATCACTAGTTTAGAGTCCACAAATGGAAGAGTACCATTCGTGCTGTCTTCTTGGGTGAACTGAATATTAGTACCTAGCTGGTTGATGTGGGTAAAAAAAACTATCAAGCACTCTTTTCTTTAATTTGCAGCAGGTGTCATACACATATCTGTACCAAATATCAGGTTTAACACCAGGGAAAGAATAGAGAGCCTTCTTTTCAAACTTCTCCTTGTACAGGTTGACCACGATTGGAGATACATTTTGTACTGGTGAGCCCATTGCACACCCATGTAGTTGTTGATAAAAACAACCATCATACACAAAATAGGTGCAACTCATGCAAACCTCCAACAGCTCACATATCTGCTACACTGACAACTTGCTTCTCTGATCCAAAGTACTGTTATGTATGCATGTAGGAAGTCCTTGACTACTACCTCACCTTGAGGAAGGATACACGTGAATAAGGATTTGACATCGTATGACGTAATGGTTTCATCATCTGCAACCCTTATATTCCTTATCTTGTTCACAGAATCTTGGATAATTTACACATGATTTCCCTACTCGCAATTTCATATGTTACAGATCCTACACTTGAAACTATCGGTCTTAGAGGCACATTGGACTTGTGGATTTTGGGTAAAGAACTGAAGAAATATGGCAGATGCCATATGAAACATCTGTTTTCATGGTACATAATCCATTCTATCATTCCGTGCAAAAATCACCGCCAATAACCCACGCTGACTGGTCAATCTCCGTGCTTAATTTTGCGATGGAAAACACGCTCCCCAAAAAACCACGGCGTTAGTCTAAACTCCTCACAATATCAATACAGCCGCTGACGTAGTAAGGCGTGTTCATGCTGTGCGGAGTGCAACAGTTTAGACTAACGCCTCCGCGCGCTCAAAACTGTAGGAATTGACGTCTCCGCGAGCTCAAAACAAACGAAATTGACTTGAATGTTGAATGTTATAATATGATTTATTTTAAAATAAAATCATGAAAATGGATTTTAGTCATGATAGAATGGTGATTGACCACTCGATTGTCGTGTCAATCGCAAAATTGAGCACCAATCTCGTGGTCAATTCCTACAGTTGTATAGATCAAATATTACATAATATGTATTGATCTGGATGTCTAATCTTCACGCTATTAGCTAATTGTATAGTTTTTTTTCAATGCACTCGTTTTTTTTAGCCGTTTGGGGCGTCAGAAACGGTACCGAATGGTGGGCGAAAACGGCACGAGTTTTGTGTGGATGTAATTTCACATTTTATTATGATTTGATTTGATTTTTTCTATCTATCTAATTATCATCATTTATTTAAAATGATTCTGTCTCTAAGAGTATATTCTTCTGCCATTTCAGCATCATCATTCACAACACTCAAATCATCCAGAAATTGCCCGACTCTTTTTTACGCTGGGTAGTCCTTCCAGCTCCTCACAGGCCTGTGAAGCAATTCTTAGCCAGGATCCAGGAGGTGGAAGATAATCAATTGCAAGAGTGTTACCCTATCATTGCACTCGATTGAAACCCATGGAGATTACCAGGAAGCACTGCATGTTTTTTTCCTATATATGTATATTTGCTGGTGGCCTTTGTATTAGCTTCCTGTAGCCTGGCGTGCTTAAGTTAATACTATGTATGTCTTAATACACTGATCAGTGGCGGATCAAACATATTTGCCTAGACGGAGCCAGAAGGATAAAGTGCTTTGCAGATGTGAAGATCTATCCACAGATAATGATCCAGGCGCGGTGCAGACATTGCGAACCATGCTTGCAGGAAATATTTGGCGTGCATCAGCACCAGATATTCACAAATGCCCTTTGCCAGCAGTCTCCCATCTTTCATCTGAAAAGGTGGTCTCTCTGGAGACCATTCTATCAAAGAGAACGAAGAGCAACTGAGAGAAATGAAGATAGATAATGCCTTGCTGTGGCAAGATGGCAGTCTCCCCACAGCTGTCTGTGTAAATTGCCCTTGCATAAAGGCTATATTCAGTGAAAATTAAAATTTGATGGAAAAAGCGAATTTCCATGGCTCGGTGACCTATGACCGAGCGTCTGTGTCACGATTCGACCCATATGAGTCTGTTGGGCAATGAATACACGAGCAAGTTAATATGTGGGGTTAGTTTATGGGTAAGTTATATTTTGGCGAAGAGGCAACAAATAATAGGAGTGGGATTTCTTGAACCTTAAAAAACCCACCCCTTCTCATTTTGTAAATTTTTTGTTGAAATTTTAGTATTTGAAAATCTTTTTAGTCCATGAGCCCGAATATCCAATATCCAATATCCAATGAACTTAATGAAGGCAGTAGTATCTATGAAATTTATTGCTTTATGTGGAGTTGAGTAACACATACATATATTGGTTGTATTCACATTACCGTGTACTGTAGTTTCATTGTGGTTACATTTTAAAGAACTCAATGCCAGTTGTAATATAAATTTTATTGTAAATATGAATAATACATTAATATGCTCAAAGTATAACACATTCGCAAGATTGTTTTCCCCGTTCATATTCCAGACATAACACTTCTACCACAAGTCCACACAATAATGAAATAACTATTCACAAATACGTATGATCCGAAAATGCCCCAAAATACAAATATCACACATCATTTAGATTGATAAATGATTATCACTACGATAACTAATTAAGTTATGAATGCATACATATTTTCAATAAAATGAAAACCAGTATAATGTAGTCTTATATAGCTTATTATTTTCTAAACGTACGTGTATGCCCATGCTCACACATCAATTACGTGCAGGTGGATTTAACATTCAATACTTAATAGTGGAGCTACCATGATTCCAGACAAAACTCATAGGCACATCCAGTGGCTGGGCACATTTCCACCACCCCCAACCCGACCCCAACCCTTTTCACTCCACAGAAGTCATTTTCTTGGGTGTGGGTTTCGGGCATCTTCGTGAGCATACCTTACTTTTCCGAAAACCTGAATTTGCCAGTAAACTCTTAGCTCCAAGAAATAGCGTTACTATGTTAGTGAGAGAAACAAATGATGCACTAGTATATGAGTGAAAAATATTGATTCTATTTATTTCTCCGCTGGCATCACTTTAGTTATCAGAGATGCTTCAAGAGCAAGATAGCAAAAATAAAGTACATTTGGGATAATGAAGATTGAAGTTTTACACAACAGTCCTTACAAAGTTCTGATAATAATATCTTGTTTTGTCTTAAAAAAAAACACTCATTGAACTAAAACGTAATCAAATCAAATGTCAATATCATATCTTAAGTGTAGCCTATCTAAACTGGTAAAAGTTCCACTATTTTCACTGAACACTCGTGGCCTAATGTTGTGTCCGTCCATTACCCAGGCGTTCTAGGCGGTGAGGAGCGGGTGGTTTTCGGCGCGGCAGCCGCTGTGCGGCGGCGCCACGGGGAAGTATCGGCGCACGCCGTGCAGGGAGCGGCGCCCGGAGCGGAAGCGGTAACCCGGCTGTTGCTCGCCTCTGGAACACAATGTGGCAAACATCATGATTATGAAATTAGACTTTTTCAGTTACTAGATGCAGTTAACACCGTAACCACGGGGATTTTTTTTTATTTGTCCAAAACGCGCACGTGGAGATCGTTTCAAATGTGTCCTCTTAAGACCTTGAGGCCAGCCTTTTTTGTGTTCTTTAAAAGATAGATTTACAGTTGGAATTCGTAGTCTAATGCCCGCCTAACAGCCCGTTAGAAGGCAGCGTGAGAATTATGTGTGTTGGTTTATGGTGGGCAGGATTATTAGCACGACGCTCTCAGTGAGGGATAATAAATGTCTTGTCTATTGCTGGGGGCAGTAAACTGTAATGTGGAAACGTTTTACTTTAAGCCTATGTGTGTATTGATAAGTGCCCAAGACTACAAGCCCCCAAGCAAGTAGACTGACAAAGTTGCCAAATTGCTGTGCTGCATACCTGATGACGGACACGACGAGCGAGATGCTGCAGGCGATGGCGAACAGCACGCCCAGCACCACCAGCGAGATCATGCCGTTCTCTGCAAAACACCAGCGACTCATTGATGACCTCTCTATCATGAATAGCATTTTGACGGGTGCCCTTCAATGCTCTGCACGTAAGTGTATGACTAAGTGCTGGGTCATTATTTCACTATTTATAGTGGCAATAATAGGGTCCATGGTTATTCGGTCATGTGAATATACCGGACATTATGCAACGTTATCTAACCTAATATAAATGTAACCAAGAATTTCAACAATCACAGGTAGATCCAGGGCGCCGCCTCCTTTTCCAACCAACATACTTCATTTTCATAGGATTTTTTTTACACCTCCGCCATCGATCGCGAGTACAAAACCCATGAAATCCCTGAATTGTATCCCCACCCTTTCTAAAAAAAAGCTGGATCTGCCATTGACAATGACCTTACTAAGTATTCGTTATGGCACCGAAGACCGTCAGTAAGTAATCCTACCCAGATGGGTGTCGGGTGCATCCTCCTCGCGCGGTGCTGTGGCGGGCGCCGTGGGCTCCACCGCAGACGTCGTCTGCACGTCTCCCTCCTCACCGCTGGCAGCAGTTGTCATGCTAGCTGCCGTGAGTGGCACCTCTTCGGCTTGGACCTGCAGGTAGAAGAGTATTGCTGGATGTTGAGATGTAATAGCGGTATGCATGGCCACATGTATAGTGTGGTGTTTCGCACTACAAACACGTGATCATGTTTATTAACGGACAATTGAGCTTACAGTGTCGCAACGCTGATTAAGTAGATCTGTAATTGTCTGTTTAGGAAGTAGATCATTCTAAGCAATGTATAGTAGCTTCAAACAATTTAGAGATAAATCAATTGATGTAGAACCACAAATTACCTTAGTGGAGTTTGTAGGCAGCAATTCCTGTAGCTTGGCGATGATAAACTCACAAAGCAAACAATCTTTGGGACCTGCAGGCCCGGCTATGGGGACAGACATCTTCATGGTTTCAGCGGGGGTTATAATGCACAAGCCCATCTTGGCGCAAACCTACAAATCATTCGGAAAAGCGCAATGTAAAAATACTGTAACTTTTAAGTCACATAACTCCACAATACAGTGTTTTTTAATGAATATAGTCTGCAAATAACACTTGAAGATTATTAAGTTGCACACATACAATGTACGCATGTCCCCGCCTACGTAGATGTATATAACTTTACCTGATCTGGATTTCCCAAAAGATCTGTTATCAATACTCCAAATTGGCTGACAAAATTATCACACGAGTCTTTGATGGTGGGTGGCAGGACGCTGCAGACCTTGTCCAGGGCCGCCGTCATCTCCTCCTGTGATATACATGCATAAGTAATCACCTTATGTCACCCTTTACGTTATGAACATGATGGGTATCTTTAGTTTGTGGACATGTCATGATTAAGCCTGCGTATTGATTATCAAATATTGCATTCATGCCCATTCGATACGCTCCGAGCTTTTATGACATGATTACATTTTTAGGATGTATAGCTTCTAATTTCACACGTATGCTTATTCGGTTTGCCTATAAAATACAAAACAATCAAGTGTTTATCAATTTATGTTTTCAGTTGATAATTATAAGCGAAAATCATGATAAAACATCGTTTACCTGTGTGAGGTTTTTCTTGGTCAGAAAAGTATTGATTTTGGAGATAATCAATTCGCAGAGGACACACTGATGTCCAGACGGATCTGCCTCCTTGGAGGGTGAGGACTCATTGTTGGCTACTTCTTCACATACACCCAAATATGCACATACCTAGAAAGCACAATTTATGTTCTATTATTTTCGATTCTATAATATTGTATCAACTCTTTCGGAAATCAAATGAGGGTTACGAGAATACATACCTGCTCCGGGTCCAGTTTATGGATAAATATGCCATATTGGTTGACAAAATTAATGCATTGTGTCTGGATAGTGGGAGATAGCGTGTCACACACTTTTAGCATAGCAGGGACAAGGTCTGCCTGTAATTGGTACAACAAATATGTCATAACATAATAAAAAGTGGAACTTTATCGTTTTATACTTATTGATAGCTTAGTAATGAACAGTCAAAGTATATCATACACAGAACGTCTCGCACGTTTCACCGTAGACAATTCACGCGTGTCTGATGTTTATAGCGCCTGCGTTTTGCTACGCTTATTCAACTTGCATTCTACGCAGAGAACCTGATGTTCAACCAGGTAAAAAAAATGTGAATGCCATAGTCTATAACAATTCGTGAAATAATTATTTGCAAGTGCCTAATTGTAAAGCCCTTACCTCAGAAGAGTTCTTAAGTATGCGTTGGCCGATCTTGCTCATAATGACCTCACAAAGTGCACACTGCTTTGGGCCAGGAACAGTGGCCTCAAACTTTGGTGTCGACTCGGGTGAAGATAACTTGGCCTGGGAAAATGCTGGCTTCATTGGATCTATCTCTGGCTGACACAGACTAATTCTGGTGCAAACCTATGAATGAAATAATCATGCAATGACACGATGCGGTAATCATACTTAAAAATGTAATGAATTAGAATTAGATCGCAGATTCTTATAAGATATTTCAATCAAATTATAATAATTTTCCATGTTTATAAATGATATGTAGTATATGTACCGCTTCTGGGTTTTCCAAGAGACCTAGCACCATAGGTCCAAATTGGCTGACAAAATTATCACACGAGTCTTTGATGGTGGGCGGCAGGACGCTGCAGACCTTGTCCAGGGCCGCTGTGATCTCCTCCTGTAACATGCACACAGAACACATTTAACTTATAAGTTTCTGATTATTTCAACATGAGTCTGAAGCAGGTATAGGTAAAAACAAAGCGCTAGGACATTCCTTTCAAACCTGATGCTTTGCGTCATTAAGAAGATGTTTCTAAATTAACTAATTGTCGTTAAATTGTTAATATAAATTGTTGTGGAATCTCTAGATAGATAGAATACACGATAGAATAGCACTTTATTGTAACCAAATCAACATACATGTGATATAGGCTTATGTAACAAAAAGCATATTATAACATATAAAACAGTATTGAAGCAATAAATTAGCAGTGTTGAAGCAATAAATTACGGATGCACAACTACTATTGGGCTGGACATGTAGTGTGCATTGATCCAGAAGTCCCCTATGGCACTTATGGGTCTAGTCCTATGAATAATTTAAAACCACAATCAGGTCCCGCTTTACACATACATCCCACACTGGCATTTGTGTTGCTCTAGTTCTCTTTCAGTGAACAGTTCTCTTTCTAGTTCTCTTTCAGCTAACATAGGCAATATGTATAGCGTTTTGAAGAGCAGCAGATAGGGATTCATTCAAAATGTGTCCATCCAATGTCATATTGGATATAGCAGACTTTTGTTGCCGTTAAAAGCAGAAATTCTACAAAAAATACCCTTGCCAAAATTCATAAACTACGCACTCTACAGCCACCACTACCCGGAGATACAAGTTTGACCCCCTATCTAGCGCATGACCTTCCGATTCCTTACCATATATGCTAGCATGTATCCAAAAACAATCAACTTCTTCTCTGCTGTGCAGATTTTTAAAATTGATTTTCCGTAAAAAATGTGATAGTTCCATGTGATTCAGAAAGTGGCAAAGTCGGACCTCAGGTGTCAGATGACGCCCTCAGACACGTTTATTTCGTACACATCAAAGGAGGCCCCATAAAACTACACGAAAATTATGCCAATATGGGTTAGCGCGATGCAAAATAGCATGCCATTTCAGAATATGTGTTTTACAAATGCCACAGTATACTCAGCTCCCGCACCCCCAAAGCAAGAAAACCGACTGTTTGAAGCACTGTACATTTCTTTTCTAATCGTAGTTCCTGTCTAAAACCAGCAGGTGGCTACAAACAATTGCATTCTGGGAAACAATAGACAAACAGTATCAGTCTTTATCATTTCTTTCTGACAGGCCGTAGCATCACAGAGCTTTGGTTGATTGAGACTGCACAATGTGCGGGTAAAAATTGTAGTAACTATTTTGAGACACCACTACGATCGTACATAAATATTTCATTGAGACAGCGATTAGAAAACTGGTGTATACTGGACCTTTAGTAAGTTTGTTTACGTTTTAAAAACACGTACGACCGCTATTATTTGTAGGACGAGACCCTTATCTTCGACGAGCTGATTCTGCAGGAAAAAAATGATGCCGCAAGACAGCACACGAGATATACTAGTAAACCATGTTACACAAGCGGTTCCCCATTTATTAATACTACCCGGTACTCTACCTCGGTGAAATTCTTTTTGGCCAACAAAGAGCCTATTTTGTTGATGACAACATTGCAGAGGATGCATTGGTGGATTGGATCTGCATCTGTCGAAGGATCCTTCCCAGATGATGAATCAACTTTGTTTGATGAAAGTCCATCTGACGATGAATACTCTTTAATAGCTTGATCAGTTACCATGCTTGTTGTCTGGTTAATACACAGACCTAACGATGCACACACCTGAAGCAAATGTGCTCAATCTTTGAAGCAGTAATTTTAGAATTATTCATTATGAAAATATACAAGTTATTTGTTGTTTTGTTGAAATCTCTGAATAATATAATGGAGATGCAAGGATAATATGACACAATGCAAAACAAGAACACGTTTCTAATGATGACATAATTGTTGCATCTAAAGCAGCCAAATATACCTGATCAGGAGAAAACTGAATGAGATTGTCTAAAATTTGTGCGCTGTACTGACTGATGAACGGATAACATTGTGGCTGCATTGTGGGAGGAAGGACGGCACAGGCTTTGTACATTCCACCACGGATCTCTGCCTACAATATGTGGTATGGTTGAATTTTGTGAAATAGTTAAATTCAATTGTCCTTTAAAAACAATTCTGCGCATAATATCATAAGATTATCATATATACAACCATTTATCAAGATATGACTATTATATGCAAAAACCACCTGCTACTATACGGGGTATATTAAGAATAGTGAGTTAGTCGTATGGATCAAGTACGTTTTATTTTTCAAATGTAAATGGTTATGACAACTTCATTGTATATATCATTTTAAACAACGTCAGCTTGATACAAAAGATATTGTGAAATTTGTAATGGATTAATGCACACCTACCTGCGTAGAATTCTTCTCCAGTAACGGTTCTATCTTGGTGATAACAAGTTCACACATCGTGCAGTGCTTCAGAGCTGGGTCAACAGGCTTCTTTTTCTTCTTCTTAACCTTTTTAGGTTTTACAGCTGTTATAGTGACTGTTTGGCAGAGCCCTATCTTGGTGCAAATCTAAAATGACACAATGAACAATTTTAGACTAACGTCAACTTTAAAACCACAAATCCATGGGAGATTTACAGTAGCTACAATTAAAAACGCCACACACAAACTCCGCCAATCTAAGCTACCACATTGGCCTTACAACATGCTTTCTCGCCATTACTACTTGTAGATGTGCTGTGCGCGTTTTAGGGCCTAGTTATTGTCCAGAAAAAACACCTTAGGGGTGGGGGTCACGCGGATGGGTGATACAGTGATATGTTTAAATTTGAATATTGTTGGGGTCAGAAGGTTTTGAAAACGTATGCTGTAGGAGTCGGGGTGGGGGTGGTCAAAAGTTTGAACTTAAAGAAATTGGGATGTTCAAATGTTCTGACTCAGGGTGTGGGGTAACTGGTTATATATTCTACGAACAGTCTTTATGCCATCCTCAGCAAACAAGCACATAGTTGGGCACATTGGACATGACCGTCTTTGGAAAACAATTGAAATATTCTAACAAGAAAAAACAACACTAAAAGGTCTTAATTTTTTTAATTTTACTGTGGTTGGGGAGCATCCTCCCGATTGCTTAAATAATGACTCGCCCCATGCTCGTCACCTATCTGCTTATTCAACTATGTACATTTCAATTGCAACCCTTTCACAATAGGATATGGAAGTCACAAACACTATGTCCTATTCTCAGTGGCTAGATTGACAATCATTTTCAAGTGAAAAGTATAATACTAGCTTTCAAGTTAGTATTTTACTTGAAGCTCAATTAACTTTAATCATGGCAAATGTAAAGTGTGGTATTAAATTATTATACATTTGTAAGCTAATGAGACCTATTAATGAGATTTAGTATCTTCATTTGTGGCTGTATTGATCGAGTTATGCGTTATTTGATATAATATAGAAATTATATCTACCTCGTCGGGTGTTTCAAGTAGACCCAACACCATCGGTCCAAATTGGCTGACAAAATTATTACACGAGTCTTTGATGGTGGGCGGCAGGACGCTGCAGACCTTGTCCAGGGCCGCCGTCATCTCCGCCTGAAACATGCACACAGTATGCATTTAACTCATAAGTTTCTGATTAGTTCAACATGAATCTATGTGTATCTAGGTAATAATAAACTGTTGGAAGTTTCCCTACAAATGTGACATAGTTGTCATACCATGTAAAATTGTATCTAAATAAGCCAGTTGACATGTTTGATTTTTTGTTTTTATAAATCATTGTGTAATTGCTAGAGTTGAAGCAATGATTAGGTGTGTACAGCTGCGTTGGGTGGGACATGGAGTGTGTATGACTCCAGAAAGAATCTCTAAGGCACTTGTGTTTGGCTGGCTGTGTTCAAGAAAATGATCAGGGGTCAGAGAGCACAAGACAAAAATATAAGCTGCATGCATCGCTGAAAAGTTACAACATCAATTCTCCATCCTTTAAGACAATTTCTATGGAGCACACACTGTGGCTTAGGAGGTGCAGTGAGTAATGCAAACTGTTTGAGAAATAAAGAACTGCAATACTCATTGAAAGACACAAAATCCGTCAGGCGGCTACTACAACTACTCAACAAGCACTTGGTTCACCATATGTCTGCCAGCAAATTTGGTCAAATGAAAGATTGGGGTTTGGAAAACCTGTCCTCAGCTACATCTATTGTTGGTAGAAATATTCTTGCTAAAAAGACGTGGGAAAGAGATCAGTTTGACAATGTATCCGCAAGCACTTGTAAACACATATATATCAATTGGATTTAATGGATACTACCAATACTACTCGGTACTTTACCTCAGTGAAATTCTTTTTGGCCAACAAAGAGCCTATTTTGTCGATGACAACATTGCAGAGGATGCATTGGTGGATTGGATCTGTATCCGTCGAAGGATCCTTCCCAGATGATGAATCAACCTTGTTTGATGAAAGTCCATCTGACGATGAATGCTCTTTAATAGCTAGATCGGTAACCATGCTTGTTGTCTGGTTAATACACAGACCTAACGATGCACACACCTGAAGTAAATGTGCTCAATCTTTGAAGCAGTAATTTTAGAATTATTCATTATGAAAATATACAAGTTATTTGTTGTTTTGTTGAAATCTCTGAATAATAATATAATGTAGATGCTAGGACAATATGACACAATGCAAAATAAAAACACGTTTCTAATGATGACATAATTGTTCCGTCTAAGATATACCTGATCAGGAGAAAACTGAATGAGATTGTCTAAAAATTGCGCGCTGTACTGAGTGATGAACGGATAACATTGTGGCTGCATTGTGGGAGGAAGGACGGCACAGGCTTTGTACATTCCACCACGGATCTCTGCCTACAATATGTGGTATGGATGAATTTTGTGAAATGGTTGAATTTAATTGTCCTTTAAAAACAATTCTGCTCATAATATCATAAGATTATCATATATACAACCATTTATCAAGATATGACTATCATATGCAATAACCACCTGCTACTATAAGGAGTATATTAAGAATAGTGAGTTAGTCGTATGGATCAAGTACGTTTTATTTTTCAAATGTAAATGGTTATGCCAACTTCATTGTATATACCATTTTAAACAACGTCAGCTTGATACAAAAGATATTGTGAAATTTGTAATGGCTTAATGCATACCTACCTGCGTAGAATTCTTCTCCAGTAACGGTTCTATCTTGGTGATAACAAGTTCACACATCGTGCAGTGCTTCAGAGCGGGGTCAACAGGCTTCTTTTTCTTCTTCTTAACCTTTTTAGGTTTTACAGCTGTCATAGTGACTATTTGGCAGAGCCCTATCTTGGTGCAAATCTAAAATTACACAATGAACAATTTTAGACTAACGTCAACTTTAAACCACAAATCCATGGGAGATTTACAGTAGTTACAATCAAAAACGCCACACACAAACTCCGCCAATCTAAGCTACCACCACATTGGCCTCACAGCATGCTTTCTCGCCAATACTACTTGTAAATGTGCTGTGCGCGTTTTAGGGTCTAGTTATTGTCTAAGGCGAGTGTCCAGAAAAAACACCTTAGGGGTGTGGATGACCCGGGTGGGTGATACAGTGATGTGTTTAAGTTTGAATATTGTTGGGGTCAGGTTTTGAAAACGTATGTTGTAGGTGTCGGGTTGGGGATGGTCAAAAGTTTGAACTCAAAGACATTGGGATGTTCAAATGTTCTGACTTAGGGGGTGGGGTAAGTGGTTATATATTCTCTGAACAGTCCTTATGCCATCCTCTACAAACATGCACATAGATGGGCACATTGGACATGACCGTCTTTGGAAAACAATTGAAATATTCTAACAAACAAACACACTAAAAAGGTCCAATTTTCTAAGTTTTACTGTGGTTGGGGAGCATCCTTCCGATTGCTTAAATAATGACTCGCCCCCTGCTCATCACCTCTCTGCTTATTCAACTATGTGCATTTTACTTGCAACCCTTACACAATAGGATATGGAAGTCACAAACACTATGTCCTATTCTCAATGTCTAGATTGACAATCATCTTCACGTGAAAAGTATAATGCTAGCTTTCAAGTTAGCATTTTACTTGAAGCTCAATTAACTTTAATTTATAGCAAATGGAAAGTGAGTTATCAAATTATTATACATTTGTAAGCTAATGAGATCTATGAATGAGATTCAGTTGCTTGATTTGTGACTGTATTGATCGAGAAATTTATTATTTGATGCCATATAGAAATTACATCTACCTCGTCAGGCGTTTCAAGTAGACCCAACACCATTGGTCCAAACTGGCTGACAAAATTATCACACGAGTCTTTGATGGTGGGCGGCAGGACGCTGCAGACCTTGTCCAGGGCCGCCGTGATCTCCTCCTGTAACAATAACATACATCATAGAGATCATCAAATCAGTTAACTAGGTTCAAAGACATCAAAGTGTATTCATACAATCTACGTGAAAATCTAGAATCATTATATTTAGATCCTTACCGATCCGAACATCACAAACGTACAACATTTTAAATGTGCTCTAGGAGTTGGAGAAATCATGCGGTGGGAAAGTTTTCTGCTTTTTAAAAACATTTCAAGACAAGACAATGAGTAAATAACAGCGGCTACAATAGATTGAGACAATCAGAATCAATCTTTGGGTCTCTGATATATTATGGTGGAAAATTTACTGTGGCAATCTGAAATGTACCGATGTTTAACGATTTGTGTTCTGAATAAATGTTATATCTGGTGTGTTGATTCGTTCTATTTCGACTTTATTGACAGCATACGCACCATATGAACTACATAGAAGCAAAAGCAAGACTAACCTCTGTTAGATTTTGTTTGACTAACAAGGAGTCTATTTTGTTGATGACCACATTGCAGAGGATGCATTGGTGGACGGGATCTGTGCCTGCAGATGTATCTCCCTTGCCTATTGTAGAAACTGTTTTATCAGCCTCACCCATTGCTGGTTCACATAGACCTAAAGATGCACACACCTGAAACAAGTATTTATTATTCTACAATCGCATGAAATGAAAGATTTCATGTAGATGAATAAATTGCATGATGCTTTGGGTATTTGTATAATATTAAAATGCCTGGTATATGTTTTTATTACTTGGATTTTGCAATACAATGTTACCTGATCAGGAGACAGCTGAAGAAGATTATCAATAACTTGGGTGCCATACTGACTAACGAATTGAGTACATTGCTTCTGGATGCTAGACGGAAGAATGCCACAGACTTTGTCCATGACATCAAGCATCTCCACCTAAATAAATAGAAGTTTTGACATGTTACTATCAACCAAAAACAGTATACTGAAGCAGAGTAGGCTAACTTTACAAGTCAACAGGTTAGATTTTATAGCCACATGTTTATGAAACAGTCTATAGCCACATGTGTTTCATCATACAGGTTCTTATATTTGCAAGAACTAGAGCTGATAACAAGATGCATATTATTTCGAGAATATATGACACAGTATGTATAAACATAGACAAGGTACACAGTCACATTGTTAATTTAACTGTTGAAGAGTTTCAAGATTTGTCATGCTTACTGATTACACGATTGACACCAACATCCACCATTGAAGTACAAAATTACTATACCCTCTACTTTCACATATTCCTCCAGCGATCACCCACCTGAGTGGCATTCTTCTGCAGCCACGGGTTGATCTTGATAAGGACAAGTTCACACAATGTGCAGTGTTTCACAGCGGGGTCGACTGGCATCTTCTCGAGCTTGGGCGGCGTGGCTGCTGCCATCTGCTTCGCCCCAGACACGACAGAGCCCAGAGTGACGGACGCCAATTTGTTCTCTGCAGGGGACTGGCACAGGCCCATTTGCTCGCATGCCTAGTACGCGGGTACAGCATGCTCTGGTTATTGTAGTTTACGTGATTTTTTGGCTTGTGTGTTAACATTAGAGAAATATATAAGTCTTACAACTTGAGATAGCGACTTGTCTCTCATAATAGTACATTCCATATTGAATTAAAGCATGCTGCTAACTTCTATAGCCAAAGCGTATTTTGGCCAAAGTGTCCAGATGCCTGTTTCCGATATTGATCATCAAGCATTTGCAAACAAAGGTCAAATTCCTCATTAGGCTCTGCGTATTTATGAGCATCATGTTGAATCTTAAGGTTTAGCTGCAATTACATGCTGCTGACATGCGATGCTGTCCCTGAACACAGAACCGGGATGGCGCAACCTAGATCACATGTGCTCACAGTGAACAAGTCCTACACAAGTTATTGTCTGCGATATTGTCCTCAGTCACTAATGCTTTTCATAAATTTCTTCCCCGTCCAGAAGAAGCATATCAATTTCTTTCTATTTTTTTTACATTGCATTCATACATGACGCTGAATTTGTATGTTGTATTTGCATTGTGATGTACCTGTTCCGGGGTGAGATGAGTGATGTTGGCGCTGACTCGGCTTCCGTACTGGCCGACAAATTGAGTACATTTTGCCTGCATGTCTGCTGGAAGACTGCTGCAGACCTTGTCGAGGGCGTCATTGATTGCTGGCTATAAGATAATCATTTGTATATTATAATATACACATCAAACGATAATCCTTATACTATATATGGATGTTACTGCTTAAACATGGAAAAGGATCACTCGACAATCCAGAATCTCCTAGAGAGAAGGGAGTAAACATGCATGTGGAACACACCGCCTCGGCAATCGAATGGCCAGACACCTGATCAAATAAACATTATCACTGCTATCTGCATCTGAACCCTAATGCATGGACCCCAGCATAATGGAACCTTGTGTGTGGTATGTATACTATTGTTATTCACAAACAATATGCCATATTCATTACTACTATTATATGGAAGAGAGTAACCAACAGGCATATATACAATGGGAGCCAGGGCGTCCATGCCTTAATGTAGGTCTACTTATTTGACGTTGAAAAAGAAATTGTGTCTTTGCCATGTGTATGTCAGTGTAGTGTGAATGTTGTTTTATCTGTATCCCTACATTCATAAATATGTGTTCTTCGTCACCTTTTGCAATTGATCATTATATCTAGTTAACGGAAAATGTACTAAGAATCAGTCCACAACGCATGTGTGTCTTGTGTGGATGCGGTGGTTCTGGGAACAATGGCTCAACATCAATGAACACTGGATTACAGTACAGTGGATCTACATCTTGAAATTTAGTTTATATCATTGAGATAAATCAGTATGTGCATGTATATAATACTCGTACATTATTATGTGAAAAAAATCTGTATTATCTATAACTTGAATATATACAAAAAAGCTTGACAACATTTATGAGCTGTGGTACGGGGAGATACACATTATTGACGTTTGGCCTCATTCAAAACTGCAAAGAATGTTATCTTATGATCACTTGTTTACAGCTCACATGACTGTTTTCTCACATGATATATAGTTCAGTATCCCAAACCCACATCATGTGATAAGTTTTCAATAGTTCTTATACGCTCCACAGCCTCCGTGGTCTGCAGGGCACGTTGAATGAATGAACCCTCAATATTCTTTCATATACTGACGGTAGGAACACCACTTAGGCACATGATGCTATTGATTTCAATGAACTTAAGAGTACATAGGAATTTATATTTCAAAATTCATGTAATAACTATATCTCATCTTTTATAGTAGTTATATACTTAAACATTAATATATTATGCACACACCAGTGTTTTGGGTAGATAGAGTTCATGATATGCTATTTAAATTTTGATTGTTAAGCAATGGGTATTTTCAAAACACATCAAACATTTTAAACAAAATTTTGCTAATATGCAACACTAGTCCGCAGTTTACGTTAAACCAAATGAGTGAAAAAGAAAAATGGCTATAATAAAACCCTTTCTAAACAAATAATCATTGCGCCTCGGGGCAAGGTATGCTCGTACTAATTTTAGATATAATTAAAATATTCGTGCATTTCTATCAATAATAGTCAGCATCTCCTACCCCTGGCTCCTGTGACTGACAACCGCCCGCCAGCATGCAACAAACGACCACCTTGATTAGCGTGAGGAAGAAAGCCATCCTATATGAGCACGTTGAGGTTCTACTCCAGCAAGTAATCCCACCTCAGGTTCAGTTTAATCAACCATGAAGCCAAGGCATGTTAACTCAAACTCCTAAAAATCATGTAGTGATTGCTTTGTCTTTAATGTTTATATTCGTATCCACGAGGTTTACTCCAATGTTTACCATGTGTATCCATGAACCAGAGTTTTTCAACCGTGGAACTATATTTTGATGCAGAGTCTCGGCACTTTAATATCCTAGTACAGCTCCCTTCAGATCATTAAGCTTTGCGAAAGCCCGGTAATTGGAACATTAAATGTCACATACATCAATGGGAGGCGCTGATTCTCCATCAATGCATAGTCTCATTGTTGATATCAAAATACAAAAAAAACCTAGTAAAAACCAATAGAAATTTCGTCTCCCAAGCAAATAAATACAGCGAAACGCTGCTTAAGAGAAACACATCATGTGATATCTCTATTTGAATAGACTGTTTTCTTTCAGTAAGTTAATATAGGAGCCATGTGACTTCGACCACCTTCACATTGCATGGCCTATAGCATATATCCTCAGTCACCAGTTGCGCTGTACTCTGAACCTGTGATAAATAAGCACCCAAATGTTTATATGTCTAGTTTTATACATCATATGACTGAAATTCTTTTGTTGTGAAAAATTTCACTAACCAATAACCTTGAAATGGAGCATTTCATGTTTTAATAGATGACGTCTACTGCGCTTTACACTTGGTTGGCTGGCTCTGTGAAATAGATTGACCTCACATTCAAGCATAGTCGTGCTGTGACCATCATTATATATCAGGGTGAACAACACCATATATGCACCGGGAGAGAACCATAAAATTGACCGCATTTACTTTGGTACTCTGCATAAAGTGGACAAAAGTGGGGCCGTCGTATCACCCACAGACAACTGCTATGCTGTAATATATGAGGGTGTCGTGAGATTAAGAAAACGACATTTACTAAGTTAATTTAGATGTACAAGTATACTTTGGTGGCGCCAACACGTGCACAACAATTCCGCCCAGATACCCGTCCACGTCTATTTCGGCCTTATCAGTCAAATCGCTGGATATTGTGTCACAAGTTAGGGTGTTATTAGTTGAAATATTGTAACGCTGG
>CM032664.1:49624728-49674622 GCA_019095985.1 Streblospio benedicti | reverse complement strand
ATTGCGCACAATATGAATGTGATTCCCGTAGATCGACAATGCTCGGTACCATATCATTGGCCATTGTTTAACCCAAGGAAAATGTCTCCCGGTGAATTGAATGCTGTAAGAAAATGAAGGGGTATGCTAGTGCTGTTGACACACTCTACATATTACTTCTACTCTGATTGTTTACTATTTTATCTTCGTAATTATTCATGGGTAAAACATGCTGTCTGACTATGCGCATTGTATATTTAGATATGCCATGGTTCCAATAAACGGGCTGATTAGATTAGATGTTTATGTGTGTTGAAACACGTGATACGTTACGCAGATTACATTTGATATCTCAAGGGTTTCAAATACATCATACGATGTTTTATTAAGTGATCAAATGATATTGTATGACATTATAAATCAAATTACCAAATCATACATGCTACATTTTGTCAGTTTATGGTCAAATAACGCACGTTGCGTAAAAGCACCACTCAAATATACTAATTGTGGCTTCTGGCTTAATTTTGACCAGATGTGACTCCAGCCGGGCCTTAGTAGGGCTGAACTGGAATAACTATATATGATAGTAGTTTACAACGTGCCAGTTTCCAGTGGGTGAAAACTATGTCCCTATTATAACTTAAGGACCAAGGCAACTGTAACTATTTATATCTGATTTGATGAAAGGTCAAATTGTAAAAAAAAAATATTTGTACACAAAGCTAAAGAAACGTTTTTATAGACATTGGCACTATTGTTGGGTGCTTTCCATTGATAAGATAAATTCTACCTTTTGAGTCCAGTTTCAAATTCTAAAATAATAAAAATTAACTGCCCTGCTCCTTAATTAAATGCCAATGGCAGATATTTTGTTTACAAGATCGTTGAAGCCTGTAGTCTGAAGGTGACTCATACTCATGTGACTATTTCTATTTTTAAAATGGAGATTAAAAATACAATTACATTTGAACATTGGGCCTGTCATTAACACTGCTTTTTATGTAAATCACTGACGGAGAACTTATTATAAAAATAATTCACGTGAATGCGGCATGTAATGTGTAAAATGCATAAAATATGTGTAATGAGATGGGTGACCAGATAAAAAAGTCGGCTGCGTTCATACTACTAGTAGCGGGGTCGAGGCTCCAATGATAGCGATATTAAAAGGGACAGCCAAGTATAAACAAAGTAGTAAATTATCATATAAATAGCGGGGTTATTTGAATTGCTGAGAAATATCTATATACACGGGCATCTTGACTATAATGTTATGGGTCCACAGCATAATAGACTTATTCTGTGCTGCTGGTCATAATTTTTATGGTCTATGTATCCGGTAGTGCATGGCAACAAATAGGTCGAGGCCGGCATAAGTGAAATGCGTCTTTTATAGTGTCACGTGTGCTTTTGCAACTTTCAAGAAAATGACTTCTGTATTGATAAATTTTGACCAAATGTGGCAAATGGACTCTTGTCATCGAATCACCGTGAAATTTTGTGTAAAACAATAACTTGAGAACCAGTATTTACAAGAAATCTGAAGTGTTCTATTCTAAAAAGGTGTATACATTACAGAATGAAAGAGCAACGTTTATACACACAATACTTTTTTGTACAGTCCACTAATGTATAAATCCATCTATATTCACGTTTGCACAGTTATTACAAAGTACTGACAAAAATTGTGTAAAATTTCATCTGTACTGAAAGCACATTTATATAGGTACACCGTTGTATACATACACGAATATTATTTTCTGTAAACGTTAGATCTGCCCATTATTTCATTACTTCACCTTTACATGTTACTGTGAATGATTACAAATGCGTAATTCTTATTCTCAGATGTAATGGTATGATCCACGGTGAAGTGTATCACCTTCCTTTGTCATGAACGTTTTGCAAAAAAACAAAAAAACAAAAAAAAAACAAAAAAAAAACAAAAAAAAAAAACATGTTTGTTGGCTCCACAATATATGGAATCTTTCTTTTTAGTGGGATCTGTGACCCTCAAAGAGGTTGTTATGAACAATAAAGCAACTTGAAACTTGTTTAAAGAGTCTATTTATAGTTAGCTGATACACCTCTGTGATGAATGTTCATGTCACGAGGTTCACGTACTAGCGATTGTACATATATGCATAGTAGGATAGTTTACAAAACGACAATGATATTCTTAATGTGTTAAATGCAATCTAAACAAATACCAGATTAATCACGAGAGATATAAATCTGACAGCACCATTTCAATTATGTCGACCGGCAAGATTTCTCTTAAATGATCAGGCCGAGGTCAGTATGAAGTGAAGTGAAGGTTACGAAAATAACGCAGCTCTATTAGAATCACTCCAAAGCTATTTGCATGTCAGATTAAGGTTTTTTCAAAGGCTATTTTATCGCCGATGTAATATGTTGAATAATTTCTTATGCGTCCAGTGTCATTTACTCGACATGGGAAAGTTCTAAAATGGGCTCCTTTTAACTACAATCTGAAACAACTTTTCTCAATGTCTAGAAAGATATATAGATCATGGAATATCTGGAGTATAGGGCAGTAACCAACTATGAAGAGCGGACTTACTGGTGTGCCGTAGTGAGGGATTGTTCACAAATAAATCACCTGATTTTTGGTCTTTTTTTACGCCCCCCCCCTCCTCGTGTCACTTTTCGTCAACTTTGAGCACCCCCTCCCTCCTGGTAAGTTGACCTCATCTTTGCCCACCTCCGTGACATGATTTTCCGATGACATTTTGTTGAAGTAACACTGATTTAATTGTGTCGTCGTATAAATACATTTGAATATATCTGTTCATAATTTAGGCATGTTTTTACAAATTAATTTTGGACATAAAGCAAACATGTCAAGGTGATTTCAACTAGTGGATATACCACAACTCACTTAACGTGTCAGTACGTAAGTTAGAATACTATTAAATAACTATAACGTTTTTTCAACATGTGGCATCACCCAAGTGCTAGAGACCTCAACCCCCACCCCCATCCCACCCCTTTTTCTTTCTTTATTTTTACACACACAAAAACGCCAAACACGCTTTTAATCGTTCACAAACTTTGCTACATCACAATGCATTCAGTGATTTACCGTTACTGTGGTGTGAATTGAACATTTAAACCGTCTCTCCTTGAAGCATGGACATCAATGAACAGGTTGGACTGCGTTTGACGGCTGCTTATTTTGAAGATCTTTCATAAGCAACAGTCTTAATCAACACGTTTTTGTGTATACTGTATAAATATGTTGTTTCTTTTGAACCTGCCTTCAATGCAGTTTATGATGAGGTAGATATGAATAAAGGGTGAAAAGGTTCTTGAAAGATCAAAATTAATGTCCGTTGATTGAACTTATCTATAATAGGACACCAACATGTAATGGGTTCGTGAAAAAAACTTCGTAAGACCACGTATTAATGCATTGTGTGATATTCAGGATTTCTGCGATAGCATCTGCATTTAGCTTTAGAGGACGAATGTGTACTGAATAAGAGTGGCACATAACAGTAAGAGTTGAATTCAGTTTTGATGATTCTCATAATCTTAAATTTTATAACTGTCGATAAGAGAATGGTGTGTACGTGTTTGACTTGTTACGGATTGAAATGATGTCCACATAACTGATTTAAATTGGATTAAAAAATAACACCAGTGTTTTAAACGACGAGTGTATTTCACGGACATCACGAGTACCACTGCAGAATGGACGCTGTAGGCCGTCACTTGATTCGTCTCGCCCTCGTCAGCATGCATGTAGCGCCATCTTTGACACAGGTGGGAAACTAAATATTAACAGCATATCCTTTCCGGGTTTGAAACCAGCATCAGTGATGGTCAGTTACCATATCAATCGGGATGGGTTTTGTTTGAAATAGCTACGTTGTAATAACCTGCAGCCTACACATCAAACACAGGACTAATTAGAATATCATTTATATGACATACATAGACAGATCCAGGTTTTTGGAAAAGGGTGGGGGGCGCACTTAAGGAAAAGGGTGGGGGCGCACTTAAGGATTTCATTTAAAAAAAACTACGTAAATGAAGTATTTTGGTGTGAAAAGGGGGGCGCCCCCGCCCCCCTCCCCCTGGATCTGCCTACGACATATGCACTGAATTCTTCTACTATAGATCTCCTTGCATTGTGATATAGAAAAATAAACAAATAACAGCACGACGGAAATATTGAGTGTATCTATATATATTATATATTAGTATTCAAAACGTCATCAGCATGCCAGCTAATGTAAGAAGTCGTTGTTTTGAGTCTTCATTGGACTCTCACCCACCCGCAAATTTCCACTGTACAGAAATTGTACCTTATTTATATGTTTGTTGTTCTTTTCTGCTACGTTTCCAGGCTATACAATATTCCATGAAGTTGTATAATCCTTTTATTTAAATTTAAAAGGAGACTTCAGTCTAGGAAACAGTTTAAATAAATAAAGTGATTATAGGCCCACAATCTTTATTTCATTGGCTTGAAAACAGAAATATAAATGAGACCATAAGCTACATAGCAACCACACAGTGTTATAGAAATAATACCGTTCGTAATTATATAGTCTTTTGTGTGTTTTTTACCTCCTCGGGCTTTTACAGTCTAATAAAGTATGTACTAATAGTCATGAATTTTTACTCATTTGTTTTATTGTAGCTAGAATATTTTCATCGCTTAATGCATACGTGACCTCACCGGGAAAGTTTTGTTTTGGATTTCAAAATCAAAATTTTAAAGAGTATAAATTACACTAGAATTTTTATTTCAAAACCCGATTTTTTTCCTGGTGAGGTCATGTGTCAAGTGATGAAAATATTTTAAATGAAATATAATAGTTATACAATTGGTGAAAATTCAAGACTATTATTACATAGAACAGTGCACACCTATTCTCGTTAAACCATCACGCATTGATACTTTGTAAATTTGCAAAAAAAGGTCATAGTTCACACAGAACGCACAGAAATGTTTGAATCTCCACCACGGCACAGTATGATCCTAATGCGCTTTATGATGAGACAGTGGTTATGACTCGATAAATAGCGCAACATTCGATGTGTTCGTTTGGGTACTTGTTTTGATGCCATTGTTTTGTGTTTATATAAAACATATTGTATGAGGTGTTGTGTTCTACTCTATAGACTATGTACATAGTAAACGTCAGAGGTAACATGAGAAAAGAAAACTGCCCAGATCAATAGCCATATCAAAGTCCCCCTAAAATAAAACTATACGGACGAAACACCGGTTCTCCGTAGTAAACCACTGTATTAAATTCATCGAAGTTATTATGTCACTTCAGGAGAAGTGCACTCAAATAATGTTTTGATAATAAGAATCTGCATCGGATTGATCACGTCATTGTGAGTGGCTGTATTATTATATAAAATGATATTGAAATATGTCGTATTTCTGTTAAAGTGTTGTTTGAATATCTAATACAAATTTACTGATTGCTAAAATATGAATAGTTATCTTTTTTTGAAACGTATTTCTAATAATATAATATAGTTTACTGTCATTTGCAAATAATTTGTAGAATATGTATTCAAATAAAACCAAAACACTACGACATCCTATGCCCCGGTGCCGCACAGCCAAATAGTGCGCGATTGCGTTATGTTCCTACCGTTATACAGTGTATTCGATCCACTCTCTATCAATATAAGCACACAGCTTCGTTGCTGGCTTAATATCATATCGGCTGGTGGCTTATTCAGCAGACCTTGATTCTCGGGGTGATTCCATCATACTCGCATGACAGTTATTTTCGGGGCTTTACCCCGAATACAGCATGACATATGTCCAATTTTCTGGTCTTGGGACACACCCTTGAATACTGTTCTCTGATTGGCTGAGCTCCAAAATCAGCCGGGGATAATTACTCGATAAACCATGGGTCGATTTTGCCCTCTGACAGAAGAAGCGTCCGCCATTTTGCAGCCGTCGATTAAAAAATAATATTCAACTATATTTACGTTGCCACACAGATTTAGATACACATATTTAGAGAAATAGTCATGACAATATAATCCTCAATACTACTAGTACTAATAGCTTAATTTATAACCGGATTAGGCAGCATATTGAGCTCAGCATTTGATGCAGCCAAGCGTGAACTGTTTAGACTAGTATCGCTGTATTGACATAGTTGAACGAATATTTTGATTGTTCAGAAATAATTTTTAAGTAAAATCGGTGCTTTAAAATGTGATAAACCTATTGTTATTAGTTTCAGTGAGTAAAATTGTTTTATTAAAAAAACGTTAAATGCCGGAAATATTAATAAGGTCTGCAAAACCAGTAGAAGGTAATATGACTTGTCATTCGGTGTGGCCAATGGAGAGTTTTGGCCCCCATCTAATAAAACAGTTTGTGAAGGTTAATCGTGGTATAATGAATATATGTCATGTTTTTTCGGCCAATCAATGATTCATAAACCAAGGTTATTTGAGTAAAATCATGGATGGATTATTGTTTTAAAAATTCTATTTTACATAAATATATTATTATATAATTATAATAATCCGTACCAAAATTTGTTAAAGTTGGTAAAACATCATATGAATCATTTTAATAATAATTTCTATACATGTTTAATATCGTATACATAGATATCAACAACTTAAATTAATTTTATGAAGTTCTTAATTTTTCATTCCACCTTTAACACTATGTGCATCTCTTAAATTTACACTTCTACTTTTAATAGCTCTCAAAGCAATTGCACCTAATTTATATCACATGCAATTATTATTTTTCCCATAGCTTTTAACCTGCTTATCTTGCCCAGAAACATCAATCATATTATTAATAAAAATATGATACATGCTTACAAATTTTGTATCTACTTACTTGAACTTGTTCTTATACATAAACACTTGAAATTTATAGCGCTCCAATGGGAGAAACGTCATCTCAACATCTTTCCTGTTGTTCATAATATACCAAGTACCGTTTTAGGATATGACAGCGGTCAACTAGACCATGCAAAATCAGTGTACGCATGGATTGTCAGTAAGCCGTATTTGGGGGGAGTAGTGATTTTAGCATTTTTCAATGACCATGATGACGCACCCACACAAAAATAGGTAACTTTCTTGTATACGTGGATTGTTAGAAGCTTGCCAGTTGTTTTATCAGCGATCTGTCTGTAGTTTTTGCGTGATTCATAACTTCATGAGTGATAGTTCATCGCGTAAATATTCAAAACTCTCAGCGCACATGCTCGTACGTACCGTACCGTACGGCCACATCTTTAGGCGTGATGCATGGGTTTGCGTGAACAGCGTGAATTTTAGTCGGTGATCAGCACTATATGCTAGCTGCATGGCCATGGTCATCTAAAGAGCGGCATGTCTATATGTGATATGGTCTACTCTATATTAGTCAGTAAACGTCAGAGGTAACATGAGAAGAAAAGCATGCCTGTAGCCAGATCAAAATCCTAATCTGTGGCAATTACAAAAAAGATGAAAATTAAGAAAACAATACATAGATTCATAGTAACAATTAAAAAACATCGAAGTTATTTGTAATATCATATCATCACTTCTACAGAAGTGACTTCCAAACATTACTTTACAAGAACATACATCTTTTTGAATAGTTTTGATAGTTAGGCCTACAGGACTGACTTAATATATAAAATGATATTGACACAACAGTGTTGTATTTTTGTCAAAATATTATTCAATTATCAAATATATATTCATTGCTTGCAAAGTTATGAATACTTATTTTATTAAAAATATGTTTTTGATAATATTATGTAGTTTAATGTGATTTACAAATAATCTTTTGAATATACATTCAAATAAAAATAAAAACACTACGACCTCCTATTCGAGGGCGCCGCACACCTAATAAAGAGTGCCCGATTGCGTTGTGTCCCTACCGTTGTTACATCAATGTTAAATTCGATCATACTGGCATTACTCACAATAGCTACATAATGTCACACTTATATACATCTAACTTAAATTGAAATCTTAGAATTAGTTTACAATTTAACTTGATTGTAAACCGTTATTCTTATACTTAAATACTTAAAATTTATAGCGCTTCAATGTAAGGAATGTCGTTATCAACAGCTTTCTTGTCGATCGTTTGGCATACACCTGGTAAGCCTACAGTATATTAGGAATTTAGGATATGACAGCGGGCAATAGCTGGCCATGTTCATCTAAAGAGCAAAGGTCATCTTCCCATCAGAACCGGTGTTGTTGATAAAGAATAGATGAATATCAAGTGGCTTAAGACGTCTGTATAGGGTGAATTGTTACACTGATAAATCCGTCTAAATGAAACCTACTGCTAAATAGTTCCAATCGTTATCTATTATATCATATCTTCAATACAAAACAGTTATTAATGTCAATCTATGCGAATTGATGATTAAAGAAAGCCACGTATGCTATTTAAATAATAAAAGTTAACCCCTTGGTTCCCACAGCCGCCTGCAAGTACGTCTCCGGGGCTTACGTGGTCCACAATGACGTCTGCTGCCACAACACAAGCCGACGATGAGACTGCGCCCGACACACCAGACACCGGCTACATGACAAGTGAGGGCTCCAAACTTCAACAGCACTAAGATCACCCCCATATATATTGAGCTGTTTAAATATTCAAGTCACCATATCCTGAAATGGTGCATAGGTGTGCATTGTAATATGATTCCCTCGACCAACGAGGTTCAATGAAAGTGCATGTCGACACGACGACTAGTGCGTTTGGTGGATCAGTCAAGACACACCGCTCTCAAATGGGACGCATGTAATGGTAGATGAGGCTATGAGATATCAAATTTAGATGATTACCGGTACTAATAAATATGAGCAATATAAGCATGGATGTTATTGTAACCAGCTTAGTCATTACTTTTGAAAACATAGTTGAGTACGTTGTGACCTAAGACCGAGCTTCTGTGTCTCAATCGGACACATATCAGTCTGTTGGGCATCTGATAAGGTCTATTATATGTAATGTGAAAATGGGGAAATCTTGGATAAAGTGCTTGGTGTCACAGCTGTCCGCAAAAATGCTCTAAAATGTTGTATGTTAAGGAACTAATTTTCGTGGGTTGATGATCCACGACCGACTGTGTCACACATAAACTTACCTTTGCCCTTATGACTAAACCAGCATTTTGGCTTCCCTTTTGATAGAATGTAATTATTTGAGCACCAAATATATTTGAAATACAGTTCGGGTTTCTTGTACAAGTGGATTCCATGGACCATGAACAATGATCCCACCATCACAAGCAGCGGGCTGTTTGGGATGATGGTATCATCCTGGTCTCTGGTTTGGTAACTTTCATGACTATCAACATTTACATATGTGGATATAACTATTGGCCACGTGTTTTGCAGATAGCCGGGTGATCCTGTTCGTTGGGACCGTCACCAGCATCGCTGTGGTCTGCAGCATCGCGCTCGTCATTTCCGCGGTCAAGGGAACGCGCAGGTGACTGAGGATACCAGTTATTGCCCTTCAGTATGAAGGGCCTTGTTAGTGTGTTGTAGAAATAGATTTGATAGGTTTTAGGCATCTATAGCATCACAAAAAGAAGGGTCTAGCTCTTCTTTAATATGCCATGGTCACATATGATCCAAAACCAATAACAGTATGCTTCGATTCGATGGATAGAAACAACACCAATAACAGTATGCTTCGATTTGAGGGACACGTTTTGATACAAGCCTCGATCAAATTGTTCACAACACAGCACCTCGCAGAAAACGCCTTGAATTCTCTGCCAACATCATTTTTTCTGCATTTGTACTTTAGGAGTGAACGCCGGGGTGGTGGCTTCAGTTTCTTTTCGCGGGTCGCGCGGTTCCGCCCGGCCCAAGCCGGCGTCATTGTGCCTCCTGTCACCTACAGTCGCACCACCGCCGGCGTGTCCTCACCCGGCCCGAGAGCAGACGCCCACGAGGACGAGAGGGACCCGCTACTCGCCGCTCCCTGAAAACTGTGGAGAGTCTTGTGAGGGCACGAAAAGCCTGTCTAGTTTAGATACTATCGTGGTAGTAGTTTGTTATCAGCGCTAGTTCAGTAGCGAGATGAACTAGTTTGTGAAAGTTCGCTACTTGTTGTCTGCTGCAAACTTGTAAAATTGCCCTGAATTTGAATGGTTTATATTCGTAGTGGGGTATTTCTGTTGAGTGGTTTTGTCGTGTTTCTCGTGTTTCGCTACCAATTGTGCCGGCATTGTACACTATATTTGATATAAGCACTCATGCACTGTGGTGTTTCAGCATCACAGTTTCAAAAAATCGCAACTGACTAAATCTACCCGACTAAGGGATGATGTACATTTTGTCACGCTCGGCAAAAGTGGAACAGTGTTCTCTTTTTTCTTGACACCCCCCCCCCACCCCCTCCCCCCAAAAGTGGAAACATCAGATGTGTAACATAACCAAAGAATATCTACACAGTATTTTGCGATATTTATTCAAATATTACTTATATATGCCATAAAATAATATTTATTATATATCAGGAATGTAAATTGTAATATTAATGAATGTGTGAAATCTGCTGTGTATATTTTTTAATGCCACATTTAAATAGTAAATAGTGGAATTCTGGTATGCAAATTTTTTAGCACGAGAGATAAAATTTTACACCCACAAAAAAGTGGAACACCAAAACATGACCGACCCCCCCCCCCCACCCCCCTCCCCCTAAGTGGAACACTGTTCCACTTTTGCGGACAAAATGTACATCATCCCTAATAGTACGAATCATTATTATAATATACCGGTAAACACTGCAGTGTGGGTGCAACATCACTCAGCTCTCTTGTCAGTTGTATACTTTTGACGTGGAAGGAGGTTTGTTGGGGTGTATGTGCTGTGGTACTCAACCATTTTACGCCTGTTACACCCATAGTGAAATTTTAGATTATGCTTAAAACCTGTACTTGAAAGTGGGTGAAGAAGATCAGCGAAGGCAAAGAACTTTAAAAATTCACGTATTCGCCAAAATTAAGAATAGTTGACAGAGCTCTCAAAGAGTGTTCGTATTTAATTGCTAAAAACATGGACACTATAAGCTTTTTAGTAAAAGCATGTTAAGTTAGCGTCAACTTTATTAACATGCAGTTGGCGCTCAAGTCTCTACATTTCTCAAAAAATGTATTCTATGTAATCATGCTGCTTCAGAACTGAAACCAGAAATACTATTGTAAAATAATAGTATAAAAGGCCAAGTTATAAAGTTTTTGAATGGATATGCTAAATGTTAACTAAATGGAACCGTGTATATTTGTATATTTTTTGCCAAATGTTAAATTGATGAAGTGAATGTAAATCAATTTTACTGATCACACACATTGACATGTTTTGTAGATATTGTACATAGACCATTTACAAATGTAGAAATGTAATCTGTAAACATTGTCATAACTGAATTAAATGTGTCAAAGCTAAGATGAAATATGTAAAAAAAAAGGCGTAGTCAGAACAATGACAAAACAGCGAAGAGTTAGTTCACAATTTAAGTTGTTCCAAAATCACTTATCGTTGGATAAAAACTTGTGAGTATAATATATTTCGGAGTTCTGTTCCTCTATGACAAACACACATTACATATACATGTAATTATAAATTGTTTGGGTACTTTTATGAGTTTTAAAATGGTTGCCAAGTTGACCATCTTCTATCTTTGTGTACCTGTCCCACCCAGCGAGATGCAGTCCATGTTGCTGTTCTGTGTGCTGGTGCTAACCAGGGAAGCGATGCTTGCACCATGGCCGGAGGTTTACGCTCCGCGGGCACAAAGCAGCAATATGGTGAGTATTGGTGATATGGGCTGATCTGGCAGATCCTGGGACGTGTGCTCATATTTTCACCAAAATTATATAAATTTCAATGACTTTTTGGCGCTTCCATGAGCTTTCGCCACTATGAAACCCTGAAAGCCAAAAAGAAACGTGGTTCTGCCAGTGCTAGTGGTACTGCACAATCTGTGAAGGACCCAGTATATCATTTGTTAAACAATTTGGACTCAAAATGATATATTTTTATGAGCATGGAACACACTAATTATCTACGTCATTTGGATTCAATATTTGTTTTAAGCATTTCACCGCCTTACATTGTATATGCTGTGTACTGTGTATTGTGTATATACTGTGTACTCTGTATATACTAACCTCTAATTCATGCTCTATATATTCTGATTACATTTGTTTTGCATTTCCCTCTAGAGTAAAGGATTGTAGAGAACAGGTATAGAACAAGGACCTAAGTGTTAACGTTCAACCCTGTAGATCATATGAATACCAATAAGAAGCGTTCACTTATCTCCAGTATTTACCACTGGTGACTGGTCTCTAGTCTCTTAAGTGTGCTTTGTCCTCAAATCCGTCGCCTGCGATGTCATTCACTTTCAGGTTACTACATAGAGCAATGGATAGATCCGGAACAGCACCACAGGAAGGCCCACCGGGGAAGTGGGAATAAAAGCAAGAATATAGAGAAGCGTGTGATTTTCGACGATTGCTGTAGGATCCCAATTAATATCATTTTTGTTCTATTCTATGTATAGAAAAATAAAGTACATAGTCAAAATAAAGACCCCACAACAGAAATATCATAAAACGGACATTTCGAATATTATAGGTATTTTTAGCCTATTGGTATAGCTCTCTGCGTTATACTAGTAACAGTAATTGTCTTTACAGTATAGACAAAATAAATGATATTCATTATCTAATTACTTCATACTAAATTAAATTAACAGAATTTCAAAATGCGATTTGCCAATATATTTTTATAAAGACAATCTCAAATCAATACTGACTATCATATCACAATGCTGTATGTGTGGACAATCTGGTGAGTTTCATCAATCGCAATCGTCTACCTAAATTTATTGATTTCATTCATAATTGCATTTTCTATTGTTCTTTGTTCTATTTTTGCTGCTGTAACGCGGTCTAAATTAAATTAAAATTAGATTTATATTGGTCCAAATTTTATGTACTTTACTCTCACATGTTTCGATACTACCAGTATCCCTTTTCAAATTAAGATTAAAATTTTCAAATTAAATATGAGTTCTAAAAGAGTCATATAGTCATATACTTCGCGTCGACTTATTTGCATAAGTTGATGATGTAGTACTTTATGCTCTGTCAATAATGTTATAGCTACTTCATTATACTGAACAAATTATTGCAAGACTTTGTCAATTTTGATAAATCATTTGTATACAACAACTACTAAAACAGAAATACTACACGCCTGGTTTGTTTTACGACAAAATGTAAAAATAATGCCTCTTCTCACCATGTAATAGTAAGTCGGAATGGGTGAAGTGCAAGAAAAACGCTATAAATAAAATATTATTATGTAGTAAAAACAAACGTGATGACATATACAAACAAATAGATGCATTAAAACTGTCAAACCAAGTATATAGTCAAGATGCCAAACCCCAATTTGAGGGTGAACCGTGAAATTGGGTATATACAAAGTTTTTTTGTGTTTTCATGTTCCTTAGTATGTCTACTTTAAGATTTGGGTGGGTGCCGCCCAGCATCCTTGAGCAATTTTTTTTTTCTATAGGCAAAAATCCAAAATGGCCACCACCAAAAATGTGAAAAACAGATTTTCAACCATTCAACTCTCATTCATGTGTAATACATCATTTTCATATAATTTGGACACAAGAAGTTGATATTTGCCATCCTATATTTGATTAGAGGTCATTTTGGAGGTCAAATAACTATAAATTCAAAATGGCTGCTGCCCTAAGAGTGAAAAATTAAGAGTCAAACTCTTGATGCTTAATCAAGTATAATGCATTAGCTTCATATTTTCTGCACATGGGAAATTGTTGTCTGTTATCAAATGTTTGATTAAAAAGGTTCATACAATGTTTTAGATGTCACTTGAATGCTTTCTGTTCAGCCATGTAACTAGCAAAATGAATCAACCTTGACCAACAATGGAGTTTTTTGGTTTCATGTCAATTAACATATTACTACTTCATGACACCATCTAAGTAATTCAACTTGTTTAATACATAGATGTAGAAGGATTTCGTTCAGATGGTAATCATTGTTATGTAAATTACCGGTATATAATCATTGAGATATACTGAAGAAAAGAGAAGAGACACATTATAAAAAAAATACAAACAGTGCAAGTTATGATCAGAATTTGCTAATCATAATATGGGCAAAAGGAACAAGTCGAACATTATGAAAGTTAATTTCTAACTTTCATTAAAAGTAATAAAATAATCATAGAGTTTGAGTCAGTCAATTCAGAGCCGTATTACAGGTACACATAACTAAACAACAGCAAGGCTTGCCATCAACTGAAGTTGCAGCATCGCGGCCAGTCTGAGCTCCGGAAAAGCTGATACTGGTGCTTCATATCCGTGTATATAGCTTCTTATAATGAAGTGTTTAGGTTCTGAAACTTCATGTCATGCAAAAGCATCTCCATGGCATTATGGGTCCTACAAGAACAGTTGGTGATATATTTGTATAGTATGACAACTTAGATGGATGGATCATGTGTTTGCCCAATGGTCGACAAAGTTACCACCATCCTGCAGGTGTTGTTGAATGTCACATTGCTACTTGAAGTCCAATGTGTCAGATGACACAGATGTGTTTCTTGATTTTTTGGGTCTATATGAAACACATGTAAACTACTGTGCAGTTGGAATGTTGGAGTGGAGGTGATACATGTTCTGAATTACAAAGTAAATGCCTGGAGATTTTAGGAATGCACTACCTGACAGGATCCGATGCAACATCATATTTGTATAGCAAGGGAAAATAAGGACCAGCAGCTGCTGAAAGTTATCAAGTTCCTAGAACCTTTTTGAAATAAAGGGAAAGTACGTTACTCATGATTACTTATGCAAGCTGGAAAAGGTTTCATCTGTTGCCTCGTATGGTGGATGCAAGGAACATCCATGAGCCAGGTCAGATATCTAATCTATACACTGAAATCATGAACTCTTTGCAACTCATGGCCCTAAACCGCCAAAGATAGAATGTGTTTCTCCACATTTCATGAACCCATATGCAGACCATACTTGCAAATTGTGCAGATAAGCATCCCCTCTCAGAGCCACCCCCCCTGTTTTCAGATAATGCTGCTGAGCGTGGCAGGTGTCTATGCTGGGGACACAAATGGTGTAGCGAAGGGGGGGTGTTCTCCAGACCTGATCCTGACTACATATATCCAAAGTGTAACCACTCTGAAGGCCAATCATTTCAGGTCCCAGTACGTGAACACAAGTTAGATGATGTGACAGTTTTCCTACTTAGGCATGTTATCCAGTCATGAAGGCTGTTTTTTAACTACCATGCATGGGTAAAACCTGAGCTCTTGCCACTCCAACCAACAGGTACTTTCCTTTATCAAGGCAGAGTGTATTCCACATATGTAAGCAGTGCTATCTTGATGGGTTTGAGACGTGGGCAGCATTCTCCAGTAGTCCAAAGATGCAGAAGAAAATGACAGAGCTATGATCCACTGGATATGTGTTGGCTTAGTAATGCCAATACCAGTACTGAACCTTCTGAAGAAATTGTGTATCACAGATATTGATAGTGTGCTTCGTAAAAAGGGAGTTTGAGATTTTCTAGGTCGGGTTGAGCTCAACTCTTGCTGGATTAGCAAGTAAGCCTTTTAAAAGAAGAAAGGAAAGGCTTCAAGGACCAAAACAGACTTGGGAGCCCCAGTTGTGCAAAAGATCGGGAATGTTTGGACACGCGTCTTATAGATTCTGGTGATGAAGGGCTCGGAGAGGATTGTTGAGATGTAGAATAACAACCTGGCCACAACCTCCAAAAAGAGTAATTGGGGCGAGCTCAGATAAATTTAGATTTTTGATTGATCGATTGATTGAGTATGGTGGAGCAATGAAAGATAGCACCTATGTATTAGTCATTTCAGAAAATGCCCCCATGCTAAAAATCTAATGTATGTAGTCAGGTGTGGCAGCAAAAGGAAATGATAGGATATTGTGCAGTATATTGCTAGTGTTGGATTATGGGGATAAGCTCTTTAATACATACAAACTTATAGTGGAAATAGATACTGGCAATGAACAATTATGATGGATCGGATTCCCAGGAGGTTTGAAGCAATTGAACACCATACACATGTTGTCGGTTTGAATACTGGTCTTTGTAAATTAGATGTACGCTGATTAAATTTTGTATGATTAAAGACTGACGTGTGTTTATCAAATTACATTGACTGTCATGAAATACTTACAGGAACTATGGGTCAAATAGATGTGAAATAAACAATTAGCCTTTTACTTATCAGATGTTAGATGTATTTAAAAGAATAAGGCATTTAACATTATCTAGAAACATCAGCATTCATACATATTCATACATAATTGCTATTGGAATTTTACATGTTAATCTATATCAATATATGTTAATCATATTTTAAATTTACAGCTTTGTATTGGCACAGTTAACCTATAATATGACCTTTAATCGAACATCTGATGGCAGAAATGAATTTTCCATGTCCAAATTACTTTAGCATATATAAATAATATGATACACTTGATGAAAAGCATGAAAGATCTACTTTCTCTTTTGTCCTGTTAAGAACGACGGCCATTTTGAATTCATCACCATTTGACCTCTAATATGACCTCTAATCAAATGTAGGATGGCAAAAATCAATTCCTTGTGTCCAAATTATATAAAAATGATGTATTACACAGGCATGAGATTTGAATGGTGAAAATCTGTTTTCACGTTTTTCGGTGGCGGCCATTTTGAATTTTTGCCTATAAAAAATTCCCCCCGGAGATGCCGCACTAACAAACTTGCTAAATATTCTCTTTAGACCCTCAACAACATGAAACACTGAAAAAAAATTACACTTCTCACAAATGCAAAGTGGTCAATCTGGCAGATGGACTAATAAAACCCCAGAAGGGGTCGTTTTTCCTATATAAATAAACCAGCCCCCATAAAAAAAATTGCTCAAGGATGCCAGAGCGGCACCCGCCTGATTATGTTAGTATATACCCTCACGGACTCAAAATCAGCAAAAAAGTTTGTATATACCCGACTTCACGGTTCACCCCCTCGGCGTCTTGACTAATATGACAGTGATAACGATGAGACTGCAAAGGATGCTACTGCAGATATACGTCTGGCACACGACATCAGGGCTCTCGTAAAAAAAAATGCTTCTTGCATTGCTTCTCGTATTAAAAAAACACAAACTACACTAGCGGTAGCTCCTAAGTACCCATTCACATCTGTAAATGATGAAATAAATTCATCAGATTTCTTTGATATTAAGCTGCTCATCATTTGCTGCAATATTGTGTACTTTTAATCAAGATTTCCATAACATTTTAGTCACCTTTTAACAGTGGAACTTTATTAACGGTATAACGTATACATCGTTTCAGTATATATCTTAATTGCCCATAAGTCAGCTTTGTTCTAGCAACGCCGTGTTCTTTGAGCACTTCTAATCTAGTTTATATAGTTTCCTTTTATTTTATTTTTTAAATAATACTGATGGATTTGAATGTAAATCCAAGGTAAAAAAATAAATTCATTCTTATTCTGGATGTATTCAGTGATTGGTGTTCAGCTTTTTCACACTGTAAATTCTTTGTTGATGAAAACATTACACATCTCTTTGAAACTCATTAGTCAGATCCAGTGAGAGCATTCTGAGTGGGGCAATGTTCGGCAGTTTACCTTTTTACGATAAAGCTAGTCAAACACTGCCTTTTAAACAGAATTAGGGTACACTTTGAAGCATACTTACAACGGTTATTCATAAATGTTATGCTATAATTTCCGGCTTGGGTATAAACACTAACATGATTTCAGTTTTCGCCCCCCCCCCCTGTTTCAGTAATATGCTTTGTTGGAAAGATTTAATATGATAGCTTTTAATAATGGATATCAAATGGGTGAAACCAATCAATCATGTATCAAAATATGATAGGCAATAATTAAAACTGGACGTGTAGTCTACTTAATCATGAGTTATTTCGGTGTAAACACTTGAACCAGATGTCTGTGGTTAATCACTTAATGATGGTGAAGTTTCTGAAATGTTTTCAAATTACAATAACAGTTTTAAATGGGAGAAATCGTGTATCATATCATGTTTAAATGTGATATAAGGAAATATCTCGACTGTATCAAACACTGGCTGGTTAGGGATCGTTCACAAATTACGTCAACAAAATTTGGCTACTTTTGACCCCCCCCCTCCCCCCTCGTCAGCTTTCGTCAGCTTTCGATGACCCCCCCACCCCCCCCAGCCAGCTGACGTTAGCATTTATTTACTGTACTTGCGTGCACATGTCAGTGGTATAATTGAACAATCATATCTTATCCATTTTAAAGTTAAATCTTACGGTTATATCAATCTTCTCATGCAAAAAGTCTAAAAGTCTTAAGGAAATTTTATCTTCTTAATGCATAATTTTTAATGGTTAATGCAACTGCAGCTGGTACTGTACAGTGTATATCAATATTTCATTATTAGCTGAGGATGTGTTTTCTAAACACGAAATATTTTCTTTATATTCTTTTTTGGTACTATCTAACTAATATCAACTGGTATTTAAAAAAACTGTTTTAGAGGTAATTATACTAATATCAAATATACTAATATCAACTGGTATTTGAAAAATCTGTTTTAGAGGTAATTATACTTGTTAAATTATAGTTAAGCATGATCTGGAATATCTCTGACTGGTAAAATGTCTCAATCGTCTTTTTAAAAAATCTGTTTTAGAAGTAATTATACTTGTTAAATTATAGTTAAGCATTACCTGGAATATCTCTGACTGGTAAAATATCTCAATAATCTTTAAAACTGGGATGAAAGATGAAAGCTGACGCCAGCCAGTGCCGAACCCCCCCCCCCACCCCCCCCCCAGCCCCCACCCCCCCTGTCCCCAGACATTTATGACCCCCCCCCCGAAAGCTGACGTAATTTGTGAACAATCCCTTAGACGTATTTTGCTATGCTCAACAACCTGCGGCCCTCACATATGACATTGTCTTTAAGCAAACCTTAACCAATGAGATGTTTCGATATAGTTCAGATCAACAGGATGATGTCTTCAACTATATACTTTTGAAAGTAAGTACTTTTGAAAGATGGTTTAATGGCTTTTTCTGTGTTTCGTTATCCCTTTCATAGCAGCGTTACTACAGATGTAATCTATAGAAGATGTGGATCTCGCAGTAATTTATGTAGTGAAAAATAGAATCACATGTTGACATTTGCTAAGCACACGGGGCTGGCGAAATCTCTTTGGGGACGCTTATAAAGTGACCACATTTAATCGAGGCAGCACTGACCGAAAGGAGGCGTAATGACGAAATGTAGCGGCCTGAGGCAGGCGACTTCACTGACCGGAGCCTTGAATCATGCTGGAGGATTGAGATTAAGGCGACATCACACGGATTCGTCAGAGCAGTGTACTGTCCCGCGGGACTCCCATGGGCGGGAGTTGCAGGATGAAAATTAAAAAATTTACTCTCCGGGGCAGGCGGGAGAAGTGCAGGAGTGGGGGCGGAGCGGACTGTTGAAACAGGCGGAGCTGGGCGGGAATGGAAATCACTGCGGACAAACGCGGGCGGGAAATATTTTCCCGCGATCACTGTTAGAGAGTGTGTGTGCGGGGGGATTGGGCATAAAAAGTAAAAAATGCATAGTTTGTATAATACTTGTATCAAAGCGTTGAATGAACTCATATGTTCATCCCAATATCTTGGAATATCCAGAATAACCACCCCAATACAGAAAAAACCATAAAAACACGAAGGCCCCATAAAATAATAAAATGTTTCTCGTCCCTCCCTCCTGTGTATAGTGCAGCCTCCTGAACATTTTCATTGCCTCCCCCAGTGATAAAAATAAAATGGCCCTCCCGCCTGGCTGCAGACAAAGAGGGCCCTGTCCCTGTCATTTGTTTGCTAGATCTATGCACGCTAGATATTATACTTTTTTTAATTATACTATAGTATACTATATTATACTATAATAGTTTGTTATTGCAACTGAATACAATAAAAAGTTGTTTTATAAGTGATGTTTTATGATTTTGATAATAGAAAGACATTGTTCACATACAATCAAAACACATGTAGTTCATTCATGGCCTAATATTCAAAATGAAAGATTTCGCGCGGAAGAAAATAAAAAAATAAAAGTGAATCCCTCCTCAATTTTTTTTATAATATAAGGACGGAAAAATCAGCAAAATAAAAAATAAAAAAAAAAATAAAATTGACCTCCCTCCTATGTGCAGGAGGAAAATAGGCAGGACGAGAAACATTTTATTAATTTTATGGAGCCTAAATAAAGTCTTTCAATTATCAGTATCAAACACAAACAACTCCGAAATATTCGCTGTGCACATTCATCCAGAACAATAGATTTAGAAATCATAAAGATTTTAGTAGATTTTATAGAGGTCATAAACTGAAATCTACTAGGGCCGAAAACTGGAATGCACTTGTAATAGTACATGAACACGAATCTTAGACCCCCATTTCACATGGCCGATCCTAGCTCCAGATTTGTCATTTCTGGGTGGATCGTGCGTGATCTGGCTTCAAATGTGGAGTGATTTGGTTGGTTCGGCAGGGAATGGGCCACTTTTGGTTGGTTCTGGGCTAACTTTTCTTTTTTCGGTTTGTGTGCTCCATCGCCAAGCTTTTCGGGGCTGTCTGGGGGCTTTCTATGGCGAGATAAAACGCTGTGTTTACGACGTTTTATGCTTCAAATACCACGCCATACACACAAAAAATAAAATTTAATAGCGTTCACTTAAATTCTTATACAACAACTGTACATACACCATACCAGGCCCGTAGGAAGGGTTGAGGCCATAAATTCTGTGAGGAAAGAATACTAAGAGTCCTCTTCTCTGTTGACACTAGCCCCCAGATGGTCTTGACATGGCGATCCTCTTGTATGTACAGTATGAAAGAGATTCCCATGAACCGACCACATCGTTATCAACCCCTGATAATCTTTGGCATTCAGGATTGTAAATAATTAATACCTACATGTGCGTACATCCTTTATCACTAGAGTTCATCCATCTATTTTTTGGCTCTTATTTGTGCACATAAAGACATCCTTTTTATACACATTCCATGACCATGATTACTGTCATTACTAATGCGTTGATTGCATCTGTTACATACAGTACTGATTCCGTCAGAAGGATGCAGAACCGAAACGAAATTAGAGGAATCGGCGTAAGAAAACGTAATAATTCGTAACAATTCGCAACAAAGTTACGGCTATCACGGTTTTCTTGGAACTGCTCAATCACCAAAACTTCGATACTTACGATTATCGAAATAAACAGAAAAAAACGTAATAATCAGAACATTTTCTCATACTTCCTGTCAATGGCTCCCATCTTTCGCTAAGAAATGTTCGGATTTGTTCGGGTGTTCTCGTTTATTCCCGCCACAAAGTGAAAGCGGAAGTGCGGACGCTGTACAGACACCCAATGAAAAATCTGTCAAAATGTCGGCGTGATTTTGAACTTATAGAAATATTCTTTTTATTACGGGAACCTCCGTAAAATGCGTAATATAAGGAGAACAATCAGAATAAACGTAACTTCAGGCAAGTTATGGAGAAAGCCTTAATTTGCGGAAGCTGTAGAACCTTTTTACATTCGTAATAGTGGCAACAATGAGAAGAAATGGGAAAAAAGTGTAGGGAATCGTAATGTAATTCTCGAAGTTTTTCTTCTGTATCCTTCTGACGGAATCAGTACTGTAATGAATCATTAAGATACAGCATTTGTTTAGTTCAAACCATGCGTAATATAATACATTGTGCAATCAGACAGGAATATCAAATGAGTTGAATTGAGAAATGACAATTGTTATGATTGTATGGAATTGATCTGTTATAATATAGCTAATGTAGATGTAGATGATAAAGATGTGACATAATAATTGTTATCTTGAAAGCTTTGATACATTATTTATGGTATAACTATGTGTGTTTTTATCATCAGATATGCATGCTTATATCATAAGCAATCTTTTATGCCTTGCGTTGTTCTGATACAGAATGTAATATTTCGTGTTAGAATGATACACATGAAGTCATGAACAGAATTTTATCAATATATGACGTACTACATACAGACCATATTACCTGCACGAGTCCCCGCAGCCCTTGTGTCTCACATCTCCACCGGCGAATATGTGGGCTGTGGGCTAAATTATCACCTTTTCTACAGGTGTGGATGCATGAGAGTTGGAATCGTTATGTGGGTGCAAGTTTTAATCGTTAAAAGATATTGTATTGTGGGCTTCTTGCGGGCTAAAAATCATTAATAGAAAATTTTCTAGTATCTTTTCAAGCTTTACGCAGAATATTATCTTACGCCATGTATATCTCTTCCTGTAAATCTCTGATATATTTTAATTTATAATATGTCAAATTATGGGGGGGGGGATTGTACAATGATTATGAATTTTTAACAATGTGTAGGTTTGAGGTCCATTCTTCATTCCAGCGCCCTTTCAACTAATGTTTGAAAAAAATTACCGCCTATGCCCTATAATATGGAAATACAGCAGGAACGGGATGTCCCTCAATGAGCTCTCAAATTGTGATCTGCAAGTCAGCAAGGAACTCAGAAAAAACAACATTGAGAGATAATTTACATGATGTCCACGTTTGATCTTGTTATCTCATTCATAAGAAAATCATGTTATCTCATTCATAAGAAAAAATTGTTGGACAACGTACCCCCAAACTAAATTTGGCACTCGCTTCACTTGTTTTTTGTTCAGGTGTTTTTGTTATGTTAGATTACAATTTTCAAATGGCCTTACCAATCTCATTTTGCTTCCTACGGGCTTGTATACATAGTACTCGTTGGAATTACATACATACATACCAACATACATACATACATACATACATACATACATACATACATACATACATACATACATACATACATACATACATACATACATACATACATACATACATACATACATACATACATACATACATACATACATACATACATACATACATACATACATACATACATACATACATACATACATACATACATACATACATACATACATACATACATACATACATACATACATACATACATACATACATACATTACATACATACATACATACATTTCATAGATATATTATATATTAAATAAATACTTGGAGGCAAAAAAGAGACGGAAAATAGGCAGAATTTTTCTTTATACATATTATATAATAAAGGTGTCCTCAGACTGTATATAGCCGGCTAAGCACGTGGTTCCATTCCGGGCAGTTTTTAGCTCATTGCTTTTTGAAACATTGCAATTGCCTCGTTTAAAAACATTGGCGGCAGTTGGTCAATCACATCATCACTTGCCAAATCTCAACTTAATAATTTCACCTTAATGTTGAAATCATCAAAGCTCTATGTGTAGACATGCCAATCAGTCAGTATGATTGACAACTCAATGAGAATTTGTATTCATCAATTGAGCAAGCTCTGTGTTTACAAGTAGGCGGTACCAGACTCAGTGAGTATGAAGACATTTTAACTTGGATATTCTTGAACATAATAAAGAAATATCCAAACTAATTGTTTCATTAAAACAATTATTTTTGGATATTTCGTTATTGTTCTAGTATATCGTTTGGGAAAAAATTGCGTATATATTTGAACAGAAATAAAAACCAATAATATGATACGCATACACACACAACATGCAATGAACCTTACTTACCAAAAAATAGAAAAGTAATTACACATACATGCAAATATTTTTGTTGTGACCATTCTAGTACGGTAAGGTGAAGGTTAAAATTTACAGTGAAAATTGCACGGCCAATTATATTCTGAAGAGGACACCTTAACACGCCTTGTTCAAAACGATTATTTTGCAAAGTATGGTAAGGTGAATGGAAAATGCAACAATTATATTCTGAAGAGGACAGCTGTTCAAAACGATTATTTTAGATCGTAATGAATGGAATAAATTCATTGGGTTTCTTTTGTACTATGACAACATTGATCTTTTGATAAACCCATAATTTTATACCTAAAGCGAGGGGCACATTCCACCTTGCGGCGGTAGTCGCCGCAAGGCGTGTTGAGGTCTGCGGCGTCTACGGCGTTTTCCGCAAGCATTGGCAAAAGTACAGTTGTGGGCACATGCGCACGGGCTCCGTGCGTTATGAGTGCGTCGGCACAGGGAGTGGTTTTTATTGAGGTGGCCCTGTCCTCAACTTGATAGAACGTGCGATACACTCGCGTATAGCTTACGTCCTACGCACCGTGTGATTACAAAAGTACGAGATCCGCACGTTCATGGTACAGGCAACGCACGGCCCCAGTACTGTATCTGTGCCGACAACGTGCGGGTAAATCCTCTGTGTTTAACATAAGGTCACCGCACTGCCTCCTTACGGTCAGACCTTGACGTAGGTTGGTCGTGCGACCACCGTACGGCCTTGAAAAAACGTACGTTTGCCGCACTGCACACTCACGGATTCTCACGTTTTCTATGCGTTTTTGGCAGTAGACAGGCTGTAGACCCACCTTGCGGTGGAATGTGCCCCTCGCTTTAGCCATTATATATTTGTCTGAATGACAATCTTTTTCAAGCTGACGTCACACAGGATGAGAGGATGTGACGTAAGGAAGTAGGTCAGTGACAGTGACAGTGTTTATATTGGAGAAACAGGGAGGAAACAAGGTACTCGTGTGGCAGAACATCAAAAGGATGTTGAAGACCGTACTAACAGTGGAGTACGCAACAGAGCCACCCGTATGTCATCTGCAAGTGAATTGCACAAATCCGCCATCACAGATCACATGGCCAATCTGAACCACATCGCTGACTGGGACAACACGAAGCTCATCAATCGTGAGTTCAATACTAGAGACAGACAGATCCGGGAAGCGATCGCTATAAGAAAAACTTACAAGACGATGAACCGAGATTAAGGTGCATACACCTTATCAAGCGCGTACGACACCCTACTAAAGCCAAGGGCTGCTCACAGGGATAGGCCCCCACCCCCGACACTGACCTACTTCCTTACGTCACATCCTGTCATCCTGTGTGACGTCAGCTTAAAAAAGACTTAATGACAGACAAGGTCGAATATATTTGCTAAGGTATAAAAATTATGGGTTTATCAAAAGATCAATGTTGTTATAATTATTTTGGATATTTCTTTATTGTTTTAATATATCGTTTGGGGGACAATTGAACATATATTTGAAGAGAAATAAAAACAAATAATATGATACAAATAATAATGATATAATGTACTTAAAGATCGGGTACAACCCCGTTGTTAGAAGCGATCCGATAAGTTATATACAAAGTTCATCTTTCACCACACCATAGTTACATTCTGTAAAAAAACATGAGAATGGCAGCAACAGTTGCCGAAACTGTCAGCAATGTAAGAACTATTTTAATGTGTTAGATGCACTTTGTTATATTTATATATGTATTCCAACACGATGAACACACTCAATGATATGTGATGCCATTAGGCTTACCACTTTTTGAGACAAGTTTGGTCAACGTGTGTGTTATTTTTCATTGGCATTAGCTAAGCTGAGTCATGCTGTGGATTGCACTGTACAAAACATGTCTCTGTGCCCGGCAATTCTCAATACACTTATGATGGATCTGGGATAATATATTATCAGTATGAAAATGAAATACTAGGCTTTACTCACAGTTTTGAAAATTACCGCGAAATATTCATGTTCTAATCATGAGAACTTTTATGTGCTATTTTCATTGTCATTTTGAAATAAGACAACCTGGCGTTTGCCATTGATTTCTAAACGCCAATCAAAACACACTTTTCATTGTGAAAGGCTTTATTGGTGATATGAAAGTGAGGCAGTTGGTCAGACGTGCATTGGCTATGATCCATGAGGTCACTAATCCTGGTCATCAGACACATCGAGGTTATTGCCTGCGGCTATTTGGACACCAACTGACCATTGAGGTCATTGTGCGCTTCGTATAAATTCAATACTGATCGTGACCATATCGATATAGTCAATGTTCAATGCTTAAAAATTAATCCCTATATACTCTTCTTTTCACATTTATTGCATCAACAATGCTTTTACTGCTTTGAAGACATATCGATATCATGTAGGAATCACCAACATTTTAGGTTCATGGACCGCTCTGTGCCATATATGTACAGAAATCACTGGACAATCATCGCGTTTAGTTTTGAACCCCAACATAGTTTACCATTGACTGCAAACGATGCCAAGACCAGAACAGAAAAAGCGCATGTAGTATAGATCACCCAATGCAATAATGGTTTATCAATGCATTATTGAAAACTGATTTGTGCACAGAATCTGAAATCGTTTCTTCGTTTTTAAATTATAGCAGTTCTCTCATATGGCATTTTTACATGGAATATTAGTGATCAATTGCAATTTTGGATAGATGACGTAGCATTAGGGACAGGCAGACAACGGGCGTGAGGACCACGTGCAATATGGGAGGGTTCACCGATTCCGTCGACAGGTACGAATGTTTTGGCGGTCCATCTTGTAGTGTGCGAAGCGTTTGGAAATTCCTTCAAAGTTTGCCTGGACCCTGTAAAACTTGTTTCATTACTATTACTTTCAAACAATTCCAACTCCCGACTCATGGAAAGTGGTGTATAGAATGAAGCGATTGGCATACACCAGAGGATTCTTTCTCCGAATATATAGGTGGGAGAGCATTAAATTAGTCGGCTATCCTGATAGAATTTGGTTAATACACACAGAGGTAAAGGTTCAGGGTACGGTCGCAGCAGTAGAGGTTATGTGATATAGCCCTATAAACTCTGACAAAGAATCCGCAAATGTCAATACGTAAACCCAAGTCAATGAATTACAATGCACCTTTGTAGATGAAGCGAGTGTGTTTCATCAAAATCGGTTGAATTGAACCACGATTGTGGCACTATGTGAGGTAATCTATCTATTAAAAGGAGAATAGAATGGTCACCATTTTTCATTTATATGATCACAATATTTCAGTGCACCTTCAGCAACTGCATGGGGTAAGTGTCCTACTTTCTTCATTCTTACACGAGTAGAAACTACAATTAAGACGACATCAGTAACAAGGCCATAACTTACAATCCCAGGCCATCACATCCATAAACCTCCATACAGAGACCTCCAGAGGCAGTTTAGGTAACAAACTGAGCCTCGGGGAGCGCGCGTGTGTGTCGGGGGATGGGGGCACACTAGCTCTAGTTTCCCAACTATGTGAGTTCTTTTGCGTGCAGAGGGGTGGCTCTCTCCTTCACGAGACATCCCTTTTAACGGTGCTTCCGAACCTCATTCTTGGTGTTGCCACCGTCTATGCAGTGGCGACATACTGTGTGGGATCGGCAATGTAGTGGAAGATGTTAATTACTAACCGTCCAGTGGTGGTTCATTCTTCTTGGAGTGAAAGCTTGGTAGTCGCTGATATGAGTTTATTATTCAGTAGTTGTGTTATAACAATGTCAACGTCAAAATGTAGTTTTAAAGCCGTACGCACCGCTCAGTGTGCGTTTTTGTGATAGTCAAATGACAACCATGGTACGTTGACGTTCAGTGTCTTTCCTAACCAATATACAACGATGTATGAACCGACGTGCTTTGCCTAAAACTAACGCAAGACTAACACAGATCGCGCGTGGACCAACTAAACCAGGTGACGGGCACGAGGCGGATGAACATTAGTTCAGATCGCCGTGAAACTTTGGGCATGCCGACGATTGAAACGACCTAATATTGATGGTACGCGGAACTATTTCCCAAAGCCTGCTATAAACATGACATGATATGATCATCGGACTTTCTTTTTCAAATGTTACTCGATCGTTTGCCACTGTTCAGGGCGGTGGGACAGCGCTTATGAATGTTAATCTACTCCAAGACAAACAGCATTATTTTAACTTGTCTCAATCAAAACAACAACCATTAACCGCAAAGTGTACCACGGTTGGCTGTGCGTAGGTGGAATGAATATACGGGGGGGGACGATGGAACTACAGGGAGTCAGGATGGAGGAGCTAGAGGCGCGCACGCCAATGTATGGGTTACATATAAACTGGTGAAGCTCCAGGCGTAAAACCCGCTTTACACTTGAGCGATCATGGGCAAACCCGTGCAACGCATCTGCACGTATTATGTCACGTCGTCAACTTGCATGGTACGACAAGTTGCTGAGGCAAATGACGTGTTACTTATATGTGCGAATGTTCTGCGATCCGTAGACGCAGCACAACTATTTGGTGAAGCAAACTTTAACCAAACTGAATGTTCGTTTAAAATTTTTGAACATGTTCAAAATTTTCTGACGAATTTGCCTGTTCGCCATTGCACGTAGAGCTACGTAGATGGAATTTGCTAATGTGTAAAGCGGGTTTAAATATATACGCTTTTAAGGTATTCTAATGGTTCATTGATGAGTAGCATTACTTAATGAATTGCGTGCCTGGTATTGTGAACGAATTTCATGTAATAACCCGATATATGTAATACAATAAATATAATAATCATAACTCAACTTGTTCTGATTACAAAACACAACCCAACTTGTTTTGTTTTGATACGTGTCTGGGTAGAGACACATACAAGAAGTGTGTACGTAATCCAAAGCTATAACGAGATATGCCTATACCGTTTTAGTTTCGTGCCGAACCAACCACGTTTATGACCGTTATAATAAACGAGCGTTTATAGATAACCCGTTTCCGATTATTGAAATATTGCTACATATACACCGATGACAAGAAAAGACGTTTTCAAACATTAAACTAGATATAAAAAGTATATTGATTGTGAGTTTTGACGAGCTTCGGCGCGTTTCGATCTCACGTATTGCCGGGTTTAAGTGATTCATTTGGCATTTCTCCGATAATCAGTGTTTGTGTGAAGTTTCTGAATATGTTTATGGTGGCACAAATCACTCTCAACGAGACAAAAACAGCGGTACTCACTCCGTTCGGAGACGTACGCTTTTGCCACGCTACTTTTTCACGTAATATTACTTTTAACCACCTAACTTATAATGGTAATCATGCGGATTATGGTAGAAACGCGGGGTGTCCTTTGGGACCTTCCGTTTAATATTTGTCGTTCAGTCGGACATCAATAACAGCACAGTGAGCAATTTAGTGATATAGTTCATGTTTGAACATATATAATTGAAGAAATCTGCAGATACAATGCCACATCCTCGTCGATTTCTGGGTTAGTATTCCATTCGCAACTTGTTGTCGATAAGTGTATAAATTTAAACAATGCTTAATGTTACTTTGAAAGAGATTCTCGTCAATAGACGATGCTGATGCTTTCTTCTCTACTCCGCATAAACATGGCATGGGTGTTACTTAGCAAAATTAACTATGATAACATTTGTTTAGCGAGCACAAACAAATAGATGCTATTGAGACAATGTACTGCATTTTCCCCAAGCACCCATTGAAGTTTGTGTTATGCGTATGTGGGTTGTGATATGGGATATCAGCGACAAGAGAATAAGTGACCACAGTCGGTGGTCAGCAGATAAGATATGTACGCTGTAATTGTGTTATTCGCAGGCCTCTGCTGTGCTCGATACGGTCACTCGTGGGAATGTGCATATGGTCAGAAGTGGCCAATTGATATGATGTTTGCACCGAGTCAGAAACTAATAACTAGTGATTATGACAGAGCAGTAACTTGATTGCTATGTTATTGCGTATATGTCATTTATGAAATATTTAAACGAAAAACTTGATATCGTTCTACAGCATCAATGATAGAATTCCCGCTGTCTCCATTGATCCACACTCGTTGCACACATTCCTCTCTTTGACCCAATATTATTAAAACTGATACACTACATGTATTTGCTGTCGATCGAAAGCTTAATGTGATTTTTTTAACGTTTCTCTAAAACAACACAGTTTTTAACGTCTCCGCACAATGCGTTTTCTCTTTAACGATAAAATACCACACCAAAGATATTCTAATATCTTTAACCACACATCACAACATGGCGAACATTGTTACGCCTGCATAATGTACGCAATTAGACGTTATAAGCCAGATCTAACTTTAGTTGCCCTTAATTATGGATCAACCCCAGCCCATTACGGGCTTCTGTTGTGAGTCATTCATTTTGCTATACAACTTACTCATTTGGCTGTGGTCTATGTCATCAAAATCATTATTTCATACTCATTTGGCTGTGGCTATTTCCGAAGCCATACTTTTCCCCACCCTCGGCACCATACGTGCATTACATTATACAGACGCTCAATTTGGAGACGTCGTTGTTCACATTAGTTGACTTTTCTTGTAACAATAAACATATTTCACTGTGATGTCGGTATCGTCTTTCAAATATAATCATCCCCTCCATAGTTTAGTGCAAGCACGGCTTTCCGTGCCCTGCCCGGTGAGCACTACAGGACCCTGTCTTGGTCCACCATCTTATTTAGACAGATTTAGCGTTTCTGGGTAGGATCTGACTAGAAATGGTATAATGGGAAGAGGAGAAGTAGGAAGAAAAGCAACTCAAAAGAAAATAATGTAGTGAATTGAATGAAAATAATGCGTTTTAAATGTCCGCTCTATTCCAAATCTATAGTATGAAGCTTATGAGCAAAGATGCCATATCAATAAGTCACCTCGGCGAATATTAATGTGACATTATGCACACCTTGAATATGAAAACCCAACACCCAGAGCTTTACCCCCGATCACTGCATAATCTCTATGTACACCATTCGATATGAGTGTACCATCAAAGGAAATAACCGCCACCACTGAATGAACTGTGATCCGCCAATAGAAGTTTTGAACACTCGAGCCCTTCTCAAAAGAGGTGGGACGGTACGAAACTGAACGTCCGTATCCGCAACGTTTGTGTATGAGCTGTCAAATGTGAGGACGGTGTCAAAAAAGCAGATAGGACGTATTCCACTTGATTGTGTTGGACTAGACGAACATGTGTCTTAATTTGAACGAACTGTACGTTCAACAACGAATTTTTAATATCATACTATATACAGGCATTCTCAAATTATCGATTCTGTGTGTGAGAGAGATCCATGTTCACTGCCTACCTCTAGAGCTCTCTTCTCTGACACACGTCTGTAGCTGTCCTGTTGCCGGGACACTTTGCTGCTCCTCTATTGATTTCCTCTCTTGGCAAACATGAGTTGTTATGGTGCATACGCTAAAGGGAAACCTGTCTCCAAGAATTATACGCCCTCGTTTTGCTAATTATAACAATTAGGTTTATTGACTGTCTGAAAAGGGTGACAATGCACGGAAGTTTCCATTTACTACATAGATTGTTAGTCCAGCAGTTAAGACTTATTTTATACAGCAGTTAAGACGGCACAACAACAAATAGTATAAAGAATAATGATTGTTAGTCCGTGTTGTCCTTCTAATGTACACCCAATTACACTGACCGTTTTGCTATTACAGTCCTCAAATGACAGCATGAGCACATGCTTACTCTTATATTACTTGAAGCAACAACAGACCCACGCAAAGCGCAAATACATTCAACGCTCAAAATTGATAGCGCATGATCCTCTTATGTGTCGTGGATTATTGGGGGTGGGAGGGGCATGTCTTCTGTAAGCACCCCCACTGTGCCTAGTGGCAGATATATAGAGTAGAAGCCCCGCGTCATACATATAATATAATTTGAAGGGCGAATCCCGGGTTCTGGGAAACCCAAGACCTGACACTGTTGACCGTGTGTTCACGGGCCTGGCCTGTCGCACTGTACGCGAAAAGCGGCCGCGCGGCCGGCTGCGGAGGCAGTGGATTGAGCCGGACATGTGACCCAAACGACATCGGTAGCGGCAGCGGCAGCCATGAGTATTGATAGTGAAAAGGCGCATTGATATCAGCGGCGGTCGCTCGCTGGTTTGATCTCTGCATGGTCAGATAAAGTTTCAGCTCGCACAAACGTAGCAGTTTGGTGACATGTAGAATGAACACGTTGTCGAGCATATGTGGGTTATTACGGATATGTACATATACTATTACTTGGTAGGAATATTTTGTTAAATTGGGTAGTTTTCATGTTTTACACAGACGGATTACTTTTTTTCATATGACACTCGGGAACTCGCGTGTTGTTGGATGTGAAGTGTGATTATACATTTGCTATGCAAGAAAAGAATGAAAAATTATGTAGTTACACTTTTTTAAGCGGTCAACAAGTTTCACAAGTACCTATACTGTAGGGGTGTTCGTTCTTTTATCGTATTTCTTTCTGTTGTGCATGTACACAAATCTAGTTTTGCATCTTTGTAGGCTAGTATAAAACAGTGTGTATGTTGTTGTTTTTTTGTAAAATGTGGATGCTGTGGTTAAAGGTTATGTACAAGCTGGTATATGTGTAACCACATTTTCGTAAGAAACAGTTGGTACAGTAAATTAGTTTAGAAGCAGTGGGTTCAGAGAATGGACTTATTGTAGTGGAACAATAATGGATATTAACTACAGGACAGGCGTTTCTTCAATCTTTCAATCTTTAATAAATCTATTCGCTGTGTCCCAAGTATATGTATAATAATTCATAACTACAGTACAGGTGACCAATGTCATTGATTGTGATACGAAACAATGGATATCTTTGGATATTTAATGTTCTAATAGAAAATTCAAAGAAATGTAAATAAATGATTGCCATTTTCAACATTTATTTTCGAATACATTACTAATGAAAAGAGCATTGAAAATGTTCCTGTGATATCTTGCTGTGAAACCCAATTCCTTATACAAGAACAGTATTGATACAGTGGTTCGTTGAGTTGGATCCAGATTTCTTTTGCCCAAAACGCATTCCATAGTCATTCAATCAATAAGGAGTTTTAAATGATAGCAAACGTGTTTCAGTTCAGTTCTAATGACAAGTCACTTGCACATAATGGTATAGAACAAATACCATAGATCGAGAACCATAGATCGAGCAGCTAACTGATAAAACTGATAGCTGTGTTTTCAATGTTGAGGCCTGTGATAATATGGAAGAGTCAATGGTGTTATATTAAATCAACTGGTATACAATAAAGAAAATCTTACTACCAAATCTGTATTACCTGAAGCATAGCTCGCTTGATGGACATGACGGACATAATGCGCCCGTGTGAGCAGCTGTAGGAAGGACATTGTGTACTATAAGGTTAGTAGTTGCTTCATATATATTAAAGGGGCATTGCATGGGTTTGAAGGTGAGGTAAGAAAATATCTCACTGAGAGAACTCCACAAGATGAGATATTTTCTTATTTCACAATGAAACATAATGCAATATCCTATTTCTCTCACTCTATTACCAGATTCATTTTAATGTGAGAACATTTCACCAACTCCATCAACAGAGACTCCGGTTTAAATGTTTATGTTGCAATTACTTCCAGTATATTATAAGTATACGTTTACCTGTTTTTAATCAGACACATACCAAGATGTGTCCATTATGTAGTGATGGCGAAGAAGACCTTGTTCGCATTATAAGATGTAACATATAGACAAACTGAGAAAGCCATTGATTGATAGATTAATGGAGGACTTTCTCCTCGTGCTCTACAATCACCCACGCAATTGGCCAGATGACCCCAAGACGCAACTAGTTATAGACTCCAGTCATGAAAAAGTTGCAAGTCTGCTACCAAATATGATTGACATAAATGAACAGGTTGAGAATCAAGCTCGCATATTAACCATCGCACTGCACACTGAACGAGCTAAGCAGATGGAAGAAAAGGCAAGACCAATACCCAAATACAGGAGACAGAAGCCTAAGGTCAAGATAAAGAGTGCACGCCCATTAACACATTTCATCACTAAACCAAATGCAAATGGATATTGTATATGATACTGACTTATGAGCCTCATTTCATTGTTAGCATGTGGTATGTTATTTATTTACTTACAGTTTCCTATTCATTTGAATGAGACTGGAAAATTATATGATTGAACATTGAATATATTAAAGACGCAGGGATTCATTCGTCTGTCTGGTTGAAAGAGGACGTTATGATATATGCTTGGAGGCTGGTCTGTTGTGAGAGTAGCGTAAACATCCCAGGATTGCCTGCCGATTGGTGTGAACCCGATCAAACGTTTATTCAAAAATATAGGCATTGTTGTTTTTTTATACTTTCTCAAAACACCTAGAGCAGTATTTGACTAAAGTTTGAAAAAAATATCCCCGTCAGTTTCGTTACGATGAGAAAAAAATCCGAAACGGCTACTTCAATCCTAAATAACATTGGAAGTGGGAGACGCAACTACTAACATGAAAAACAAAACATGAGCCTCCAACTACCACAACTGCATGTTATAGTAGGCTATTGTTTGCCGACCACATTGACGCGGTTAAGGATAAGTATCATGACTATGTGAGCTTCAACAAAACAAGCTCAAAAATGAAAAAAAAAATACATGTAGATAAAAACATTATTTCCATTCTGGCATGCTTTGAAAGCTATGTTTGATTAATCTTATCTTATCATGCCTAATAGGTCACATTTTTTTGCATTCAATGCAAATGAATAAGCACAACTCTTGAAGAAACGTAAAGCTAGTTACCCAGATAGCAATCAAACAATTGTCATAATTGACCAGTCAGTTTTCTAAGATTCAGGTAGAGGGGGGAGGTGGGCCCACGTGGAATCAAACTTTTTCAGAGAGTCTATTGTGCTACTTGTGGATGCAGTGTACTGTGGCATTGACATGCCTGCGTACACAGCTTGTACGCCTGTCACTGTCTCAACACAAATCGTATACAAGTGTGGAGGAGATTGCAAATAACACTTTTTACCTACATCGCTTTACAAGTCTACAAAATGGCAGACGGTGAACACAACTTACAAAGTTGGTATTGATGATGTTTTTTTCTGCAGTAATGTTTTGATTGCAAAGTAAACATCTTTACTCCACACGAGTCAACTTTGTTCTTGCAACGCTGTGCTCTCTGGGCATTTTGATGTAGTTTTTGTGTGTTGGTATGTGTGTTATTGATTTGCATCTACTTGTTGACCTAGTTAAAACAATATGCTTCTTGTATTAGTAATCATGCTATCTATAGAACAAAATCAATGTGCCCCCGGACAACTAGACCTTTTACCAACTAACCGATTTCATTCAAACTTTACACAACTATGAGGCATGAGACTACACCAAAGTAATTTGATTTTGGGCGCTCCGCCAATTAAATTGTGCTTTCTAGAAGGCCATTTATGCATTTTACTGGTATTCAATGTACTTAGAAATCAATATTCAACCAACCCGCAAAATCTACTTGGTGCGGTTTGCTGTTTGCTGCTATGTAGCAGGAGAAGCCAGTATTGATTAGACAATGGCCATTTGTGGCTTATAACATACACTGTAACTGTGTCCTTTTAATCAAGATTTCATTGATAGTTTAGTAAACATGAATGAATATGAACACTCATCACACAATACTTTTATTTTAGTTCACTGTACTTATATACATAGCTTTGAAACTATTATTGATAATAATGCAGCACACAGAGCAATATGCTTCGCTAAATATTGATCACTGCTGTAAATTCATTCTGCGGCTTTCCCCTCGAATTCATAAAGTTCTTAATTGTAAAAGTATGCATCCTTTCAGTATATATCATAATGGCCCATAACCCAACATTGCTCTAGCAACGAAGTGTTCTTTGAACACTGTTGATTTAGTTTAGTTTTGTTTTGTTTTTAATGCTGGATGTACCTGAGTTACCCTCAGTGCTATATGCATATAGATTGTCAGCACTTGTAATGTAAGTACAGTTGTAGGCTCACTTCTTGAACTGATATTGGAGTCAGTAAACTTTGCTCAGGTTTGACGATGTTTTTTAGAATGTATGTCGTCATCATACATATGCATCATAGGGTGGAGTACGTTTAGGGAGTTGAGCAAACCCATTCTGTCAAATGGACAGTTTTACACAAGTACGCTTACATACAACCAAAGTATTGCAACATTCCTGTTAAGAAAATACTGAATCCTCAACCCTGCCGTACATATTCAGTTGGCAGCCATTACATCCGGTATACATGGGCTGACGTCAGTTATAACATTTGATTTCTGTTGGTTTGTGCTTGCTATTCTTTTTTAAAAGATTCACTTGACAGCACAAACTCCACAAAAATATCTCCTGACAACAGTTCGTGGCCACACTAGGACCACACAGTTACAGGCTGCATTGACACAGCCGTATGCTTGCTGCTAATCTATCGAACCAGCGGTTTAAAGCGGGGACTGTGTACACAAGCTGTACTTCACGGTCGATACGGGCGTGCAAGATACCAACAGGACTGGATCTGGGACCTGATCCGGGAAAAACATGGTTAAGCACCCCAAACTCTACCAGGGCGTGCACGATATAAACTATGTAGGTCTTAACTGAAGCTCTTTTATCATTCAGTGTACGCATTGCGGCTGCCGAATGGGGCGGATGGGGCTATAACGTCATGTTAAGTCATGCTGTCCGTCATAGGTTGGAACAATAGACTTTTACACGATTGCAGACATCTATTTTTGTTCTTTCTCGATTCTATATCTATTTCATGAAAATTGTTACAGTCCGACAGTTATGGATTTACAGGGTCATCGGATTTGATAATTGTGATTCTATGTTATTCATTTTTACTTATGTTATGTTAATCAACACACCCTATATTCAAATAGACCTCATTCCATATACTAAGTAGATAGATAGATATATATGGTAATACCATTTTCGACGCTAGGTGGCTACAACCCTGTTAATGTTAGTCTCGATCAACTAGACCCTGTGGTGGCGTAGCAGGAGGAGATAAAGGAAACTATCAAAAACACACATAACAGGGTAGAACTGACGCTATGCTCACATGATTCTGATGCATATTGTAAGCGCCAGGTGGCTATTTGTTAGGTTACCTTTCACGTAACGAGCAAAAATCATAAAATACCCAGTGCTGCCTCTACGGAAACATTTTTTTATGGTTGCATGTTTTAAGACTTCATCCTATCTTGCATAGAAGCATTGTTTATGTAAACCTGTTCTGTGGTAGAAGTCACACGTGTGGCGTCAATTGACGACGCACTGACTGGCTATTAACTTTTATTAGAAAAAACACCACCTTTAATCACACGTGTTATACGGGTAGTACATGAAGTATGCTACGCGTGTCGACCTTGTTTTTTTTTCGTAAACGCATTAAAACTCGGGTATTTCAGTATACAAGAAACCCAAAATGACGATGGTTATTGTGAAGTGCTGTTTTGTTGGGACGATGGTTACTTCTTTTTGGGACGATGGTTACTGGGTCATATTAATTATTTAAGCCAATTGCACAATCAAACAGAAACCTCATGCTGTCATTTGTAATGCCTTGTGATAAGGCTTCTAATTGGTTATTTTACCGACGTTACGCTCACATCATCCAAACTGCTACCAAAGCAAACCAGAAGCTTGGGTTTCTCCGCAGGAACTTGGGGGGCTCCCCATATAGACTTAGAGAATTAGCTTATATAGCACTGGTAATATCCTCTTTGGAATATTGTGGGGCCATCTGGGACACAACTGTTAAGGAAGAGTGTTACCGTTTAGAAACAATACAGCGCCGCTCTGCCCGATGCTGGTCACGCGGTGCTCATGGTATCATTTCCGTCACTGCTTTATTGCGCGACCTCAAGTGGCAAACCTTAGAGCAACGGCGTCGTAACCAAAGGTTGACTCTATTCTACAAGATTTTAATGGCCAGCTAGATCTACCACCTGACTCAATAGACCTGATTAGCTCTGAAATACCAACACGCAGAGCCCACAAATGGAAGTTACAAAGACTGTCTGGATGTGACAAAAGCTCTCCATTATGGAAAGGAACTGTAGCTCGTACAATTGAATAATGCAAGTAAACCGCTTTAACGTGTAACGTTTTCCGTCAACGTGAGAGTGCAGATGTACTAAGACTCTACATATATAGCACGATTAAAAAGGTGTCAATTCCCAATATAAATAATAACTTGATATCCAAATCACATTTTGAAAATGATTAAATATTTATTGTAAAACCTGCATCAATATTAATTTTGATTAATTATATAAAACATATGGCATGTAAGGGCCTACACATATTGAAAGTTACCCCAGTGATGTTTATTTTTAGATACAATCAAATTATTAAAATGATTAAACAGCGTTTTGTGTACACTGAAATATCACATATAAGGGCCTACACATATTGAAAGTTACCCCAGTGATGCAGCTAGGACGCGGGAAAATTAGAAATTTAGAAATGTAGAGGGCCAAGACTTGTAAAAAAAAAAAAAAAAACTGGCGCTTTTTTATGACCTGTTTGCGGGTTTTTATTATCAAAATCGACTTCTGAAATGCATTTGTTTTGTTTACCACGGACATGCATACTACGCAGATAAAGTTACATACGTTATTGTCGTTTTATTTCACTGTGCCGCCTTTCTAGGAGTCTTTTACAACGCAATCAGTTGTGTTTCATAATCGGGAATCGATCTCTGTTTGGTAAATGCTTCTGCAGTAGTAGGCGTTCGCGTTGTGTATTTTTGGTATGTCACCGATAGCGTGCTAGCATTTGTTCTATCTATGTATTTTTTTTTGTGAATCCAATCTTTTAACCATGAAAAGACGTCTCATTGTAGATTATTTCTATAATTTTTATTAATTTTATTATTTTTATTATTTTTATTTTTTTTTATTTTAAATTTAATTTTATATATTTTATTAATATTATAAATATTGGTATTTTTTAATATTGCAAAATATATTCATTCGACAAAAATATATACATTACTTTTAATATAATACATTGAATGTCTTCGTCGCTTGCTCTGGCCCATGCAAAATTTTAGTTGGCCCTTTTTTATAAATCTCATGGGCCAGTTGGCCCCAGTGCATTTAAACCTGGCTGCATCACTGTTACCCCCCGGGCCCCCCGATTCCATTGCCCTCCAGACATGAAAAGAAAGCTCATTGCCCATTGACGTGGACGGCCGGTATCGGCAACAATTAGCAACAATTACAGGCAGTGTCGGGTGTCCTATATGTATAGGCGGTTGTCACGTCGTGTCGTACTTCTATCCTGCCGTTAGGCTACAATATTCTCGTGAAGATGTATCAATCGGACCAGTCCTGCTTAGGGACGGAATGTTAGGCTGTGATCCGAAGTGGAAAACATCCCCATCTCCCTTGCAGGACAAAGTCATGCTGCCTGTGGCTGCTAGCCCATGGTGAGAGGTCTGCTGGTAGTGTCTTTATTTGTCTACCTACGGTGACACTTTGAATGACATTCTGTCCGTAAAAAATATATGGAAAGCTTCTCAATTATCTCTGTAAGGTAGGTAGCCTACAACACGTGGTAGGTGGTTATTATTATATACTATGCCCAATCTGGACTCCAGAAAATCGTGTGTCTGACCAACTGAAAAACAGAAATATTTACACCCATGTTTGAGCACAATTCACCGTCAGCGCATTGGGAAAATCTTTACATATGTTATGTCTTCACATTGTGCAGATTTTGTGTCAATTCTACCCATACACAACCCACACACGTGTAGTAATAAACTTCTATCTTTTAACCAGTTTTGTCCATTATGCGCACGAGTCTGAAGTGTTTGGTCTCACAGACAGAAAAAATCAGTGACAAGTTTCTTGCTTTAGATAGCCGTGTTTTACAGTGGAATGTTGTGTCTTGGCCCTCAAAAACAAGACACGACAAAGGTGTGGGACTCTTTAGAGTACCTGTGACTGATGAGGCTATACATACCTACGAGTAGTAATTACCCGGACAGGCTGCCGTAAAATGTATTAATGTATTTAATTATGAAATTTTTCAAGCTTGAAATGATTTAATGTATCTGTTAAATTTATTATTTACACCTTCTATGTAGTAGGCAATGTATCTTTGCATCACAGGAGTTTCAATTTATAAGTAGGCTACATGTACCATGTTTTTGAGATTACGTGTGGTGAATAAGGTTTTACAATGTAACCAGATGTTTTATATTATCAAATAATTAAACAGCAAATATAATCTCCATCTATTAATTTATACTGCATAGTCTATTTGTAATTATTATTGGATAAGGATGATTATTTGCATGTTTGATGTGTACTTAAAACACCAATGCTCGTTTTCAAGTGCTTCTGCTATTTGACGTTGATATGAGTGTGCGTGTTGCATGGTTCATTGTAGTGAATCGGTTAGGAGTTAACTGTCAATGTTATGCATCATTAAAATGCATTTTCATAACAAATTCGGAAGTTTTAATTACAATGCCAATTGGTATTAAGGTGTGTAATTTGATATGAACATTGAAATAAACTAGGTTAAAAGCGAATTTCTTGGAATGGAATCTTTAAAGCTGCCATTTTCGGACTTTCATATCAATATAAACAATTGGTTTCACTTCATAATATTTTAAGTGTTTAATGGGGATTATATTAATGGATATAAAGGGAAAAAATCATGGCCAAACATAGGTTCTTATCTCTACATTTCCATTTCCATCAATGTCAGGTATTTCTGGCTAAACACCTACGAGTAAGTGCTACCCGGGTGTCATGAATGGGTCAAACAGTGTAATCCATAACTTCAATACCAGACGGTCAATTTTCTTTTATTTTATATATTTTGTTTTGCACATATCCCCCATCATTTAAAACAAATTTAGAGAAAAACTGATCGTCAGGATTTTTTTAATCTACTTTAACATGCAACGCGTGACCCGTTTTTTGCCCAATATGAACTAACGGTGTGCAAGTGCACAAGTCAGATTGATGTTCATAAAGGTAAAACTGATTTGAAATCGATATTGTTTTGTGTTTTGATACAAGTATAGACATGATGTGATGTGAATGGAAAGAAAAAATCATTAGTTATAGGTAATTTTATTAGCTTGTGGCTAACTTATATTGTCATTATAAACAAGTATAGTTTATTTTAGCATTTTAGGCCAGAGGCCTGTTACTATTCAATACAAACAAATTAAAAACATTTAAAAACATTTCATAAGCTCACAAAACATATTTACAATTGTATACAAAAATAGTTTTAACAGTAAAAAAACAACAACAATAAAATAACAATGCTAACTACATTCTGACTACTAAAAATTTATCACAATTTCTTATTTTAAAATATCCAGACATAATCATATTATCAGAGTGTAAACAGATGCGGCACAGCAATTAGTACATTTTATTTATCAGAGTGTATATTGTTATGGCATTTTATCACAAATACACTCTTCGTTTACAATTATCATAATTTAATACAGCACATGCATATTTAGGGATATCATAACTATTTATCAAAACTGTTAAGTCATTAAAAAAAAACATTTACTTTTAGAATTAATTTACAGACAGGAATATACTTGTACATGTAATTATTATTAGTATGAATACAATTTATCCTGCATGAAGCTGTCTAGTCTATTTTTAAAAGTATTAACATTTTCTGAGGATACTACATTAATTGGTAAGCTATTCCAAACTTCCGTTACTCTAAGGGCAAAGAAGTCTCTTCAGACGTTTCTCTCAAATCTATGTTTACAGATTCTAAGGTCATGGCCACGTAATGTCAGGTTCCTGTCATCTAATTTAATGGGGGGTGATGGAACTTTATATTTGCTGTGTACATACTTATAAGTTTCAATAAAATCACCGCGTTGTCTTCTGTACATAAGACTCGGGAGGTTGAGAGCTTTTAGTCTCTCAGCATACGGTAAGTTACAGAGATGAGGTACCAATTTAGTGGCTCTCCTTTGCACACTTTCTAATAAATCAGCATCTCTATTAAACCTAGGGTAAGCAACGACATTACAGTATTCTAAATGCGGCCTAACGAGACTTTTATAGAGTGTTCTTACTGTATCTTTATCAGTCCATTCAAAAGACCTTCTTATCAGACCTAGAATTTTGTTTGCTTTATTTACTTGGGTCGCTATGTGCTCACTGAAAGACAGGCTATTATCAACAATAACTCCAAGGTCTTTTTCTTTATTTGTACTAGCTAGAACGACATTGTTTTCCATTACATAATTATAATGAGGGTTACCATGTCCCAGGTGCATAACTTTACACCTAGTAGCATTAAAGCGTTTACTTGCTTGCCCAGTCTTCTAGGTTCCTGAGGTCATCTTGCAGGATCTGATGATCCTCTGGGGAAGATATCTGTGAGAAGATCTTGGTATCATCAGCGAACAGCTGAATTAAGCTCGAAACTACGTCTGGCATGTCATTAATAAAAATGACAAAGAGAACCGGTCCTATAACACTACCCTGAGGAACGCCCGATGTAACATCACACCAGTCGGACAAGACCCCATTTATATTTACTCTCTGTCTTCTGTTGCTCAGGAAGTCTTCTACCCATGCCAAGGTTGTTCCAGTGATGCCATAACCTCTTAGTTTACTATCTAGCAAGCATCATTATGGTATTATTCATGTCTCACAACCTCGGGGTCATGAGTTTGACTCCCTTCAGCACGATTTAGTATAGTCGACAATTAAGTATAGTCAAATGGAAGCATCAGATTGAAACCCTTTATTCGGCTGGTTCTGCCTCTAGTTCAATAATCCACAAATAAGCCAGCCCAGTTATGGGGACTGACCTCCTCGCTCGGATGAGGCAATACGTGGATGATGGAGGATGCATGTTCTGCAATGGGGCTGGCAGATAGCTGACTCTTAAAAGTTGTAATTGAGTCAGTCTCGACAGATCGAAGGCTCAGATTGATCCACTGTGGAATTGTTCTTATAACTGTCCCCTTCCACAGTGGAGAATGTCTATCACCGGCTGAATTTCTTGCTAGTTTCCACTGATGATCACCACGGGTAGTAGTTGGGTCATTTCGGGCACTTTTGTAACCACAGAGAGACAGAAAAGGGTTTTTGGTTGATTTGAGCTCTTAAACATATTTTAAGAGATTTGAGCGGGTATACCACTGGCAAAAGTGCGGGCAGAACCCGTGAGAGGCCAAAATCCAAAATGGCCGCTGCCGTTCTAACGAAAATACAACTTTTTTAATAATTGACATACAAGCATGTATAATACATCATTTTTAAGGTTTTTAGGTGTAAGAAATTCATTTATGATACTTTAAAAAAGATTTGACCTCATCTTGACCTTCAAATTAAAGATGGCCGCCGTTAATTCTACAAAATGACAAGATTCTAAGTATTTGACATATAGATGACTGTAGTATATCAATTTTACGGTTTATAGAGGCAAGGAAGTAATTCTTTATATGCTTCCAATGCTTTGACCTTATTTTGACCTTTTTAGGATAAGAGGGCAATTTCTATGAAAAGTTGAGTTTAATGTAATTAACCTATATATGAATCCTTGTGTCAACTCTTTTTTAAAGTATCATAAATGAATTTCTTACACCTAAAGCCCTTAAAATTGATGTATTATACATGCTTGTATGTCAATTATTAAAAAAGTTGTATTTTCGTTAGAACAGTGGTGGCCATTTTGGATTTTGGCCTCTCACGCATTCTGCCCGGACTTTTGCGAGTGGTATGCCCGCTCAAATCTCTTAAAATATGTTTAAGAGCTCAAATCAACCAAAAACCTTTTCTGTCTCTCTGGGGTCACAAAAGTGCCCGAAATGACCCAACTATAGCTCTTCCATTGTGTAGTTCAATGCTATGTCTGTCTTGTGATAGAAAATTGCTTGCTAGAAAGATATAAGAAAATTTTGAAAATAACGGTTGGCAGTATTATTATGATGTTAGAAATCGCATAGTATGCATATTGTGTGTTGATATTCCCATTAAGGCTTTATTAGGTAAATAACATGGTCTTGAAACATTTATTACCCAGAGCGAACAATATTGAACTATCTAATAGTAAATAAATGATCAACCACCTCCCCAAATACTTCAAGACATTTCAATATGTTGCCCAGGAACTGAACCTGAAGTTGGGGTCTGGGCTCAAATATATGTGGCAATCACCCCCCCCCCCCCACACACACACACACCCCCACCCCCACCCCTCACACACATATACACACACACACACACACACACACACACACACACACACACACACACACACACACACACACACACACACACACACACACACACACACACACACACACACACACACACACACACACCCACACACACCGGCACCCCCCCCATCCGAGTTACACACCAGCATCCCCTACACACACACCAGCACTCCCCACTCCCATCCGAGTTTTCATGGATGTGACAGTATTTGTGATTTTAGCCCACATCGATCATTGAACATATGACTATAATTCCCAAAACTGAATTGTATAGTGAACTAGTGCTTTGCAAATTGGTGTCAATTTGTGTATAATGGGTGCAATTTTGTTATCGTTCGCTCACTTCATAATTGGCTATAATCACCAAGTCATCTGCGCATACAGTAAATGGTGCCCTAGCTGATTGGGGGCTAAGGGTACGCCGACCTCCACTCCTAAATGTCGTTAACCCCCCCTCGACTTCTGGCAGGAACAATGTTGCCCTGATAAAGTCTTCTATTTATTCCTTCAGGCACTGCTTTTATTATGTTGGGTGGGTGGTTGCTTTTTGTGTGTATATATTATATAAATGGTGCCCGCTGTTGGGGGAGGTACGCCGAAATGTCGCCCCGAAGGAACAATGTTGCCCGACGCAGAGGGCAACATTGGGCGAGGGCTCCCCCACCATAGAGGCACCATTTATTATATCGCATTTACCTCATTCAGTAGTAGCAGTGTCCATCTCAAACAGAATGAGCCGTTAATGATGACATAATTGTCTCATGTATTGTTATGACACACTTCTTAGAATAGTAAGTGACTGACGTACACAGGCGTACAGAGAACGTACAAATGATAACGTGAAACGTACATTTCTGCAATAACTTTAACGCACTGCGCACTACGTAATTTTCAAACGTCTATGTAAACAGCAGGAGGGAGGTAGATCATGATCTACCTCCCTCTAGCCAGGGAGATAGATCAGATTGTCACATTTTTCTCAGCCAATCAGATTTCTCCATTTTTCTTCATCATGCGATATTGTGGTTTGTTACCTCCAGGCCTGTGTTTTTTCTTCATGACATCTAGAAAGTCTATTACTTTTTTGTTTGCACCGTCATATGAGCCCATGGGTACGTCGAATAGAGCATTGCTGGTATCTTTTTAACCCAGGGTTGCCTGTTGCTGTAGAGTAGGGTCTTTTTCGCATGCATTATTATTTGCTTATCAGTTTCTGATATGTTGTGGTATATTGCTGCATGGTCTATTGCTATTCCTAGAAAAGTACTTCATTGTATATAAAAGAGAGATGGCCACCTTAAACAAAAGATCAGAGATCGTGAGCACTTGCAGACATAAAAACAAGTTCTTGCTAATAAACAATAAATAACGCTGAGTATAAATCAATTGAGAGGGGGAGAGAGGGGGAGAGAGGGAGAGAGGGGAGAGGGAGAGAGAGGGAGGGAGAGGAGGAGAGAGGGAGGGAGAGGGAGGGAGGGGGAGGGAGAGGGGGAGAGAGGGAGGGAGAGGGGGGAGAGAGGAGAGAGAGAGAGAGAGAGAGAGAGAAGAAATCCAAAACATTTGTATTTGTTTTCTATATTAAATTTGTACCTAATTATTTTTTTCTTTCAAGTCAAATACATTTTTACATAACCAATAATGTGCAAATGACATAAGTAGTTCATGTCAAAGTTGATTGTAACAAAAAAAGGTCTGAAAAAGGTTGCTCCTTGAAAAAATATGTCGCAAAATCTCAGTCTCCCATTTCCCACTTTGTTTGGCTATCTACCACTTTGCTCCCTCATCTCCCATCTCCCAATTTTTCCAGGCCAATCCCCCATCTCCCAAAGTCTTATACGCCCCCCCCCCCACCCCCCGCTCCTCCTCCCGTTTGAAACCATGTAAGTTAAACTGCACTCTACAGAAAGGTAATTAAAGTCGCCTTAACTCTTTGATTTGTGTAGCTTTTATGTGTCGAATCGTCCATTCAAAATCAGCAGCACACACTTATTGATATCACAATATCTTTTGATAATTTGTTGATAGCTGTTGCACTTAAATATTAAATAGTTCCAATTGGCACCACGTGTTTAGATCTGTGGTATTCACTTCCTCCAGGCGGCGGTGCGGCGGGGTGGTGGTGTCACGTGGCAGGCACAATGCTGGCGGCCCCGGTGCGGCTCTTACGGCGCTGGCTGCTCGGCGGCGGCAGCGCCGTACTGCTGATGGCGGCGGTCGGCTGGACGGTTGTCTGCATCCACCTCTTTGGTAAGGTCATGCCAGACCAGGCGGGGGGGGGGGGGTAGCCAGACCTAATTAAAGGGTATGCACAAATTGCACCGTGAGGAGCAAAGCTCGGACAGCACGACATTCGCGACATCACGACACAGACACGCGTTGCGTTTACATGACATCAGTGTAATTAATTTCTCTCTTATCATTATTAAATTGTTTATAGAATAGTTTATAATTTGCAGATAGTCATAAAGTATTAAAAAATATAGACATTATTTCAAGTCAAAAAATTATTGAATATATTTCGTGTCATGGACACATCCTCAGCATAAATGAAAAATTATTAAATGTAATTGTAAACCACTGGTAGTACTACAATATACAAATACACGTCACATTCGGTCACAATTGGCTTCATGTTAACGGAGTATGAGAAGTCAGACGAACCATCACTGTACATTTTAGAAAGAACAGGACACTGCCGTTGATAAGAATTTAGTTTGATTTTTCACAAATTAGACGTAGAGATAATGATGTAAAATAGCAATAACATTTCATTACACCATCCTTATGACAATTGCTATAAAAACCAAGGGCGTTCAATGATCATATGAGTTTTATATTTACATTTCAAACACATTTTCATTTTATTTTGTAACTATTAAAAGTTACATCTAATGTGACAAAAAGCGATAATCGCACATAACGAGCGATGTGATATGCATCACTTTTATTGTCACAGCGTTGATTCTTTGGTCTTCACGATTGTGTAGCATTGCATATTAAGTTTTTACATTTCTAAGAGCTAAGAAATATAGATATATAAATAGTATGAAAATGTTTTAGTATGCTATCGCTCAGAGAATTATAGACTTAAGGGTTATCATATTGGATTGGGTGTGATATGAGAAATATCATATCTGTAGAGAATCACGAGTGAGCGCAAGCGAACGAGTGATTCTCTAAAGATATGATATTTCTCATATCACACCCAACCCAATATGATAACCCTTTTCTCACACTCCACCCTCGAAATCATATCAGAAACATATTTATTTTATTCTTTAAACTCAAACTATGCATTGCAATGTCCAAGTGCGGTATATGCAAATCAGCTTGCAACATAAAAATGTACTCAATTCAAGAAATGGTTAAAAGTTCACAAACACGGTCTATGCATATAAGTAAAGTCATTTTACCCACCCTTGTGGGCCGCTACATCTGAGAGGGGTAGGTTGTATCTTTAAATACATATTCTACTTCTGAAACTTTAAAAAACAGATAGTTTACTGCTAGTGAAATAGAATAAAATGTGCTGTAAAACAGAATGAAATAATGTTTGCACCAAAAAATTGAAAATAAATGTTTTAGCCAAAGTCAATCAACCTGGTCCCCCTCTTAGATAATCTACTTGTCCAGCCATCTGAGAGGGGTAGGTAGGTTTTTAGAATGAATATTATACTTCTGAATATTTTCAAAATAAACATTTTACTGCTAGTGAAGCACAATAAAGTTATGATATAAAACGGCAAAAAATAATGTTTGTTCCACAAAGTTGAAAATAACTAGTTCTGCCAAAGAAAAAGGACCTAACCCCCCTCAGACAATGAACTCGGCCTGCGATGAGGAATCATAGTAAACATCACACCACTTCTTTTGACCAATCGGCGCGCTTTATAGCACGATTTGTAAATATTGTAGTAAAAGTGGGCGGAGTCTAATTACTACGATGACCATATTTGGGGGATGTGATATGAGGTATATCAGCACCGCTCTTCATTGATAAATACAGCTTGGAGTGTGAGAATATGAAATACATAATCAAGCGTGCAATATACATTGAGAAGAATAAAGTCACAGCATAGCAACAGTAACCCATAACTTACAGCTCACTTATTACAGAGGCTGGTCAAAACCTCACTTATAACAGGGGCTGGTCAAAACTTAGGTTAGACCATCTTCAAAGCACCTTCGCAGCAATCTATTGACCTGACTGAGGTAATCATCTATAAGGTCAGCCTTAACTGTTAATGTGTTAGATACTTGCACTTTGGTTACAAAATTAGGGTAATTACTAATTAGGTTTAATGGCTTGAATTAACATACCATTTCTACGCAATGGATGATTTGAGTGACTTTTTCCGATTTAAAAAAATGTACCCATTACCCGAAAAAGGTAGTGGGTCCAAAAACAATTATGGTGGTTTTTCAAAAAGTACGCACGTGCGTACTGTGCGTATACTTATGCTACCTCCCTGTACCAGACAGTCTAGCCGATACCACTCTTGGTATCACAGGCAGTGTTAAAATCACTTTGCTTCTACGAATTGCATTTTAAAGTTATTTTTATCTTTTCCAAGTGCATTTATCATCATCTGCCCAGGGGCAGGGGGGGGGGGGGCACATGGGGGTTAAAATGGTTGGGGTCCTCAGCCCGCGCCTCATTTTGAAGGGCAAAAGTGCTCATCACGGCCATAAAGTTAGGGTCTAAAGAGCTGATCAAATGATTTTTTGCGTCAACAAAAGACATGAGATATAAATATGTACACACTGCAACACGACAGGAGGTCGTAATGGATCAGTTACAAGCATAGCCCATCAACTACAAACATTGGGACTCAGTGATCGTGCACTGCAGGGTTAAAAATACTGGTAAGACCCCTATTTCACATGGCCGATCCTAGCTTCAGATCTTCCAAAAGACGCCTGATTTGTCATTATATCGGGGTGGATCGTGAGTGATCTGGCCTCAAAAGTGACGTGTTTTGGCTGGTTCGGCAGGGAATGGGGCACTTTTGGCCGGTTCTGGGTTGATTTTTTTTTTCTAAATTTTTTTTTGGCTTATGTGGCACCAAACCACACCGTCTATATGCTTTTTAGGGCTGTCGGGGGGCTTTCTCTTGCATTTGCAGCATCCCAAGGTCTTTCACGTTAGCTCTGGCCTCGTCTGCTGCTCTGGGAGGATTATATTTGACAGATGAGACCGTAAGTGCCGCCACTGCCGTTATAATCTGAAGCAATAGACGCATAGAACGGAAGCATCTTTTCCAACAGTACGATGCTCCAATTTCAATGCTGTCAACATAGAGAAAATGACACACTTCTGCCAGCTTCTGGCCAAAAAGGTGTTATCACTTCTCTGGAGAAGTGATTTTGACTTTTTCGGCCTGTAGGCTCCCGTTATGGATTATTGAGTTGTTGAACTGGATCAACGATTTGCTTTTCTGGTTCGTCTGGAGGGCTAAATGTGTCCGTCGTTTCTGCTTGCTAACAATTTTCATGAAGATCCCGAAAGTTTTAGCTACAACATATGCACAGGAGGCAATAAATGATAAATTTTGCCATTGTTTGTGTCTCTGCAAAAGAAAAATGGTAACAATGGAAGCCGTTGCACTTTATCTTACTACAGCCCAACAGCATAGGCAGGGGAGGAAAGAAGAGAAAGAAAACTACACGAGGCTGAAGAAGAGGACAATGGTTACGCTTCAGTGGGCCCTGAATCATCATCAGTCGACCATTGGCATCGAGCTACGTCATGCTTCATCT
>CM032664.1:49594296-49624628 GCA_019095985.1 Streblospio benedicti | reverse complement strand
GTAGTGTTGAGAAAATAAGAAAATATCTACTACATCATGATAGATTTCAAGATGGCCGCCATAATATCTGAAATTTTGTGTAAAAATCGCCTATGGAGGCTATGTCGTTTGCTCTATTTCCAAATTATATAATGATTTTGGTCATATTAAGCAATATTCCAATAAAATACAATATAGTGCATTTAAAAAATTAGGTTAGGCTACCTTCGACCTTGTTATCTTAGAGAAATCCAAGATGGCGCCCACAACCCCCAAAACAGCAAATTTCAATATTTACGGTTTCCTACCAACTCCACTCAAACCCTTTTGAAAGTTTAATTATTTCTCACTTGATTTCTAAGTATAAGAGGGCAGATGAGCGCCTAATTCCACATGCAATGCATGCTATCATGAACGGGAACTCAAGAATAGTGATTTTATCTTCAGATACTGATGTATTTGTAGGTGCATTATACTTTTGGAATTTGTTTCACTCTCATGGTCTTAAGGAATTTTGGATGAGAGCTGGTGTGGGGGATACAACACGCTATGTTCCACTACACATATTAGGAGGAAAAGTACCCAATTTGTGTAAGGTTCTACCTGCTGCACATGCTTTGACAGGATGCGATATAACTAGCAAAGTTGGTACGAAGCTTGCTGCTTTAAAAGTTGGACCAGAAAAATATCTAGAACATTTTGGGAAAACAACGAATGAGGCTGAAATGAGTAATAGTATAGAAGCTGCTGAAACATACTTGGTGAATGTAATTAAGGCAGGAACACCTTGCAAAACAATGGACGAACTTCGTCATTGGATATATCACCAGGGCAAAAATGTAACAATTACTCAAATACCACCAACTTCTCGTAAAATTTACCAGCATATTCTAAGATCTGACTATGCCACATTTATGCAAGTAAGCTGCCTATCAGGAGAGACAATAGACCCTCAGTCTTTTGGTTTTGAGAGAGTTGATGAGTTGATGATGCCTGTGATGGACATGAAGCTTGTCCCAGATGATTTATTTCCTAGTTGTACTTGCAAAAATTGTTCTACTGTGCGATGTGCATGTAGAAAGAATTATGTACCATGCTGTGAATTTTGTAAATGTAAATTTGTGGTCCAACAAGGTGAAAATATAGACATCTGTTAAAATCCAAATTGATGGACTGTTTTTCGTACACACTGTGTTAAGATAAGTTATTTTATGAATGAGAACACAAACATTGTTATGATGTAAGTTAAAAAAATCAAACATGAAAAGGATTTTAAAATTAAATGAATGGTGAAATAAATGTTTATATACATCATTAGCAATTGAATATGTTTCATAGTCAAAATTTATCGACTTTTCGGAAAGTTTTATTGACATTACACATTAATCAGTATAATATGTCACATCTTAGTGGCAACCTTTGATTTTTATAGTTCTTGACTGGTAAATATTAATGAGATTGCTATATTTGGATATTTTAACCTACAAAACCTACATATAGACACCAAAACCATAACTCTATCACAACTATGAAGAAAATTATAGGCAATCTGTGATTCTTAAAATCGAGCTGGCGGCCATTTTGGATTTTCACTACATTCAGATGGCGAATCTACTTTTTATGGCTAAAATTGTATTCTTTCACTTCATTAACCTACATGTAGACACCAAAACCATAACTCTATCACAAATATTAAAATAGTTATAGACAATCTGACAATCCTCACACCCCAACGGCGGCCATCTTGGATATCTTTAATTGCCAGGGGGTGACAGAAGGAAATAACAACACAAATTCACTATGAGCTATCCTTGTACCAAAATCAAGTGAGAAATAATTAAACTTTCAAAAGGGTTTGAGTGGTGTGGGTAGGAAACCGTAAATATTGAAATTTGCTGTTTTGGGGGTTGTGGGCGCCATCTTGGATTTCTCTAAGATAACAAGGTCGAAGGAAGCCTAACCTCATTTTTTAAATGCACTATATTGTATTTTATTGGAATATTGCTTAATATGACCAAAATCATTATATAATTTGGAAATAGAGCAAACGACACAGCCTCCATAGGCGACTTTTACACAAAATTTCAGATATTATGGCGGCCATCTTGAAATCTATCATGAGGTAGTAGGTATTTTCTTATTTTCTCAACACTACTACCTTTCTGGGCCATGAAAACCTAACTTTGGTTGGCAAAATTAGGAATTTAAGTAGAAAACTGATGTGTTAAAGAGACTCCCTCATGTTCTTAAAAATTGATGAATTTTCGGCGGCCATCTTGAATTTCTCCCTTAGTGCCGGGGTAGGAAAAGTCTACCTTCGTGATTTTATTGCCCAAACATGTCCTCTTCATGAATATCAAACAAAATTCTCTGGACAAAACTTGCACACGGAATCCGAAAAGAAAAATGGTAACAATGGCAGCCGTTGCACTAATCTTGCTACAGCCCAACAGCATAGCCAGGGGAGGAAAGAAGAGAAAGAAAACTACACGAGGCTGAAGAAGAGGACAATGGTTACGCTTCAGTGGGCCCTGAATCATCATCAGTCGACCATTGGCATCGAGCTACGTCATGCTTCATCTGTCTCTGGTCCTTTCCCATCACATACTACATGTTTCCGGGAGGCTACGGCGCTGTCATTGTTGTCAGGACCTGATTCATCGTCCGTGACGTCCTGCAGGCCAAGATGACTTTGGCCTGCTTCGTATTCAGACTGTTACATAATAAATATTGATCCATTTCAGCCGATCGACCCAGGAATGACAAATCGGTCGTCTTTTGGAGGATCTGGGTTTCAGAGTCAAAAGTGCGGCTTTGACCAAAGATGCTAGTCAAAGGTGCTGTCTAGAAGGTGAAAAAAGGGGGTCACTTGAGCAAAGGATAGGTGTAATACGTATGTACAGAAGAACCCCCCCCCCCCCCGGGTCCTCTGCTATGCAGTTAGCAACTCGGTGATACGCGAGTTCTGACTATCAGACTGGGGCCTGGGCAGTGACTTAAGACAGCGAGGAGAGCACATGTTAAGTTTTTTTTCTGGCAACATTAAAATTGTTGATTTGATCCACAACATCGTTGTCTTTAATAATTATATTTTCATTTTGATACTACGTTGAAATTATGTCTTGCTTGTTTTGAGAAAATAAACGGGTGAGTAAGTGAAAATGGTGACAAGCAGCCTGAAGAGGCTGCTGCCAACGTTTATTTGAGAAAAGTTTTGGGGTCTAAAAACCGACCCACATCAAACTAGTGATCACACAATTAAAAGAAACAATAACAAGTGATTCTATGAATAAGATTATATGTGATACTTCACATACTAAAACAATAAATTGAGTTTACTCAGACAATTAAAAGAGAATCCTTCATAAACTACAATGAGGTTACAGAACAATAAAAAACTTAAAATGGACTAAGAAATTAAATACATGTACCAATAGCCTTGAGTCAAGTATGAAACTTAAAGTACAGACTTATAAAAAGTAAAAACATTTTAAGGGTGGAGGTGGGGAAGTGGAAGGAAACATTTGTATAATAAAATCATACATTTGAAACACGTGAATGAAAGGTATTACAAAATGGCGTCGCCGAATTTAGGGTGGCAGACCAGTAACCAGATGGCCAATGACCAAATAAACTACACGTTTGTACAAATTAAAGATAAATTTTTGTACACAAAAATTCTGATTTAATGCTACAGTCACATGGCGTGATACGGACCTGCGGATGATTGCACACTGAAAATACGTAAATAATTTGAAAGTACGCAGGAGAGAGAGCCAATATCCAAGCAGTCAACCTGATCCCAGAGTTAAAAGATGGATTGTCGTAATACTGCGGACCCTGCGTATTGGGTTACGGCTACTACAATCATAAATCAAGAAGTTCGGTGGTCTTTGAGTAGAAGGAGTGTGCGACAAGTTTAAATCCATTAATTGATATTTTTCTTAAATTTATTTGTCTATTTTGAATCTTCAGTGAGATTAGGGGAAATAATGCCTAAATCTCGTCCGAAAAACGAGACCAGTTACTAGTATTTTCTGACTTCAAAACCACCTACTTGAGTCACCATTTCAATATTATTAGACCATCCATACAGGCTAGCTATAATAAGTTACTGAAATTGTAGTTACCAACTAACAGACCTGAAATGTAGTTGGGTCTCATGAAATTTACAGCGAGCACATTACAAATTGCGATCATTTATAAAGTGCGTGTTTCAGGATATACCATGGAGTCCCGCGATTTGCTGGCTAGGCTCCCTATCAGTGACGACAACCTTACAGTAAGTGAATCAAGTTATGATCTTTCTTCAAATAGATACTCAGGTGTTTGTCAGGACATTTATTATGTTAAAAATGCTGGGCCTATAAAACAGGCTGTTGTTGCCCCGTTTTCACGGAAAACTGATGTTTACATATCACCATTTACTCACTTAAGAATCTATATATATTTTATATACATTAGGGCCTGACTTGCCACCGCAGCATGTGGCTTTTAACAATGCATTTTTGAAAACAATGACAATTACAATTACAATTACTCAGCAAAGTTTAATTAGTTACATAAATTCGAATTACAATTATAACTGAACATGGTGAGTTGATTTATTATTTTCATATTTCACAACACAAAAGAATTTATAAATGTTTGACAGTTTCGTCTGCTACTGCAGACATTCTCAAAAACACTACTGCACATGTCAGGTCATGGTTTACGGTCACCGCCCCCCCCCCCCACCCACCCACCCCATAGCAAGCACTGGGTCGTAGACTCTCGCAAGCTGGTGGGCCCCCTCGTCTCTGTTCATGGTCTGACTGTGCATCTCATAGTGTTTTTGAGAATGTCTGCAGTAGCAGACGAAACTATCAAACATATATAAATTCTTTTGTGTTGTGAAAGATGAAAATAATAAATCTACTTCATTACCAACAAAATGAATTCATTCAAGGATATATGAACATGGTGAGTTTTAAAAATATATAGACAACCGGCTACATAACACTCTGTTTTGATTTCAGCTCTCATTGGAAACGGCTTTGGGGTTCAACAACACCACCACGGCAGCCCCACCACCTTACCGACGTCCATTTGTGCCAGGCCGTACCAAACAGGTAATACCCCACTCAATTCACTCATATGACCATCACATACACCATAAGCACCATAAGCAACCTTCACAATTATTCCACGTCTGTCTTGGCATTTGATCCTGCCCTCTCTGACCCAGCGTTCTCTCCCTCCCACTGCCGGCAGGTGATCATACTGGCGTACCAGCGCACGGGGTCCACGTTCTTCGGCAGCAGCCTGTTTGGGGTGAGCCCTGGCGCGTTCTACGTGTATGAGCCACTGGACGCGGTGTACGCCTCGGTGTACGGCACGGGCGCTGGCTGGGCCGTGCCCGAGGAGATATGGCACCACAGAAACGAGACCATCAGGTATACCCCCAGTAACTCAAAAGACAGTTTATAAAGTAGCATTTGGAAATATTTTTTAACCAGCACCTTCAGTGCCAGTTTTCATATTCTAAAGGTATGCTAGCTGAGAAGCAAGTGAGAATTGTAATAAATTCTAGGTCTAATAAATGCAATATTCAACATGCATATTGGCTCCTTGCATTTTCAGGCCTGATTGATAAGCTAGGTATTACATGCGTGCTTTTTTATACAATCTTTCAAATGACATAATGATATACGATATATCTATTTTTATATTCTCTTTTAAGCTGTTATGAAATAAAACTCGCGCTCGTATATACACATGATGGTGATCAATAATGATTTGAGGTACATCGATTCCTCTTATATCGAATGATGACAGCCTCACGTCTAAAAACACATATCACCGTTTTAAATAAACTGAGATCAAAAATTACAAATTTACAAGACGGTTATTTTTCTGTTTTCACTAAGAAAACATTTCTCTTGTTTTAGAGAGGTTCCCTCACAAGAACACAAAGCAATTTCACATGCCCTTATGGGCTTACTTTCCTGCCAGCTAGAAGCTCTGGATATCCAGGTCAGTAACGGTATCCACCAGATGTCAGTAATTTTGACCACAAGTTAGTGATCGTATCTACGACAGGTTAAAGTGACCACAGGTCTGCGATTGCATCTACCAGAGGTCAGTAGGTGATCACACGTCAGGGATCATTATGATGCTTGTTTATGGTATATATACGTTTAAATCGTATATTGTAATAGCATTGCTGCGTAGCCTTAAGGTAATCCTTTTAGAAGATAAACTTGCAACAAATATATACGTATATAGATTTTCTTAGGAAATGTGTTGATAGGAAATGTTTGGCCACTATTTCATACTGCTGGCTTGCTCTTCTATTTTAAATCAAATGTGCTGGCATAAATTTACACATTGAGGTTGTTAATGTGTACAGTGCATCACCATTGGAATTGAACTATTTTATAGCATGCTTGATTCATTTATATATACAATATATATAAGAAAACAAGCTATTTGTTGCTACCTTAGGTGCTGGCCCATACATTTTGGCGTCAATTTGATAAGACGCATTCCAGTCTGAAGAGCTACATAGACTGTATAGCACCTCAACCTAAAGGCAGCAGGTAGGTGGCGGCTTGGTTATTGGTGTCTTCTGTTACCTGGCACGATCCTAATTAGGGGATTTAGTGAAAAGTTGTCTTATTATATAGGTGGTCTCAATAGAGAGGTGGTCTTAATTGGAGGTTTTTCTGTATTTATGTAGCAATTATCCAAAAATGTATTCACTATTCTAAGGATGTTTGCTTGTACTCTGGTGTTTGAGTGTGTGCAAACAGTTCCATGAAGTCAAAATTAATCAAAGCGCTTTTATTTGCGCTTTTATTTGTTATTGATTATATTAAATCTGGTTCACAGTTTCAATTGTGGTTTTCAGATTATTTCGTATGTGTTAATGCAGTGGTGTATACAAATTCAAACCATCATGCATGTTTCCAATTGGTACTTTTATTGTACATATAGTGTATCGTTCACTTCTATTGTGATCAATGTAGCACAACTGTTGTAAATGGTTGCTTGTAGGAAAAAGGTAAATCGGGAGATGTGCCAGCAGAAGATACGACGGTTCTGTCCCGCCAGAATGGGACAGAATCAGCTGGCGCAAGAACAATGCAGGTACATGTTACTGGCCCACTCAATTGCTTAGTAGTGAATAGCATTTTTCCAACATTTGTCCCTATTAGAGGAAACATATTGCATCTGTATCTGCAATCTAATCTGCAGGGCTTATGAGCATATGGGGAGATGGTATTTAATTATTGATTTAATGCATATTAAGCAACATAAAACGCCCAATTCTCTTTGAGTGGTCAACTGGCAATGAGCAGTACTAACAAACTAGCTTTCTAAAAAATCTCCGAATCCTTTGTAATAAACCATGGCCTTATTACAATCCTTATAGATTGTTTATAAATTAGTAAATACAATTATAATACATGTGCTGTTCTTAGTGCAATAAACGTGTAATTAAAAGTGTTTGAATTATATGCTTGCCATTCTAAACCATGATTTCATGATCCAACAACAGATTACATCTCGAGAACATAACCACCATCTACAAAGCTATGGACTGGGAGCAGGAATTGAAGCCACAAAAGGAACAACCCATAACACAACAAATATCTAAGACACATGTCAACTCAAGCGCAGTACAATCACAAAAAGCAGAGGCTGTTCCAGGCGGGGCACGCAAGCTTCTAGCCGCCATTGGCCAACAGGATAATCATGACGATGATCCAGACTATCGCTATGAACATGGTGCTGAAGACAGGAATGGTGGAGAAGACAGGAATGAGGGAGAACCTGCGGAACCTGCGCCGGTAAGAGGAGCGAAGGGTGTACTTCACGAATTAGTGTTTATTCAATGTCTTCATATAATCAAATTCATCATTTGCTAGATGTAAGAATATCTAATGTTGTTGTATGTGACATCAATAAATGTTGATATGCGTAATAAGTTTTCTTTGCTGTACATAGAGCCAAAGGAAACGATTGTGATATCTTAGTAACCGTTGCAGAATTTACAAAAGTTGCCCGAGGATATGGGGCGTCCTCATCTCCAAGACCCACAGGACCCAGAGCGTGGCCGAGTGGGCACGGAATACGACCGCCGTGGTGAATACAATGAGCAGCTCCGTGACAACAGACAGCGCAAAAAGGTCGTAGATCTCTCCATTTGTACAATATATAAAGTAAAATTACTAAACAGGCCTAAACTTTTACTGCTTGTAGGTGGTTCTATTTGTGTGTCTTCAAGATTCTGTCAGATGGGACTCGGTATTCCATACTAAATTTCAATGCAGTATACTTTACAGAAAGTTGTAGTCAGTTTTTTGTTGTTTTTTGTTTGTTGTTGTTGTTGTTGTTGTTGTTGTTGTTGTTGTTGTTGTTGTTGTTGTTGTTGTTGTTGTTGTTGTTGTTGTTGTTGTTGTTGTTGTTGTTGTTGTTGTTGTTGTTGTTGTTGTTGTTGTTGTTGTTGTTGTTGTTGTTGTTGTTGTTGTTGTTGTTGTTGTTGTTGTTGTTGTTGTTGTTGTTGTTGTTGTTGTTGTTGTTGTTGTTGTTGTTGTTGTTGTTGTTGTTTCCATTGTTCTTTGGTTTTGTAATGTTAATATATGTCGTTTTTATTCAAAATCTTTTACAAAACAGACAGCCAAGGGACATAGTATAACTATATGTCATATTGAATGTAGATGTGTCATTGATTAGCTATACGTGTAACAAACATTTTTTCACACATGTGTGTTTCACTCACACTTAATACATCAGACCACATATTGTACACAGAATGAATAATAATCAAAGTAATACATCAGAATATATATTGAAAGCGGAATGAATTATGACTATGTGACGTACCATCAATCAAATATAACGTAGCTATTTTAAGAATAGATTTTATGATTTTTTTTGTAATATTGGTACGTTGTGTAAAGACATTAGGTTGTTTTTCATATATAAATAGAACTGCAGTTGGAATGAAAATAGGTTGTGAACATTAAAAACAGATACGTACATGTACTATGTGTTGCATGGCTTGTCTCAATAGGGCAAAATACGATAGAGAAAATGAATTGAAATAGATGTTTGCAAGGTTTAATATTTGAGCTGCAGCAGGTCCTCTCATTCTTATTTAATATACATCAATACACATCAATACACAGTTCTTTCTACCTGCTTTATCAACCAATCCAGACAGATTAATGAAGGCATCAGAATTAACAATAGTAAATCAAATGAAGGATATTTAATGAATTCTAAATATCCGAATACCACGCAGGAGAAGTCCCCAGAATATCAATCTTCCGTGGACTCCATTAGCCTCTGTCACAGTGACATTTGTTTGTTTTGGTTTGTTTTGCATGCCATAGTATATGTAACCATAACAGTAACTTGTATCCCCTCCCCCTTTTTTGAGTTGATTTATAGTCATAACCCCCCCCCCCCCCCCCCCCCTCCACCATTACATTACTGAACATCCGGGCTGAATTCCGGGCGGATCCACCATTTTTATTGCCTCCCCGGAATATGTTCATTCTGTCCTGCTATGTATCCGGAATTTGATGATCTTTGTTTGTAAACATTTCCACGAAACGGAGCAAAAATGCTCCGGTTTATACGACGCCGTCATGAAAATCGTCCGGGCTGAATGTGTTGGATAGGCAAATTAACATGCTACCAGGTGTCTAAATTACGGCGTCATGCTAAACGAAGAGTTCAGGCGCCAGCCGGTCTGTGCTGAGGACAGTGCATCCCAAAGTGACCATATAACAGCCAGATTGTCAGCACCATGCCTCGGGTTGAGTTCTGAATTTGTTGAATATGGTGTCACATAAGTGTACATTATGATACCCACTTTCTAAACACAAACATTTCTGTCAAGCCTAGTCAGTGGGTATATATACAGCTTAAAACCATACAGATGTCGTAGATCCTCATCTATCCCCGTCCTGGAGCACGGGAGCTCCAGGAGGCGTGCACAAACTGCCGTCCCGAACATCCAAGACGGACACTTCTGACGGTTCAGCGCCATAGCAACGCCGTCCTCATAATTCACTCCGTACGGCGTAGGCCAGATTGTACCTCATTAAAAATCATTATAAAATGCAAGTCCGGCCGTACCCGATGTCCGTAGTCTAATAGTCCGGCCGTAGTGTCGAACGACGTTAATTGAAGAAAAGCAGCACAAATTGGACTTTCAATCACTACGGCCGGAGCCTATCCGGAGCGAAAGTAGGCCGGCCGTAGAGCAAAAATGCCGGACTCGCGGGTATGATCCGGAAACCAATCTGGGGGATTTTACTACGGGACGGAGATGAAACGGAGCCTAACAGAGCCTAAACAGAACATTTATGTCTGCCCAGAGCCTCATCTGGAGGTGATTGACGCCGATCGATACAAGAATCCACTTTTCAGGAGAAGTGAAATTTGGATCCTCCGTTGCAATGCGCGGAGCCTGAAAATCGCCGCACTGATTGGTCCAGGATAACAGTTCCAATTTTGTATCACTAAATATCAAGCTTTACATGAAGCCATGTCTATTTTAACCATCTGTAAATATTTATAACTCTAAGTATCCAATTAATTTGCTATACTACTCTGTACATATTAACTGTATTTCCATAATATGTAATCAAAGCTAATGTATTATCATGATTGTCCATATATATGTCAAATAGTTTGTAAACAATTTAGTTTCTGAAGAGCACATTATATTGTCGAAACGTGTTAAACTTTCGAAATTTTGAAATATTTAGGACTCTTTGGATTGGATAATAAAGCATGTAGAAAGAACTGTGTATTGGTGTGTATTGGTGTATATTAAATAAGGAATTGAAATAGATATATCTTAATTACACGAATGGTCATTAGATGGTCATCTGAGTTTTGTTTCTACCATAATGACTACAAGCTAGTGTTAATTAGCTCCCGTGGCCGAGTGGTTAGGGAATTGACCAGAAGGTCGTGGGTTCGATTCCCAGACGGGTCTGGTGGTGGGTGTTGAGCAAACTTACCCCTAGCAGGTTGCACACTGCTCCGTGGCACCTACACGTTAATTAGGTACAGGTCATTGGGTCGAAAGTGTGTGTGAGTGATCGCGTGAGTGATTAACATTGTGCGCTGAATGTGCTGCCGATGCAAGTATGTGAGAAATGATCAATTGAAGATCAATAAGTGGGCAAATGACCTGGTGTAAATTGTAAGGTCGTGAGATCAAAACTTGGATCAAGACTATAAACCAGACATTTACATTTACATTTACGATTAATTGAGGCAATTTTTACATCTCTGCTGTCACATGACTGCCGCCACCATAGTGGTCATGTGGCAAGCCGAGGATTTCATATGACCTGAAGAAGCTGGGGAGAAAACAGCGAAAGTTTCACCAGAGAGCAAATGATGGTTCCAATGCGTATCTAAAATTATTCTTTAGATATGATAATGTCATATATACTCAACGAAACACATCGAATATGTGATTTCTCCTTAGGCTGCATGGATGCTAATCCAATAAGATGGTTTTCTGTACAGGTAGTAATGGTTCAAAAACCTGGAAGGGCGCCTAGAGCAAGACAGATGCCCGTGCAAGTTGTAAAGCCAGCACCTGGTCAGCTGACTGTAGAGGAGCAGATGCTGGCAAAGGGTAGAGAAGCCGCAAATGCAGCAAGAGCAGCTAAAGCCACGCCCAGACCCCCTCCTCGCCGCAAACCTGGACCCCCAAAGCCCGAGACTTATGCCCCATTGGCAAGTGCTGAGGGGGTGAAGGCTAAGAAGGAGTATGAAGCTTGCATGACACAGACGCATAAAGACGTAGGTCATATTGTTGGATACTGCGAGCTCAGTAGCTGAATGAATTATGTGCAGTGCTTTTATGTAGATATATACATATAACTATTAAATGTATAAGCGCCATGAGTGTGGTTTGTCAAATCAGATTAGACCTTTATGTCATATATAGACTATGACCAGTTAGACCATTGCCCTGCTTAAATAACAAACTAAACCAAGCCAGCTTTATTAGTTCACTAACTTGGCACTCACTTTGAATAAACAGTTCTCTGGCTTTACCAATGGATAACACGTTCTCATACTGCTATTGATTGAGTCCATATAAGGAGGTCTTAGATTGTTCTTCGCTTTGTGAACATTATCATAATTGGCATAGCAACATATTTAATATAGACATACTTAATCAGTTTGCACAGGGTTCACTGTCTAGCCCTTCTCACTCAGATCCTACAGTGCCTCCCGCTGATGCAGCATGTGTGCGACTCGCGACCTCTCCATGCCATCAAGACAGTGAGGATGGGAATGGGATCTCTTAGCCACCTGCTGGAGGCGCTGCCCAACCTGCGCATCATCCATTTGGTGAGGGACCCGCGCGGTGTGGCATTGTCACGAAAGGGTGTCCAGTGGTCTGCAGGTAAGAAACTCGCCTGTATTTTATGTATCTTAATCAATAGGTAACACACCTCACTTGCACGAAGTAAGGTGCAATAGTTACACTAGGCAGATCCAGGTTTTTGGAAAAGGGGGGGCGCACTTAAGGAAAGGGGGGGCGCACTTTGAGATTTCATGAAAACCCCTATGAAAATGACATATTTTGGTGGGAAAAGGGGGGCGCGCGCCCCCGCCCACCCCACCCCCACCCCTGGATCTGCCTATGATTATATAGCTTTTATTTTGAGCTTCTTCTGATGTAACTAGACTGTGTATTTCCCATTGTGAGCCCCATCATGACCATGCGCGTTTAATACAATGTTCGTTTAATATAATGTTCGCCGTCGTTTTCGTCTGCCCAACAATACGAGTTTTTAATTTTTACACTACATAGCAATAAAACGAAGCTTAATAGATGAGTATTGCATATTCACAGCAGCCAGATGCCTAAACCCTATATGTATGTACGTTTAGTAAAATAATACATCCGTATGTAGTTAAGTTACGATCGATTGGTTGACAAAGAGAAAGAAGGTGTTGTACCTTAATTATTCAAGACCTCTATGTAGTGGAGCGGCTCAGTGTCAGAACCGTGCATATGTGGATACAAGCATCAAAATTGACACGATCACTCTCAGGGGCATTCTGAAGATTTCTATCCGTAGAGCCACCTAAATAGCCAACATGGCGGCCATTTTTCAAAATGGCCGCCATTCTGACCTCAAATACGTAATAATCCAATAAAAATAATTTACATTGTGGTTGTAAGGATTGTTCTGGTGTAATTTTATGTTTTCAAATATGGTTAATTCTTTTTTGACATTTTCCAAGATGGCCGCCATTTTTCAAGATGGCTGCCAGCTACAATTTCTAATATTTGGGTACTATCCTCAGCATTTATATTAATCAATTTAAAATTCATATTATATCACAACAATTATGCACTTGGCGACAAACTTCTAACATTTTATAAAGTACTTAATAAAAGCACAGGGATTTAAAAAAGTTCAAATCTCAAATTAAATGTAAATATGGACAAAATATTTTCAAATTGCAGCTAATAGCGACCATTTGAAATTGGTTGATTTTATTTTAACTGAAATAAGCTTTAACACCATTCCCCAACGTTTTGTGGGATAAAGAATCGATTTTCAATTCATACTTACTATATGATGGTCATTTCAAAATCAACACGTGTCTTCATTGTAGATATGACACAATTATGTAATTTTCTTTTTGGTGTTTGCAGGAGGCATTAAGTTTTTACGTACAAACTGCGGGTTTCCTATTATGAATTACCCCTGGGATCATGAATTTGAGGGCCTACATGGGTTTCCACAATACATACTGTGTCATCGTGTCTATTAAGACATTCTAAAAGGTCCAGGTGTCACTTTCTTATGAAGCCTACACAGAACAATATAAATGTCCATATTTATAGACAACAAATGTCAAAATGTCGCTCCAATGTGCTTGTACAATGTCCAATTTCCATTGTAGCTTGATTCTGGTTATTTCATATACATTCATATACATTCTAACAAATTGTCATTGCAAGGTTAACCCTAAATTGGATTTGTGATTGACTTTACCACAATTGTCAGGGCCAATGTTGGACTTAATAATAGACATCGTGAATCAGAAATTGAAGCTACATTTGTAATTATGCTTTATCGTTTTGATAGAGATAGACTGGTTATCTTATTCCCTATGTTTGTTGGATTAGTAGTACAATCCATGACGTAGGGATGCACCTCTTATAGAATCATATAAATGTATATCAGAAAAAACTGAATGCAAGAGCTTCATAACATCAATCATAGGCTGTGTTATAGCACCTACCAATAACGAAATAAGAGTCATTGTTACCAATGATTTTGATAACATTGATGAGTTTAAATACTGTATTTCTCTAGAAAGTTATCTCCGTCCTGACAGCATGGAGTGGGGAACAATATCACACCAACTATATAAGTTTAAGAAGAGTGCTAATAATAATGCGAACTAAACATATACTAGTATGTTGATGGATATATACAGAACCAGTACCTAAAAAACAACGGACTAAACATGAACATTAAGACAAAAGTGGTTTGTTACAAGTAATGAGAGCAATTTTGAGTTCCTAGTTGACACTAGAAAGTCAAGTGGCAGTGTTTGTAGCAAGTGTGTAATCAGTCATTCCGTCTTATTCGATGGGTTCTCAAACTAGATTTAAAAGGTCTGTAGTGGCATCAGAGATAGGCAAACTGATGCCCCAGCTCTAGACGTATATTACGACCATGGATTCATTTCGAATGACACCAGGTAAGCACTGTAGAAACTTTCTTCTATTCCTGTGACAATATCAATGTGGCAAACAGATGCAGTTCTAGCTTCACTACCTGTCCCATATGTGCATTGTGTAAAATCAGGGAACTACAATCTATACTCAAAACCTTATGAAAAACAGTAACATTTACAGGAGGCCTTTTCACAGGAGCTCAGCAAAAGCCTCCATTAAGAACTATTATAATGCAACAACTTCAAAATTTGTGTAGCACAATTGTGAAACCACCAAATAGAACCATTTTCTGGAAAAAGAACATGGAAAGGAATGGACTCAGAGTGAGCGTTAACTAGACAAACGTGCTCGGCATCTATTAGGGATTATGTATATTTTGTCAAGCTCCGCAAAAGTGGAACAATGTTCTCTTTTTTCTTGACCCCCCCCCCCCACCCACCCACACATAATCACATCTACACAGTTTTTTTGGATAAATGTATAATGATATTTATAGTATAAATAATATAAGATTACATAATAAAAATAATAAGACATCTATCTATCACAATTCATAGGTGTATTGGTGAACATTTTAATGCCACAATGCAACATTCAAATAGTAGGAAATTTTAGCCCCGTCTTCCCGCCCCCTCCCCACCATAAGTGGACCACTTTTGCGGAGCGTGACAAAATAAATGTACATCATACCTAAATGACATCCTTTCTGAGGTTTTCTCCTCAAATTTATAAAGTTCTTAATTGTACAGTATACATCGTTTCAGTATATATCTTAATTGCCCTTAAATCACAATTGTTCTAGCGACGCCGTCTTCTTTGAACACTTTTGATCTAGTTCTTATTCTTATAGCTCAAATTATAGTGTAAAGTATTAACCTATTGTGAAACCTAAATGTTCTTAAGAATGTAATATTCCAAGTTATAAAAGAGACGCTGCAAGTCCTCTACTGATCAAACTGCCTCCCTGGGCCTCCCTTATAATTACACTTTTAGCAATAACTAAAACCATCAAAAACTCATGGACAGTATTCATGTTGCCCACTGGTCATAAAAGGCCCATTCACAGGAAGCATATTGTAAACACTAGTTCTTGAATAGATCTAGGGATTATGGAATTATGGATTAGGGATTATGGAATATTTAGAAATTAGTGCTTAGAGTATTATCACAGTGATATTGTTCGAATAAATCTATCCATTATGGACTTATTCAAGAATTAGTACTTAGAACAGTATGAGAGAAAACCATGTATATTTTCTAATCATTGTGTTTACCACATTCAAAAACTCGCCAATAGGATCCATGCTGACCCCTGGGGTGGTTAAATTGTCTCGTTCATTGTGTCCATGTTTCTACACAGAAGATGGGTTCATTCTTTCACATTATTTGCATATATGTTTAATTTTAGACACCACAGATGGTCTCATTGTTGGTTAATACGTCTTTTAGTGTTGGAGATTTAATTAGGATGTTTTAGAATATATAATTGATTTATTGGACTGATTTCATTCAACTTATTAAAATCCCTTTTCCAATGTTTCGACACATTAGTGTCCTCTTCACGGAAATCCATTTTTTATAACAATTAAGAAATAGCCTATAAACATTGACTAAACATTGAAAATACGATATAAAAAGAATAAAGTAGACTTTAATTGGTTCAAAGATATCTAAATGTGTTATAAGACAAAATCTAGGTTTATATTTCTAATAATAAATATCTATACATTGTACACATGTACGTCTTTGTCAAAAGTTGAATATAGTTTAATATATGATTATACATAGTGATGACTAGATTATTGATATGCCTTATAAGAATGGGTATTTACATAATGTATACATGAAGTTGGAAATTTTTATAGTCTTGGTTACTTATGCACAGTTCCTATGGTTAGATATCTTAAAAGCTAACATGTCTTACCAATATTGTTTATTTCGCGTTGAAAAATTTAACGCTTTTGTGGGAACATGTTGTACATTTTTGCAATAAGCTTATAGCTGACCTTGAAACAACTTTCATACAGTAATCTATTTGAACATGCAAAATCATTTCCTACCACAAATAACAGGAAAAATGGTGTTAAGCTTGATTTTAGTATAAACAGAATTCAATCTTCTGTTGCAGGTGGTAATTAAAGGTATATCTATCCATATTTACATTTAAATCAAGGCCTAATTTGACCTCTTAATGACCTTTCGTGTATTGAAACCAATATTAGAAATAGTGTCTTTACAAACAAAACATTGAGAAAACTGCTTGTTGTGGCAATGTTTTTCATTTCAGACTGGCAGAAGTATTCATTGATGATACAACTTGCATTTGAGATTTTGAAAACCGTATGCCCAAATCAAAAAATCGCCAAACTCATAACACGTGTCACCAAGTGCACACTTATAATAAATTCTCTCACTGAAAACGGTGGCCATCTTGAAAAATGGCAGCCATCCTAGAAGTGTCACCAAGTGTTCAATTATAAAAGATTCTCTCAATTATAATAGATTCTCACACTGGAAAGTTATTATAATGTCACAAACCAAATAATTTAACACTAAAAGCAGACAAAAATACAGATAGATCTTTTGATTTCAACTAATTTATATTAATGTGCTCCATCCTAAAAAATGGCAGCCATAATGGAAAGTGTCAAAAAGAAATTCAACATGTTACAGAATACTAAAATCCAAGAGGAACGTCTTTGCAATTACCATTTAAATCATATTTAATTGAATAACTCAATATTTTAAGGCCAATATGGCGGCCATCTTGAAAAATGGCCGCCATTTTGGATTTTTGAGTGGCTCCATGGATAGAAATCCTAGGTATGCCCTTGAGAGTCAATGTGTAAATTTTGGTGCTTGTATAACCATATGCACGATTCTATGAAAATATTGACCTAAGCCGCTTCGCTTTATAATGGGCCATTATTATAGAAAGTCAAATAGCCAGATCATATCAAGACATTATGTTGTGCCGTAATTATTCAAGACCATCATGGTGCATTAAAAGTCGAATAAGCAGATCATTATGTCTTCACTGTTCGAAAACTATAAAGAAAGACTGAGACCTTCTTATAAACATTGAGAATGGAATAAATCCATCAACTAAAATTACTGCTGTTAAATGTCATACATGTATAATCTTTTTCACGGCCGAGTCACTTCAATTGAGATGAAGCGATGTGACAGTAGCAAATAGGTTTGACTGCCACAAATATTGACAGAATATACACGCATGATATATAGAACAAGCACCTACCTTCACTTAGCTTACATTTGCATGTGTTGCTTGCAGGTGAAGCAGGTGCTAAGGACGTGGTGACGGCAGCTAAGATGTTCTGCGACGACGCGGCGCGAGACCTGCGCCTACGCCAGGAGCTGGAAGAGCAATACCCCGGTGCCTTCATGCAGGTCATCTACGAGGACTTCACTGCCAATCCACTTGAGGTCAGTGCATGGGCAGTGCAGATGTGCGTGTCGATTAAGAGCACCTGCTATTTATTGGAAGCTTGTGGTGGTCTCTTTATACTTGGGACCGTGAGAGATGTTCTCGTTATAGGTGTAGACTCTGCTGTATGTGTAGGCGAACTGCTACCTCTACTATATGGATTTGAGATGATGGTCACTATGTGACAATGGTAATGTGTAATAGGTATAGATTTTAGTTTATAATATTTATGAACCATTTAATTTCGTGTTCATAAAGTGCTTAACTAGTTATTATGAGCATTAATAAGTATTCGTTAAGTGATAAGTTTATATGTAGATTGTTCAATTACTGCAAAGAGAATGAGTGTAAGTATTTACATAAATTGTGTGTTACCCAGACGAGTATTGTCCCTAATGTGATTCAAGTTTTCGTGATCTACCAGACTTATACCTAAGTGTATTATAATACTGCATATCTACGTTGATCAAAACCACTGTACAATTTTCAGATGGCAGAGAAGATCTACAACTTTCTGGATGAGCCAGTACCCCCTGCAGTGGCCAAATATCTGAAGGAGAACACGCGTACAGAGGCGGGCAGTCGGTGGCAGGACAAGCTCACCTTCCACGAGGCCTATGACATCCACAAGCACTGCCAGCAGCTCTTCCACCTCGTGCAGGAGCCTAGGTGGCTCACGCTCGTATGATGTACTGACGTGACTGGAGCGGGTGTGTGCCTGACTTGACATACATGACACCATAACAGTGATGTTTCTTCCTCATACTTTGAACAAGACCTCATTATAAATTGTCATTGCACATTACTTTACCCGTTCTTGGAACTGGTGAGACATTTTACGTATGTTTTGGCGTGCAGCTCTGGATCTTCCACTGTTCAATCTACTGTCTAGTCCATATGGTGACGAACCTCTAGCCGGTGTAATGCAACTCCTTGGTGGATGATAACATGGGATGATGATGTTTAATGCAATGCTTGGTACAATTGTACAACAGTATTGGATACAATACTGGGAGATTTGGATTTTCATCGACTGAAAAAATAAGGAGGACATTGGGATTGAGGATATCATACTGTGATTTTAATTCTATGAATAAGGACTTGCAAGTTTGACTTGAGCAAATTTACGAGTATTTATACCATTCAATAGTTACATATACAATATTTTAATTGTGTCTGAATCTAGTCTACTTATTACGCAAGATGTTGGGAAGCTTTTTGTCCACATCCTGTGTGCATTGTACATACAGATATTTGTCTGAAAATAGTCGTATAAAGTGTAATCTAAAATCAAAACGAGGCAAAATACTTTAGTCCGAGGCGCAATATAATTTTTACCCGCTGATAGGACGTACCATAAACATATTCATGGTGCAATTATATTTACAATATAAATCTAAGTCTTCTAAGATGGCAGAGTCCCAAATGATGGTCACAATAAAAATGAACTTAAGGGCCATTATCCATAAACGCTTGCGACGGTGGCAAGAAATCGCTGCCGAACCAGTTTAGTTATACATATTCTAATGGAGTAGAATTCATACAGGCAGCAGTGGCTGTAGTGTGGCCTGCCGCTAGTTCAAGGCATCACTGCCTGAACCACTTTACATTCTTTTAATGGTTCATAGTCCATTAAAAAGTGCCGTTCTACGATAGTACTATAGAAATCAATGTAAAAAACGAGGAGCCAAACATCGGAGTTGGCACAGCTTTACGGCAGAAAGAAATGTATGGATTATGAACTGCCGCGCGGCAGCTGCTTGCCTGCCACCGCAGCAACAGACCCGCAGCCGCCACCCCTCAAGTATGGATCACGGCCCTAACACTAATTTAGATTTTTATCATAATGCAAGGGGCTGGCACCTTTCAGGACATTATTAGATGCAGGAAGTAGATTCCCTTTTGTGATAAGTAAAAATGCAGATAATTTACTGTTTTTTGTCACTGGGTACATTACTTCATAGGTGAATGTAGATGCATTTGATATAAGATGAGCTAAGCTTACTATGAATTGATTGTCATTTGTAAGTATACATGATTCTATTCTCTCTCTCTGTCTCTTTCTCTCCTTCTAGAGAGAGAGAGAGGAAAATAGAATAGAATTTAGTTAACAAGCAAGATAGGGGAAACTTCATTAAACTGTTGATGCAGTGAGATTTTTTACACTGTACATATTTCCAGTTTTACACTATCTTACGGTATATTGTCATTACAAAATCGGTATTTTCTTTTGAAATTGAATGTAGGCCTACTTACAAGAGTGAATAAAATGTGGCTCAACTTTTACAAAGATTAAGTAGATTACTATACAATATGTTAGCTCTTGCTGTATTGTTTATATCAAGTCATACTTTTTGTTTGGCAGGTGTCATTGGAAAATGTACAATATTGATTCACACTAATATTTCTATTGATTATCACTTTGAATCATGTGTCTACACTTCTGGTGTGATGAAGTTTTTCCATGTTTACTTATGTTTGTGTAAGATAGGAAAACTAATACTGTGATGATCAATCGTAAGAAACACTATGCATTGAAAAATTATTTTTGATATTATGAATTACAATGTACACATAAATACATAAATGGGTGCATTCCATATTATGCCAGTGCTCAACATATTTTGTATTGCGTGTATGACTTTTCACTGTACCGTATATAAAGACTGTTGATATTAGTTAATAGTTGATTCGTGAAAATGCTGATTGATGGGTGACACTGTGAAGACGTAGATTATAGTTTAATTGTTGTATATGTAAAATCATTGTAATGGTGATTGGTATCAATTTTATCGGTATGCTGGTTTACTGTGGGTTGTAAAATATGTGTGTTTTTTTTTCGTAAAATATGTTTTGAAGTTTCTTTGAAGAAGTTCTTGTGGCAGAGTAATATATAATGCATATATTTAATGGACGATGCTTTAATTATCCTCTATTGTGTTTTATTTAACAGTCTCCACTCCGTTGCGTCCACATCAAAACGCATGTGAAGGATGACACTTTATTTCAGTCGGGCCCACAGTTTGATTATCAGGGTTGTCGACTTCCATAACAAAAAAATAAAACAAATGTAGTAATTGCTGTGCCGCATCCATTGATTAGAAACAAATTTAATAATGATTAAGATTAGATGCAATAATAAAATTTTCAATAATTTTAACAAATTTTCGGCATGTACTGCCTTTATCAAGTTACAAATTTGTACTGCCTTTATCAAGTTACACATTTGTAACTTGATAAAGGCAGTACATGCCGAAAATTTGTTAAAATTATTAAACATTTTATTATTGCATCTAATCTTAATCATTATTAAATTTGTTTCCATAACAAAGCACTTTACTCATTTCCGCACTGTATCAACCATTTTACCTAGTGAGTGACTCACATACTTTGAAAATAGTTGACAGTTTAACATAGTGTCTGGAACTCTGTACAATTGGTGGATAACACCATGACTACAATCCTTAACTACTTCAGACCGGATTTTCATCAGAATGTAAGGATAATAGCAAAGTCTGACATATCAAAGTCAAAGATACGTCCCAAGACTGAACTATAGATGTAACGATGATCCACTGATTCGCAACCCAATTTTCTTCAAATATAGTGTGCAGCCACCTTTATTACATATTTCACATCTGCATGTTGTTTTTCATTAAAACCAACGATCTCATATCAAATATGAGTGGTAGTATAAATAGTATTATAAGAGTGTGATTGATACATGATATTTGTTTACAAGTGTGTGTGCATACCGTATTAGCAGTGGTGAGCAGTGTAAAAATTCCTTCTGAACTTTGATTGCAGACAAGTGCTCAAGTGACACATTCATGTACCTGTAATTTTCACGGGTGCCTTTTAAGATTACATAGTCAATAAGTTTCTTTCTTTTTTTACATTATATTTTTAATAGGCTAGTCGTTGTAATTAACAAAGTTGTTATTGAGGTCATTGAAGTGTTAATGTGTAAACATTGGTGGCTTGTATCTTGTGCGGGCTCTTCATCTTCTTCACTTCCAGTGAAAAAGAAAGCCTTATTTTGGAAACCGTGCCAAAAGTGTTTAATTAATGAGGCTATTGCTTCACGTCATGTCACCAGGAGTACTTTTGTAAGCAACTCACTTTTCTTCGCTGTGGTTAGTTTCACCGAATGTGAATAGAAGTCAGTACCCAATAGCTCCCCGGCAGACATTGCGAGATCGGGACACTGGTTGTTCAGATATAAAGGTGTTTCATGATAGAAGTGGAGAGGTGATTCCACCCGAGTTGTTCTCATTATTTTATTTCAATTCTCACTCGGTTTATGGGTAATTACGTGAAGTATGGCAAAGTTGTTTACTCACTGGTATAACTGACCATGGCAGTCGATGTAGTTTCATGTGAATAAAAAGTGAACATGCATTCTTCTAGGAATGATTTGGTATGATTTGGTATGATCTTGATGAGTACCAGATACAGCTATACTTAACACAAGTAACACAATATTACGTACCCCGCACGCACTCACAATACACGCACGTGTATTTTTAAGTGCCAGATTTGGTTGGGAAATTATCAACGGTATGTACAATTTGATGCAAATTGGTGATGACATATTAATTTGTGCGTGGAGAAGAGTTGACAATGTTGGCTGTAGAATTTCATGCGAGGACTGGAAGCTGATATAATCACGATTAATGTATTTGTGATAAAAGGTATCAGCTTTGTAACAAACAGATGACAAATAGTGACGGATTTTAATCTAGCGACAGCGCTATTGAGGAAATGATTTTTAGACAATTGATCGTGATCACAAATAGTGCACGGGTGATTTGATTTTATTCCGTATTGGTGTCTTTGTGATAACAATAAAGTGCAATAAATGAATATATGCATTGTCATTATTGATACGAAATGAAGTATCAATGAAATCAATAGTGTAAAAACGTTTATTGTTTTATATAAAACATAATCCACCATATAATCCACAAATGCGTAAAACTGATTGATTGCTTTAAAACTGTAAGAAAAACTAACTAAGCTCTTTAAAAATCCAAAATAAAGAAGAACTCCCCAGAATGACAAACCCAGCTTTTTATATGTGATATAAGAATTATCTACAATCATCTCAATGAAGCATACACTACAAAAACCCCGTATACCTTCTAGAGTATTCAAAAACATTTTACAAACATTCAAAGTTTAAAAACGTTAGAAGCTTCTTGAAACATCCGACATACAAGCAAATATCACCAATCTACGATCTAGAATAAAACACTATACTATCAACAACTCTAATATCACAACAGTAGCTAAGACGTAACATTATTCTACAGACTGGTGAGAAGTTAGGTAAGAAACTGTAAAAAGAAACCGTAAATAAGTGAATGAAACAAAAACGAGTGGGTTTGGCAGCAAGATTTTCATACTACATGTACTTAGTTATGAGTTTAGGTTTACAATACACAAAGAACTAAAGTGTGAGATGTCTTGGGGCTTGATGTGAACAGTCAAAATAGAATATCATGATAATCGTTGTGAATAAACTAACGTGTGAGATGATCGCATATCGAGGTAAGGATTTATAGAGTATAGATTAAAGGTAACATATCATTGTAGTAATACTGAATGACAGACGCGCGCATGTTAGAGAGTAGCATATGAATGGCATGGATGAGAGGCAAGGGAGGGTGGGTGGGAGAAAGTGTTCAGGGCACACACCAGCTGACAAGTGAGACGAGGTGAGAGAGACGCGCGTGGGCGGTGCAGCTCGGGTGGTGGAAGTGACGTGGGTGGATCCAGGGAGATCCCGGGTGCCTGGGGTGGCAGGCGAGCCTACAGCGGGTGAATGAGGTCCCGAGCTGAGGTCGCAGTCACGCGGGCGAAGGCGGTACACTGGCATAAAGGAGGGCAGGCGGCGGCATGGCCGTGACCTCAGATAATGAGATCGGGTGTTCCTGGAGTGACCGGGTGGAAATGGTGAGGTACGCAGCCACAAAGTCAAGGTGACTGCCTCAGTCAGTCAGTCAGTCAGTCAGTCAGTCAGTCAGTCAGTCAGTCAGTCAGTCAAACAAAGTCATAAACAAGTCAATGTTTCATAGTATAACTTCCCAGTAGTATATGTAGCATCATCTCAATCAATGTCAATGTCAGGTTTATAGTCTTGATCCAAGTTTTGATCTCACGACTTTTACCATTTACACCAGGTCATCGGTCATTCAATGATCAGCAATCGATCATTTATCTTTTTCAACTCCCCGGGGAGCATACCATACTGGCTGCATACGGCATTGCTGTTTGCGCACGCTCATCACCGACCTGTCCTATTTAACAGTCAGGTCACGGAGTCAGTGTGTCAGTCAGCAGTAAGTTTGCTCAACTTCATCAGACTGCATAATGTCAGGAAATTACACGTATGAATTTTAAACAAAAGGTCATAAACAAGATGTTTCAATGTTTCATAGTATTACTTCCCAGTAGTATATGTAGCATCATCTCAATCAGCAACTTACAGTTTTGATTTTATAATATTGGAGCTTCAAACGAAACACATCGATAATTACTGAGATCCAATCTACTGATTATCGATTTAAGACACGCATATATAGTTATGCACAATGGCACTACTATGTCTTTTAACACAAAGAGGTGTTTAGAGATGAGAACTTTGAGAGGCAAGAGCCCTTATTAATCCCACTACGCCATGGGAGACACCCCTCTAGAGTCTGTCCCCCTTCATTCATATCTACGGATAGAGCTATCCTCCAACATAAGGTGGACCAATCACAGCAACCGGATCAAGAAAAAAGCTACCCAGGTTCTGAAACTGGCCGAGCGTAATTACAACAGATGCACAGCACGATCAGCTGCTCATTTGTCCCCCCATCTCATTGGTCCTGCAGATGCTGTTGATTTGCACACATGGTACTGGTGTCTTCAGAATAGGGAGAGAATCACAATTAGGGGATTATCTTCAAAAGTATCCTACATTACGACAATGATATTTGGTTAATGTAAGTTAAGAAACCTCCTCTAATGGATCGTGTTAGTATTTCTTATTGTTTGCCAATATGGATCTTTAGTGAAATCCTGACGTCCCCAGCGTATATACTTTGTATAAAATGTGGTCACGGACTGACATATTTTTTACTCAAGGGCTACATCAGATTTAATGTAAGCCACTTGTATGGGATGGATATCATTAATAGGCCGTGTATAAGTTGATTTTTTTGAGATTCCGCCCGCATGTTCAGTAATGAAATGGGGGGGGGTATGCACACATTTTGCACAACCCTCGTAGACCTAGCAGTAGATCTACATGAATTCAGGGAATTTAAAAGAACGTAATGACGAAGACTGCTGTGAGTAACCTTCGTCGGGTTTCATACAGTGACATGGCCGATCCTAGCTCCAGATCCTCCAAAAGACGCCCGATTTGTCATTTCTGGGTGGATCGGCTGAAATGGATCAATATTTATTATGTAACAGCCTGAAAACGAAGCAGGCCAAAGTGATCTGGTCCTGCAAGACGTCCCAGACGATGAAACAGGTCCTGACAACAATGACAGCGCCGTAGCCTCCCGTGAAAATGTAGTATGTGATGGGAAATGATTAGAAACAGATGAACCAAGACGTAGCTATATTCCAATGGTGATATTGGTCGGGCAGAATGCATGAACTGATCACAATCTATATTTTCATATGTTTATGCATGTGAGTTTTCGTTAATTCCGTACAAATTCTGCAATTGTATCTAACACAAATGTTCACTTTTATTGATTAACTTAATTCTAACATTAAGTGGCAGCTGTTCTAAACATCTTAATCATCAATTGCTGTTCACAAACTTGACGAGATCAACATAAACTACAGATGATGAAAGAGAAATGTGATTCTGATCTTCAATACAGCATTTTCTCCTTGATCGTCATCAATAAAATTTAGTAAAGCATCAAACAAATTCCTTGTAATATTGAGCGTCTTTGATACACGTATATAGAGATTAGAGTTCAATCACAAAAAAAAACAAAATGTTAACATCAATTAATCATCCAAACCATACATATTCAACTCCATGGAGATACAATCACTTACAAGTCTAAACTTGTATGAGAACGATCTCCTATGAGACCAAGAAACCTGTTGGCACTCTGTATCTGCATGTTAATGTGTGTACCAAATTTGAGTTCATTATCCACAACACCTAGGTCTTTTTATTGAGTGATCTGTTCAAGTTCCTTCAAGATCCTTGCATCGAATATTTCAGATGAGGCAAACCAAGAAAAAAGAAAGAAAAACAGGGACCCAAAGGACCACCTCCATAGAGAGACCACCTCCATACAGGGACTATCTCCATACAGAGATCATACCCATACATTGACCAACTCTCTAAAGAGACCATCTCCATACAGATACCACCTCTATAGAGAAAACGTGTAGGAAGACCACCTCCGAGGAGGAGAGACCACCTCCATAGACACTCAAAGGAATAATCATGAAGATAAACCATTGTTTCTACAGCTTCAGTGGCGTGGTGGGAGCTCTCCTTGTCACAATGATGCTGTTCAGCAAACTGGACCCCGGCTACGTCACAGTGGTTAATGCCTACCTCCAAAAAACTGATGCTGCTGCTGCCAGCAATGCGTACAGAGCGGACGCCTCCTCCTCAGAGACTGACAGTAACAGTACGGACGTGGATGACGAGCTTAGCCACGTGTTTGACGCCTACTCGTGTCACCAGAACAACCGGACGGGGTGGGCAGACCTGCACGTGTGCGGCAGCGTCCGGCAGACCGTGGACAAAGTGCTGTTCACCACCATGTACCATTCCGAGCAGAACCACTTCAAGTTTGAGAACACGGTGCGGGTGTGGTCAACCTTCAATGGCAGCGGCGTGCAGAGTGTCCTTCTTCTCTCAGACAGGGCCCTGTACGACAATAAGAGGTAAGTTTGTTAACACTTTTGCACCTGTCTGAACTCTTACTCACTAGTATGCTCGCCACCTCCTAGGTTACTGCGCTCATCAAATAACGTATTGCTCAAGGAATTTAAATCAAGAACCAAGTCATACAGATCTTGAATTGGAATACACTTCCTCTGTCCAAAGACCATTTAGAATCCCTTTGTATCAGAGCTAGAAAGCAAATGTTTTTTTTAGCCTTATGTCCGTAAAATGGTCTCCATCACCATCACCTGGCCAACAGGGAATCATAACGTCCTCTTTCAGTTGGTATCCATCTTAAGTCGCCACGTTGACGTTATGATTAATTGCGTGTTAGGCCATAAATATTGAACTGGCGCAAGAATATAACTGCATAGGTACTAGATCATTGCAAAATGGCGGGTTTTGAAAGGTTGTTGGAAGGTATATTAAAGAAGTTTGATATATCGTTTCAATTAAAAGAACTGCAGATAAAACGGGAGCTTTGCGGCGCAGTCTACCAGAGGTCCGGGTTCAATCCCCACCCAGGCCAAGTCAAAGACTGTATAAGTCAACTTGGTTCTGAATGTACTAAAAAGTGCCATGCATGTTAAAACCTCAACCATAACCTTACTAAAAGGAGATTTCATATCAAAGCATGACGAATAGTGAGTCCACAACAATTTTTAGCCTTGTGACACTAGATCTTTGCGGCGCAGTCGACCCAGAGGTCCGGGTTTCAATCATCAAAGACTGTATTTAACTCGGTTTTGAATGTACTAAAAAGTACCATGCATGTTAAACCTCAACCATAACCTTACTAAATTTCATATCAAAGCATGCGAATCTCCACAACAATACACTAGATCTAACCTTTCCATAGATTTTTTTCTTGTTTTTATCATTAAAACCAATTTATTCGGTTTGAAATGTGACATTATAACGACCACCAAGGTGTGCTGATTGTACATACATAATTTGTAATGTGTACGTCTTGTGGTTAAAAAAAACTTTTGTGACGCAAAAGATCGCCTCTTCCTTTATACATATAGACTAGAGTCTAGCTGTTTACCCGGCGTTGCTCGGGTTGAAACAGATCCGGAACACATTAAATGCTCCTCCCTCCCCATCCTTTCTCCTGTCCCACACCCCTTGAACCAGTTCTCATCAGTATACAGGTCTGTGACAGATTAAATAACCTCCATCACCGTCCTCCCATCGTCATATGTCACAGCCATTTACACACTAAATATACTAAATATGGCAATGATTGATGCCTCTAATATCGCTCCCCCAGCTACTACTACCCATGGTAAACACGTGCGGAGCAGATTACATGTCCCACTCATCCCTACCTTTCCTTCCACCGCAACCCCTCCCCTCTTCTCTCCCCATCCCTCTCTCCCCCATCCCCATCTAAACAGGTACATGATTAATGCACCCCCCTCCTGCTGCTGCTCTGGTTGAAACGGATGGATTACCACGTTGGAAACTCTCATGGAAACTACTTGGAAACTAACTGTTAACGACTTGTTTCCATGACTGTTAACAACCTGTTTCCAGCCTGTTATGTTGTTAACAACCCGTTTCCAGCATGTTATGTTGTTAACAACCCGTTTCCAGCGTGTTATGTTGTTAATAACCCGTTTCCAGTGTGTTATGTTGTTAACAACCCGTTTCCAGCGTGTTATGTCTTTAACAACCAGTTTCCAACTTGTTATGTTATTAACAACCTGTTTCCAACCTGTTATGTTGTTAACAAGCCTGTTAAGAATGTGTTCATAACATTTTGTAAACGCAACTTATTAACACGTCTAGTGCCCTCTATAAACTACTTTCATTATAGATATGCCTACTGCAAACATTAAAATTTTAAAAAGTGGTTTAATTTTTCTCTATTAGTAAATCATTGATGAATGGCATATTAAGATGCTATACCCTTTTTTCCGTAACCCTTTACTGTTGCAATGAAGAAGCTGGTAGAAACCTCAATAAATAGACCACTTCTTGTTTGGAACTACTTGCATTCCACTTGTGAGTAGTCTTTATAGAGCATCTTGCCACAGCAAGGCTAACACATACCAATGATACATGTACGATCTTACATGTTCGACACATTGAAAAGCGAGAAAATTTACATATTCAGGACACCTGCCATTGTTGTGGTAACACATCAATTGCCTGCTGCTATTAAAATGCCAGCATTTCCTCTATACAAACGTCTCAAGGTGTTTGTCTTCGTAACTATCTTAATTTTCAAGCTACAGACAAATTAAAAACACCATTGTCATCGTCACGCCGATGCTTTTTCTGGTGCGTATAATGGATATGGCACTTTCTCTAGTACAAAGAAATGTTTTGTTGACATTATCTACAATTTCTATATAATGTCTTATTATAGAGGTGGTATCAATATAGATGTGATCTTAATTAAAGGTTCAACTTTATATATAACATGAAAAAAGCACACTTTGTCCATCAATTAGTAATGCAGAACTTCCGATTAAGACCACCTCTATGTTGAGACCACCTCTATATTGAGACCACCCCTATAATGAGATCATGTTTCTTGTTTCCAGGCTTTCAAAATGATTCCAATGACAAACTCCATATAGAGACCGCCTCTTGTTTGAGACCACTTGAAGTAGGACCCATCTGTAGTATTAATAAAGAATGTTTCCACGTGTAAGAATCTGTTAAATGCTATTTGAAAATTTGAACTTGTAGTACTTGCATATAGATACCTTTGGCAGAATCAACAAAACATCCATTTGAGACAGGTGCCCACTGTAGATATATTATATAAGAAATTGGAGTTAACTGTAGATACATTATATAAGAATACAAATCAAAAAACTGGGTACAAATATGACCTTATTGGCGAAGTCTATCTCCTATTAGTAAATCCGCATATGAAGTCTGCATTTCCTTAGATTCATTTGATGTTTGAAATCAAATTTCAGGCTGATTAATATAAGTTTCAGTTGTACATGCTGTCTACACGAACCCTATTTCACATGGAGCCACATGGTCCATATTGGGTCCATTGTGGATCATTATCCAGTCCATTTTAGACTTATACCCCTCTACAAGGCTCATCGCGTGAACAAAGGTGCACAAATTTGGCATGTCAGTTGTGAATGGCGACCACACAAAAGCCTATATTAAAAATGAAGATATGCAGCTTGTAGGAGTAGATTTATGAAGGTGTACCCACCTTCCTAAAATTGTTAAAAGAAGGTCCGATCAACATCGCTATATCACAGTTC
>CM032664.1:49482162-49594196 GCA_019095985.1 Streblospio benedicti | reverse complement strand
GATAATATAACAGTACTTAATCGTCCACCAATAGAATCCACTATAATAATAATACAGCAGTACTTTATCGTAATAATAATGTAGATAATATGTAATAGTCACTTGAGAAATCATATACAGTTGTGCATACGCTACGACGGCAAACGAAGTGTTTAACTGAATCAAAAATCCGCCGTCTCTTTCATAAGCCCGGGGGAGAGGGGGTGGGGCTGTTAGCAGATAGCAACCTGTGTTGTGTTTTTCCTATATCCCACTTCCATACAATCTCATATCCCTCTTTTTGGCCTTTTTCCCCACATCCCTATTTTTTGGCCTTTTATCCCACATTTTATTCCACCACTCCCACCTTGCCAACTCACATTTCCTTGTAATGTGTTGAGCCTAGATAATGACCTTATACTAGAAAATTGGTTACTTTTCCAGCCCGCCTGAGTGGTCTGGGCTCCTGCTCTACATCCCACTTCCTTATAAACTCGCCCCCTGGGTGGACCTTGGTCAAGGTAGACTACCTAACATTGGTTCAAAGATATGGCCCTATTTTTAGCCTGTACAGTCTAGATCGAAAGCACCTCCTAGGGACATTATCATTGGGTCCAACAACTTTTATTTTATGCTGACGTACTTAGCGTGGGTATTATTGAGTACTTGCGTGCCCCAGCACAGACAGTGCATCGATCGATCCAGCCAAGAGGCTGGGTAACACTTACTGGCTGACAGCTATATGTTAGCCACACTGACTGTTCAATTACGTTAAACACCACTTGGTTAAACACCACTTGGTTTTCTGACCGTGTGACAGTAGATAAATGACCTTTTTTAACTGGGGTGGTAGCCTGTACTGCCCGTGCAGGCCTGCGGGCGGTGGTCAGCGCCTTGGGTTACTTTGACAAATGATATTCATTTGGATTTTAATTTTGGAAGAAATATGTAGCAAGTTTGTAAAAAAAGAAAAATTGTGAAATTGAAAAGGTCTCTATAGAGAAGCAAAGCTTTTTTGTAATAAAAAATAAATTATATATATTGGAAATAAACTATTTGAGTAGCCGTCACAATAGGTCTAGATTAACACCATAGAATAATATAAATACTGACTTTAACATTATGCAATCAGAGTGCTCTCAATATAAGTAAATTAATGTTCTCATTGCCAATTTTATGTATGCATTATGTAAAATATGAACTGGTTCTTGTAAGCCATATCAGTAATCTAGTCATCACTGTACAATCATATATTAAATTATACCTTACCTTTGATATGACAAATAGATACAAAGTATACAATATATATTTATTATAAGTAACTAAATGTTTTCAGACAACACTTTTAGACATCTTAGAACCAATTAATGTGCATTTTATTCTTAATATTGTATTTTTAAATTGTTTAGTCATTGTTTTAGGCTATTTATTGATCTTTACATTTTTATAAATTGTTAAAATATTCCCTGAAGAGGACACTTACGTGTCGAAATGTCTGAATAGACTAAATTAACCAAGATTTTATTGTCTCCAAACACACAGAATAAGTAGTAAAAAAACAACAACAATGAGACCATCTGTGTTGTCTAAAATAAAACAAATTGCAAATGGAAAAAAACTATGGTAAGGAAAGACAATTTTACATAAGATGCGACCTACTGCCACGTACATAATACATAGAATAACTTTATTACATATATAACAATGTAGGACGCACCCATCAAAAAGTAGTTTACATTTTATTTTATTTTATTCATGTGCTTGTGCCTTTGTGAATACAGCACATCAATCCAATACATAGATATCAAATATGATGCTGTCAATGTTTCATACTATAATTAGCTTGTAGGGACCACAATCGAAATCAGAAACTAGCGGTGCAACTTCTAATTTCAAGACAGATACTCATGAGTAGTTGCATGTGTTAACTAATGTAGGAATAAATCTACTTTAATACTTTTTTTACTTTTTTATTATTGGAGCTTTCAATACAAACGAAACATATCGATAACCGAGATCCAATCTACTGATTAACAGTTTAAGACACATATGTGATTATGCACAATAACACTAGTCTACAATAACACTAGTCATAACACTAGTCTACTAACTATTATATTTAGATCTACATGCCAAATAAGAATGCACCCGTCCAGAAGTAGAAACCCCGTTTATACTTGATTACAACCATTACAAACTGTTCTCTCTCATAAACTACTACGAACATTCAGGGACTTCAACATTCTTCTTAATATGAAATTTTTTGTAACATAATTTGCTTCTAAAAAGAATACATATTTGGTAGCCATTTACACATACATACAAATTTTTTGCAGAATATATCTGCGTGCAAAGTACATGGATTAGTCAACTATTGGGTTTACTATCTGTATCTACTTTAACAATATCATCTACATTTACACATGTTGTATGCGAAAGAAAGCTCCTGCTAGAGAACGGCATGTAATGAATTAACAGTATAACTTCAACATAACATCACTCCTAATATTGCCCCAAGAGGTCTCCTTACAGAGGTGGTCTCTTTTAGGAAGTTTAAAGTAGTCACTAACATGGTTTGGGATTGGTGAAAAATATCTTATTTCTGAAGTGGTCTCTTCATAGAGATAGCATCAATGCGATGTTATGCTGTATGAAATTTGAAAATAAACTACTAAATAAATGCAAATCAAAAACCAAAATTGAAAATAAACAAATATGATGACTAAACATACCACCTGTCCCCAAACAAGCAACAGATATTGCTTACAATTCCAATAAGCATTTTTGAAGTGAGGCATCTATCATGTCTAGAGAAGGCAGGTTGTAGATTTACTACCTGCCCATGATTTAGTACAGTGACTCTTCTGATTAACAGTTTAAGGCACATATAATTATGCACGATAATGACAATGCATGGCGCACCCATCAGAAAGTAGTTTACATTGTGTTGGTGAAATAGATTGTCACAAACTGTTACTCAATCACAACAAGCACTGTCCATTTTCTCGTCTACACCGACAAACATACACCATCTACAAACATTCTTTGTATTGTAAATATCTATAATTTCTAATGCTGCAAAATTAAATATTTGGTAGCCATTAATACTTTCATGAATATATTTGCAGAACATAACTGTGCTTTCCACGAATATAAATTAATCATCTATTTCACAGTGCCATCAACCAGAATATACAACCATACAAAAGTACACTTTCGCTAGCAAATACAAGCTCATATACCCTGTACTCCTGATACCGGAGAAAAAACGCAGTCCACTGGTCGCTTCAAACAGAAGCACCAGCTAGTGCTGCACCACTGTCCTTAGTAGAGGCCATTCACCAGCCACAGCAGTATAGACTGACCGAACCAGAGTGCCCATGTCCTCTAGCACATCAGTAAACTCGTCCTCATTGATATGCAAATGTTCAAAGTGGAAGTTTCCTAATGTCTATGCGGACTCACTTTCTCCTCTAAATTGCACTTTTCCTGCAATTTGCAGTTGATATGTTGCTTGTTAATACTGTACATGATTGATGTTAATCTAACAATCTTACTAAGAAGCTTCTAAAATCAATAACGTGATTTTGAGCATTTGTAGTAGATCCAGCTCATTCAACAGCTGATTCTTCCTATGTTGTGTAATGATTGTAATTTTAACGAATAGAGACCAGTGAGAATGAAATGATAAGCATCTAGACAGTGTGATATGAGATGCATATTGCTGATACACAATGTTCAGAACTTAAGATAGACTATTAAAAACACGCCTAAATATTTGAAGAATAACTAATAGAGGATGCTCTAAAATGTATACAGAACAACAAAACATCATGTGGTTAAAGAATGCTAAATTGATAAAACGAGCAGCAAAACTAGTTGCAAGAAGCATAGCTAAAATACAAAGACATTGAAGACATAGAAGAAAGGTTTTGAACGAGACAGAAGCTCCAACAGAGATGGCACGCTAATCATCGCTGTAGAAGTGTCCATGGAGGGTGAAGGGCATTGCTGTGGGGAGGTACGCGCGTCCGAGTAGCTCCATGGTGCGTGCGTCCCACGCACCCAGGTAGGAGAGCTTGCGCTCTCCATCCAGAACCATACTGAGCAGGATTCCAGCATCCTCCACCAACGGCGAGGAGGGGTTTGGGATGAACTGAAACATTGGAAGAAGATGATAAGTTTCTGTGTGCAATGATGAATCTTATGCATTAAGGGGTCGTTATAATGTTAATTTGAACTATGTGTATTTCATATGTAATCATCAAGTGCACTAAAGACATGGTTTTCAGTACTCACATGTGGCTCATGAAAGTAGTGGTTTTTTATCCTCACCACCCGGCTCTCATTACGCCCGCACATGTCCCTCTTCACCTGAAAGAAGGACACTTGCATGTACTGCGGGGCATGCCATAAAGAGCGACACGTCACTACTAGAGTACCCACAACACTTTGTACATTTGGGTACAAGGATCATGTAATTACAATAAACACGCCGTGGTTAGTACTAATATTAGTAACCTCTAAGGTTTTAAAAAGCAACACCAAGCACTGCGGAAGTGAGTGTGCTATGATGGACATGTAATTGGTCTGTGGGATGGTTTATGGTAGTGTATATTGGAGCCACTGAGAGGCTAATGGTAAGGCTGTGGACATGGTGTGGAAGGGCTGTGGAAGGCTTGGGGTGAGAACAGTTACTTTGTACCCACCAGTGCGAGGCTGGCCAGCCGCCGCCGGTCGGCCTTCATGGACACGCCATACACGTAGCAGTAGCGCCGGAACTGAAACATACAGCACACGGTGTGAAAACATGTACAAGAGGTGTAGGGGGTTACTGTTTACATGTAAATGAATCATAATTTGAATCCTTTTTATGACCACCGCAGAGCTAAGAATAGGCTAGCCAGACAATCGCCGTGGGCTTTTTCATGCCCCATCCCTTGAGCTTTGATTATAGGTAGTCTCCTCAATTAGTTTACTTTTGTTTAGCAGCACAGTCCAATATTGAATAGCAAGATGATTAATGGCCCACAAGTCATAATGCACTCATCGTCGAACGTTTAAACTGCTCTTCTAACTTAACAAATAATTAGGAAACTAAATCTAACCATATTTTTAGCCTATGTACCCGTATACCTGATAGTTTTCATTGATGGCGGGGAAGTCAAAGTGGTCTGCGGGGTAGAGGCGGGGCCCGCGGGGCTGTGAACGACGTACGAGCCGCTCTTTGATCGTCTGCTTGCCTAAGTGGATCTTGTAGCGACGCAACTCCTGGGTATAGGGAGAGGAGAGTGAATTAAGTACTTCTATTAGTATTACAATGTTTGATAAAGCTAAGCTAAAAATACACCACATAACTTTGTTCAAAATATTAAAGACCACAAGCCTTTGGCACCTTTTATAAGGCCAAGCACTATTTTAATGCAATCTGAGCACACTCTCTAAAATTGTATCACATAAAGTTCAACATTGGGCTAGATATCATCACAACAATGTGGATACATCCCATATTTCTATCAAACCCATAGCCGTCACATACACGCGCCCCTCGCGCTTGTGATATTGTTTTGACACCCACCTTGGTCAGGAACATGGTAAATAGAAGTCCTCTCAATACAGGAATCAACAAATCTTAATTAAGTGTCACTTCCCGCAATCCTACCCATGTCATGCATGTTATGTAATTTATTACAACTTCCAACCTCAATTTTACAAAACACCCCGGTGCGTGTGTGCGTGCGTTACGTACGGGCGTCGCGCCGGTGACGGCGTCGCGCTGCGTGCGGTTGCGCAGCACGTCGAGCTTCATCTCTTCCATGACGCGCAGGTCCGGGTACGTCACGTAGTCCACCACGATCTGCAGGCAAGTAAAACAGCGTGCAGGCTACACGTAGTGAGGCACAAGCAATCAGGAAGACATATCCAAATAGAATCCAGCCATTCTGCCGGCAAACCACACAAACATTAATACAGAGATAGATGTAAATAATCAATATTAGAAAGAGACAAGCGTTCAGTCAATAAGACACCCACTCGTCATCCACTCACCCGTTTGCCTCGCTCCCAGGCGTTGACAACGTGCAGATAGAGCCTGGGCGTGTGGAGGTGGAGCGTGGTGACGCCGTTCCCGCGCAGGTCGACCACGTGTACGTCCGTGCCAGACGCCGCCTCCCACACCACGCCCGACAGCGGGCTGCCGGACCTACGCCACGGGGATCACAAACAGTAGCTAATGTCTAGATCATGTGTGTTTCTTGCTTAACACGCAATCCTCAGTCACAAAGTGGTAAGAACACAGGAAGCATATGAGCATATAAACATAATAGAGGGCATGACAATGTAGTATCAAAATACAGGAGGTTGAAATTATACTTTGCAAAAACATGGGTATAACGTCTATTGATTATAGTTGCATAAGAGGTGTTTCTTCCGGTGTCTGCAGCTGGAGGCCAGTTCATTTCTGCTGTTTAACGTGGACATTTCTGGTTTGAATAGTATGAAATATTTCTCAGTAAGGCACAAGTTGCAGGTTTTTGAAGCTGTTGAATATGGCCGTGCATGTCCTATAATCTTCCAGGAAATAGTGTGGTTGATGTTATTGTCTTTGAGTTGCCATATGTGCTTGCTGAGTGCTGTTACGTGCCTACGCGTACTATTGTTGAAGCTGTGTTTATGGGTGGTATTTTCTAGTTTGAATAGTATGAAATATTATATATATTATATATATTATAAATATATAATATATGAAGATAATGAAAGCATTTTACATGAAAAATCTGCTGCTATTTAAAACCGAAAAAACTAGGATACTCGCGGGATTGAGTAAGTATTAACGTCATATTTCAGAAGACTAAGTTAGGATGATGTTCTTTGCATACATTTTTGAGCTATTAGTTATGTGGTTAGATGATAAACAAACAAATGACTGTCCCCATGATTTTAATTCTCTCTATTCTGGAAATGGCAGCACTATGCTGGTAACTTGTAGCTGTATGTGCTACACCTGCTGCAGTCATATCCCGATTAACAGTATGGGCTAACATGAAGGTTTCACTCAAGGTACAATGGTACATGCATAGATTAGCATCACAATGACATGCTTTAGAATTAAGCAAAATACTAATCAATGGATATATTCTAGACATATACCTGCTCCCAATGGCATTTAGCATACAATAGAAAATCCAAAGAAGAATAAAACCTTTTCTCGGGGTACAAAATGGTCATAAAAAGACAAACCTGAACAGAGTGACTACCTCTATTGAGACCACCCAAAGCTCTTGGTGGTCTCATTCTCATTAGAGCGGTACACACGCCTACTCACCTGACCACACGCAGCACGTCAATGAAGGCGGGGTTGGCGAAGATGACCGCGTAGTTGCGGGTGAGCGCGAATGAGTGCATGTAGGGCACGCGGTCCACTGGGATGGTGGCCACCAGCTCACGACCTGAAACACGGGGCGGTTGGGGGGGGGGGGGGGGGGGGCATTGTCTACAAGTCACTAGTTGTATTTGCCACTTGTGCGTGATGTTAGGCGGATTAAAGGTTGGCAAATGGTCAGATGTGCCTTGTGAGACTCACATCAACGAGAAATAGTAGTGTATCACTTTCTATTAAATAGACTCAACCTTGTATTGGTTTTTAGTTTTAGACACTCGAATCTTATTTTTAATGTGATCGTGTGTGTTATATATGTGGATGAGAAACGTTATACCTGCCGCTCAATTTAAGATAGATTAGGCTGATTTGTTACCTTTGAACAAGTCATGTTGTACATTTAACCAAGTAGTGTTTTACCTGTGACCAAGTAGAGTTCTACCTTTGAACATGTAGAGTTTTGACATTGAACAAGAAGAGTGGTACCTTCGAGCGAGGTGAGGCGTATGACGTGGATGGCCGAGTGAGGTCCAAACGGGAACGGGTTGAGGACGGACACAAAGCTGATGTAGTCGCTCGAGTTGTACTCCTGATACACAAACAGGATAATAGTAGCATGATGTAAAAGAAAAGTACGGTGTACTCTGAGGTTGTGAACTATCGTGTATTCTTGAGGAAATCAAGCTTTAGAAAAGGAATCTTCACACATGATTATCCGTTGTCATTATCATGAAGAAGGAATCTTTCACACTATTTGTAATTTTAACTTGCATCTTTCAGTCTTATTTTCCTTTAACTGTAAAACTCAAACTCACAGTAGCCTATATCACTTGATGAGCTACCATCATCCATGCAAATATATCTTCACTGGCTGTAACATTATCCTGAGACCATCAACAACCGTAAATATGTACATTCGCCACAGGGACCACAGGAAATCTTATGAATGACGTTTGTCAATATAAATGTTTGAAAGAAAACTTCAAATAATGTTTCATGACTTTTACCATGTGAATGATACCGAATTCATTTCTAAGACCCTTGGTATAACGATAAACCGTCAATTCGAGCAATCTCATCTCAGGCGGCCCCCATGTTTAATAGATTTTAGGGGGATTAAAAGCATCTCATAAGTGCAAAAAGAATAAATGTTACGGCTCAAGGATGGGGTGAGGGAGCTTGAAAAATATGGGGAGTAGCCTACTTAAGATGAATTTACATGCATTAGAAGTAATTCTAGGTGTAAGGGAGCTGAGAATTTGCAACTATGTGCGAGCGTGGACCTGGCTACTGACCTGTATGGGGTGCGAGGTGGAGGGCAGCGGGAAGCGCGCCGACCAAGTGATGTCGGGCGGCAGCGGCGCCAGCACGCGTCCCACGGTCCGCAGCCCCGGAGTCGTCTCGTAACCTGCAGCACACAAGAACGGGCTTCTATTTACGTTTGTTTGTTTGATTGTTTGATTGTTTGTTTGATTGATTGATTGATTGATTGTTTGTTTTGGACTAAATACCATTGAAATGTCTAATAAATATATATACCGTTATGGTTATAACTACGTAGCTAGCAAGATATTTGATACAAAAAAGCAACCTCGTTTCGACCGGTAGAGATCCATGCAATTTATATATAATAACATGCAATCATAGACAATGAGCAGCTTTCAGAACTGGTTCCCAGGATTTCTCAATATTTTGTTGGGGTTATGAGAAACCCAATCGAATTTTGTTAAATATAGAAGCATCAACGAATAACAATGAATTGTTAACAGCAAGTAGTGCACTGGACATTGAACCATAAGCATGTATTTGAAACGATTTTATATTAATTAAAATATTTACATTATTGCCACAGCAGCAAACATTTTGGGCAGCTTCGATCTAACTCACATTGCTTAAACCTGTCATTTTGCATTTGAGAAATTAGAAAAATATTAACATGACAGCCATTCCTGTAAAAAAAACTAGATCAAAGGTACTCAGAGAGCACAGCGTCGCTAGAGCAACATTGACCCAAGGGCAATAGGGATGTTTCCTTTGCAATCCTAAATCTATGTTATTGGCATTGGATTACAGGCGTTTTCTAAACATGGCAAAAGTAAATATCTATTGCCCATAAGTCGACATTAATATATCTCTGTGCTCTCTGAGCACTTTTATTACAATATAACCACTATGCCTATTCGATGGTCATGTTTCAAACAGTATTGAAACTATAATGGAAAAATAGAAAGAAAAATAATTAAAATGGACCTCTAAAAGGTAAATGCTAATTGGCAAAGTGCCAAAATTGAATACAGTTAATGTTCAGTAGACATGTAAGCATTGTACAAGGTTTGAATGCTTTCTCACAAACATCAACAGAACTATTGCAGAAAATGTTGAAAATGGACCCAAAATGGCACTATGGAAAGCACACTTTAATTGGCAAAGTGCTCAAAATCGAATCACTTTGGTATCGCGTCATACTAAATAGTTGTGTAAAGTTTGAACGAAATAGGGCCAAGCATAAAAGCTGTAGCTTGTCCAGAGACAAACATACATAGATACATACATAGATACATACATAGATACATACATAGATACATACATAGATACATACATAGATACATACATAGATAGATATACATAGATACATAGATACATACATACATACATACATACATACATACATACATACATACATACATACATACATACATACATACATACATACATACATCCATCCACATATCCATACATACATACATACATACATACATACATACATACATACATACATACATACATACATACATACATACATACATACATACATACATACATACATACATACATACATACATACATACATACATACATACATACATACATACATACATACATACATACATACATAGTTACAAACGAACGAAAACACAAGGCAATGAATCAAATACAATGAAAACACAGCCTAGTTGCAAGCACCAAATATAGGTTAGTGTTTGTTACATTGCCAAACATTTCGCACAATAACTATTGCAAAGCGGAGGCTGTCCTCGATTTTTGACAGATAAGGGAATCAGTATGGCATCTAAATAATCTGCTCCACATTCTAAAAACGATAATTGTATTTGTATCAAGGCTAGAACCTTGAAAATTATCTGGCTGGAATAAATGTGTCTGAAACGTAGTGTTCTGACTTTGTGTACATTACATGCAAAAGCAGACTAACTACCGTTTATGTCAGACAATCAACTGGAGTTTGTCGCGCCCAGCTCACAATCCTTCTCTCAGCTGCGGTGAGATAGTCATATATACTTACAATCACTTACACCCATAGTATTATGTTTTATAGGCGTTACAAACTTCATTCAGGATCTTACATTGTGTATTACACAGGTGTTGTTAAGGTTTAGCACTATTAATAGAGTTACGTGCAAGTATTCCTCTATCAAAACGTACCTGGCCAGAAGTCACTGTTGGCGAGATACGACGTCACCACACCTCCAGGGCACGCAGAGGAGTTTCCCCGAACTTGTGGTGTGGACAGATTTTCATCGGGGTTGTCTTCCTCGGGTGTGACACCCTCTCCAGCGTCCGCTTCATCTGGTTCATCTACTATCTCATCATCATCCTCAGTCGCAATCTCAGCACCGTCTAGGTGATCAAGATTACCGTCCAAGTCAGCGTGCCCCTCATTAGTTTGCTGACCAACACCGTTCTTGGAATTACCCTTTTCAACCCAGACCTGAGTTGTGTGCCCGTCATTGTCTGCAGTGTCCTTCACCCCAACACTCCCTTCCTTATAACCTTTGATTTCCTCAATCTTTATGTCATTTCTTTTGCCACTATATCCGAGCAACTCGAATTCGCTACCCCACTTTATATTTCTTGAAACACTCTCTTTATTTGTACTTCTCTTGGTCTTCGTGTTATAGGTATTGCTCGTTGTATGAATATTAGTGTCTTTGGCAGCCGATTTCGTCTTTTTCTCGCCTTCTTTCAGCCTTTTCTTTTTGTTACGCTTGCCATTCCCCCTGGAAGCACATTTCTGGAATCTGATGAGATTGACGTTTGTGTTATCTGTGCCGTGAAAAATGGACTCCAATTCTTCTGTCACTGAAGAAAACACACACATATTATTTTATAAATTACAATATTTCAGAATATGACCGAAAGTGTCTGGTTAGTCATGTTACGATTTCATCTGGATAGACCTGGTGGCGTACTAAAAGTTGACATGGTTTTGTATACTCTATAGCTTTGTTTGTTTTACAAATCGACCATCGAAAGCAGTCTGCACAAATGGGGATCCAAACTCACAGCTCGACTGATAAGATAAAAACGAGCGTAATCTTTACAAAGTGAATGGAGAGGAGCCATTTGGTCGTCTGCTCCCACATCGGCCATTCAAGTGTCCGCCGATGCGTGCGATAGCTTAATTGACATTCTCACACTCACATAGTGTATGCTAACCTATTAGTAGTTGCCCTTTAGTCAGCCTGCCTTTCATTCAGTCCCATCTCAGAGTCTCTGGAAATTCTTAGTCAAGATTATCCTTTGCACTAGTATACGCTGATTTACACAACCTACTTGAGAATGGCGGGTCCGGCTGGTCAAACAGAATATACGGGGCCACCGTGTTCGTGCTGAGGGAGTCTTTGTAGAAATGCGTCCTGTAGGTGAAAAACAAACATCACGTTTAAAAAATAGTTGTTCTAACCGACACCAGGCATATAACATAATTCTATGAATCCAAATAGAACGTGTTTGGAAGAAAATAGTATTACATTTGTTATCATAGTAGTATCACGATAATGATGACCGTAATTACGGCCAGTACCAAAAGAAACAGTCAAACATGTAAACAGGTGACATGAACAGACTCTGATTTATTCACTCAACAAATGATTACCTTAAGTGAGTAGCCCCTACTTTATGACCTTCTATGTTGTCAGAATTAGCAACGCTTGATTGTATATGCAGATAATGGTATGCAGCCCAGCCCAACCCCCCCCCCCCCTCATAAAACTCGCGAATTATCCACTTTCCAGTCCCTCATGCCACCTCCTCCTCCTGTCTGACCTGATGAACCGTGTAGAGAAGGTGGCCTCCTGCGGCCCTGTGATGCGCACACTGAACGGCTTGGCGAAGCCGTCGAAGGCGTGCATCATGTTGCGGGCGCCCTGCGAGAAGCGCCCGAGACCGTTGTGTACCTGCGGCAGACCAAGAGCACATGCAACAGAGCGTCTGCCTGTATTAAGGCCATCCAGGGGACTGGACCACGCTTGTGACGATAGCTGCGCTTTTTGTGGATGTTATGGTGCACCTTATGCACACAAAGTACAATACATTAACTTTATCTAGGCCTAGCGACTCATGGTCTGAGCCTCTACATGAAGAGGAATGTAGAAGCAAATAATAGCGCATTATTTCTCTGTGAAAAGACAATTACAATATGAATGTTATAAATGCTCGGAATATATTGTGTCTAAATAATATAGGCCTACACCATGATGGCATTGCAAAAACGATATCTACGTATGCCAATAGAATGCAATATTATCATCTTAATGTGTTGTTGACAAAAATAAAACAAAACAAGGGCAATAATATTATGGTGAAATTGTGTAGGTTTGCTTGCAATATGGAGGGATTTGTAATTGTTTAAACAAAACTCATAGACTAAAATGTGCTCTAGATCTATGTTATTAGAATATACACAATGAGATATTTCTTCTGTCAATGAATATGACAAATCTTACTTGAATAATTGAAATAAAAACCAAATGATAGAAATACGTACGCAGTTTCATTGGATTTTTGCCTATCAAATATTCATTAATTATACTAAATACACATTTTACACAGAAACGTTAGCGGGTATTCTAATATTCCTATTGATTGGAAACCGTGATGAATATTGCCATTTAATTATCACCATTTATTTATACAAATAACAAAGAACGTTTTCTTAAATATCCGTAATGGTGGCAATTGGTTGATTGGTGAACCTACCAGCGTGCCTTTCACCCATGTTGGTAGTGGATGCGAGAATCTTATTGGATAATTCTCAAACTCTTCATCATTGCTGGTAAACAAAAGGTCGAATCCTTTATCAACGTTGTCATCTGCGGGGATCACGGTAACAAGCGCACAGAGCACGAGAATCTGGAGAGAGGGACAAGGAACACAGCGTAAATTTCTAATCACTTGTGGCAGAACTTTGAAATTACATTTACATATACGCGTATTAGATGAAACAAATCAATCGATGTACTGTGCAATGGATATGTGTCATAAAAACGGCTATTGGTAGAGTTAGCTCAAAGGGGAATCAACTAACTAAATCAACTAACAGAGTATCTAATGGTTTCCCGTTTCCCATATAGGGAGTGGTCACAAAATACAGAGGAGGGGGGGGGGGCGTGAAGAGAAATTGGCGGGGGGGGGGGGTGAAAAGAAATCATGGTACTCTAGGGGGGGGGGCGCAAGAAAAATAGCATATAGGCTAGGCTACTAACATTCTAAAAATTTACACGCTTTTGTCGCGAATTGGGACAAAGAATATCCTGAATTACACTAGCATAGCTGATAGCCGTTTACTAGCATTTATCATTTAACTTTAAAACACAAATAAAAACATTATCAATTCTGCAAGAGATTTTATTTTTCATACAATCAGTTACATATTAGCATGACATGGCTTAGTCTTTTCAATTCTATTGCAGTATCAGCAATGCAATGTTTCTCAGCCGCCTCCTTTGCAGCCTTCTCCTGTCTTCCCTTCTTTTGTCTCTTGCACTCCTTCTGCCTCAGCTTGATCCTTTTATTCTCTGCAACTCTAAAATCCATTGCATCGAACTTTTGTTTGATTATACCAAATACATATTTCATATTATTAGCATGCTGATCAGCAGAGAATTACTCTAAACTACTCGACAACTCACAAATTCGAGTGCTTTATCCATTTGGCGACTGGGGTTCAATGTGCACCTGCCACTTTTGAGATTGTCTTTTCTATCATGTTTTGGGCGACAACACTTGAAAATTAAGCCGCCATACAGCGTGGAATCGACCCTTTTTACTTACATTTTGTGAGATGACAGCCATCGTATCCTTACAATATTTTGCAGCGTAGTGCAGATAAAACCTTTCCATTCAGTAGAGGTGCGTGACCAAGAGTAAACTGCGATAATTTCCATAGAATGCATGTATATCGATCATTTTTCACCAAAATGTGAAGAAACCATTTCCAGTTTACTCCATTCTCAATTTCTCCAACGTTTTGAAACCAACCATCACATTTCAAATGCTTTAATAGAAGATGCTCTATACTGTTCGCCGGGAATGTTTTTTTTTGCAACAACAGCGTCGACGTAAATGCATCTCAGTAATAAGGAAATAATTAAAAATATTTAATACATGTTCTTGGTAATGATTTATATTTTTTGATGGAAGAAGGGGTACTCAGGCTGAGACAGTGATATGTAGGGAAAACAATGAATAATCAATATGTACAATGAACTTGTAAAACCATGAAAAAAAAAGAAAAAAATTATCTAAATACCTCCATTTCATCAAAAATGAAATAATAAACTACTTTTCTCAGAAAAAGAATACATCAGAGAGCTTCTAGAGACACCCATTTAAAAAAAATCTGGAGGAGCATGCCCCCAGACCCCCTAGCTATACTTACTGTCTACGCCACTTGCAACTGCGCCTTTGGCGCGCACTTCCAAGGTCACACCTTTGACGCTCCCCTTTTTAGCAACTCTGAAATTGGCCAGTGCCTTTTGAATATCCGACCACTAGTCTAATAGCATTGGACTAGTGCTCCTGTTATTGCTCTCGCCAAACTGGCTAGAGGAGTTTGAAATGAGAGTAATTCCCTGTGATCACAAATCTACTGGTGCTCTTCCATCATTTCAAATGACTTGTTGATGCATATGACCTCCTTTTTGCTCCAAAGTCTTTCCAACTTCAACAGCTAAATCTTCATTTTTCCCCTTTACCCTCAACTTGATGTCATCTATTGATATAGATAAAGCTTCCATCTCTTTTATAGCTTTATCACTGGGGCGGTGGTGTTCCTGCATAAGATGTTTTGGTGTGATAGTTTATCCTGGTTCTGTCTAATAGTATGCGATAGAATCATTAATAATGGGACGGGGGGAGCATGGAAAAAATATACAATGTCCCGGGGGGCATAAAAAATACTGACATGGCGATAGGGGGGCATGATAAAAAATTATCAAGAAAACTATTTCTCTTCACGCCACCTGCACCCTCCCTCTGTAGTTAATGACCATTCCCATAGTAGATTAGTGGGTGTGAAAATGTGTCGTATGTTATCATGGGCCCATTGAGAGATAAATGTGGGTCAAATGTGAAGTTCTAGGCCAATACTCTATAGGCCAACTCATTGCTGTCAGGTTATTTCGGCAGGCGATTTGAGAACTCATACCACTCGTGCATGGTGGTGGTGCTGCTGAATGGATGTATATCTATCATTCTATCATTCCGTGCAAAAATCACCGCCAATAACCCACGCTGATTGGTCAATCAGCGTGCTCAATTTTGCGATGGAAAACATGCTCCAAAAAAACCCCACGGCGCTAGTCTAAACTCCCTCACAATATCAATACAGCCGCTGACGACGCAAAGGCGTGTTCCGTGTAGTGGAGAGCAACAGTTTGCTCCAGCTCAAAACAAAACGCCTCCAGTCTTCCAAACAAACGAAATTGACTGGCAATGAGAATGTTATAATATGATTTATTTTAAAATAAAATGGATTTTAGTCATGATAGAATGGTGATTGGCCACTCGATTGTCGTGTCAATCGAGCGGAGAGCAACAATTGAGCATGCTGAGTTGCATGCTCAATTTTGCGATTGACACTCCAATCTCGTGGTCAATTCCTACAGTCTTTTGCATGTATTTTCAGTCGATATCGACCTCCAGAACTGCCGTGTAAAAATATGTTGTATCAGGACTGTCCATATACGGATTCCGTATATGGTAAGTTGTCAACCGGACTACTTTTGCCCCACTTCAAATATGTTCAATAATCTAGCACACCTACTACTTCTAGGAAAACCTCCAAAATCAATGAACATCAAAGAATGGTCCTCAGTAGCTCAGTGGTTAGAGCGTACGACTTGAAAACAGGAGTTGTTTGCGTCGTAAGTTCGCGGCCCGGTCATGGCAGACACAGTGTCGCCAAAACCGTTACGTCGTGCGTCTGCCACTGAGTTGCTGATTTCCACCGAGCACGTCGCCACCGTACAGTGTTACTGCCAGACGATAGCGACGCCAAGCGGAGGTTTGGAAACCTCGTTAAAAGGCGTGTCCCGTGTAGAGGAGAGCCACACCTCTGCACGTAAAGGAACTCGCCTAGTTTGAAAACTATAGCTAGTGTGATCCCTCCATTACCCTTGGCTCAGTTGGTTACCTTAACCTGCCAAACAAACAATGTGTACCTTGTGCATTCACGAATGAACCTTCGAAAGGAGGCCCATGGGATCGGGGACGGAATAAGTTCGGATGCAAATCTGTACAGGCATTCACGAATGAACCTTCGAAAGGAGGCCCATGGGTTCGGGGATGGAATAAGTTCGGATGCAAGTCACATAGGTTCGGTTAAAAAGTGCAAGTCGTCCGTCCTGCGGAAAGAGGACGTTATGTTCCCTGTTGTGTGGAGGTTGACCATAGGCGTCTATATGTCTGAGAGAGTGACTGCGGCGTGTTTTGTTATGATTATACAGCGTATTCCTACATTATTGCATTTTGGAATTTATTAATAAATTATCTTGTTAAACATGTTGAAAATATGCCAGTTTATTTTGAAACAGTATTGTAATTGTTTAGAAAAGACTGATAAATACAAAAACGGGTTCGTTGTTTAACATTGATTATTTTATTGGGCTCGTTCTTGGGGCTCGCCGTGATACGCCCCAAGAACTTGCACAATAAAATAATCAATGTTAACAACTCACCCGGTTTTGTCTATGTATAGTGCCTAAATTCAAAATGGAAGTAGCTTTTAATCAAATTGTGTAGGCAATGGCACTGTCAAAAGTTTTAGTCTATGCAATGGCGTCCTATTTCAAAACATTTATAAGTAAACACACGTGATAATACTCGATTTATCCATACAAACAAGACCAAGAACTAGATCTACTCATGTATTTAGGAAGACATGGAGTATTATCCCTCGCTGTGCCAATACTCATATCATTTGTCTCAAATATAGATGATCACGTGATTATATATACATATATTTATATATGATAATATACATATATTTATATATGATAATAATCAAACAAAAAAATCTAAAGGATTACTTAGATTAATGTTTTATATTATTCTTTGTTTTTTATTTTAAAATTTATAACTATTTCGATACCAATAGTATTTTCATCAGAATCAAAATGTTCCTAACATTAATAATTTTACAAAAACGTAGTGTATTGAAAGGAAATGCAACAATGGAATTTTGATACATAGGATTAATAAACTACCTCATATTTTTATCATAATGTTGGGTTTATACCAGCTGGTTTATACTGTGCAAAAAGTTGTTTGATATATATGGTAGTCATGACGTGTATCTACGATGAGTCTAGTCCTAGATTTCTACACGGTTTGCTTCATATTTGGCGTTATCGGGTCTCTTTTTCATTGTAATTCATGAATGGCTCCATTATTATAACCATGAGCACTTTCATCATACAAGGCTTGTACAGTGAGACCTACAATAAATGATTCTTTCTTTTCTACTAGAATGTTTACATATATAAGCTTTCTAGTAGAAAAGAAAGAATCATTTATTGTAGGTCTCACTGTATAAGCCTTGTATGATGCAAGTTCTCATGATTGTAACAGTAAAATCAATACTGTTGTATAGACTGCTGCGCGGTGGTGTAAAAGTCTGGAACTGATCTAATGTGTTTCAAATATACTTATTTTTTTTTTTTTTTTTTGGGGGCATCAAACAGTTTACAATGTCCCACAATACTGATACATGCACAGCGTCACATTATGCACATGACAAAGGATCTGTAGTTCTATATAACATTAACACTGTCTTCAAAATCATGATTGTTGCAAAAACAGCATGACCGCATTCATAACTGCAATGTCTGCTGTTTGTTTGGCATCTGTTTACTCGCTTTCAATTTTTAACGAGTCTATCAAATCGTAAGTGTTGAAATGTTAAACACTGTCTGGACAACTTGTCATTCAATAAGTACATGATATGTAATTCTAAACACGGAGTGGACATATATAGCTTCCCGAGCGTGCCTGTTCGGTGAGCACAAATCGAAATCGGCACTCATGACACCGGTTAATTTAGCACAATGAACTGTTAATTTCATGGACAACTTGTCCTATTCAATGCCCTGTCTGCACGTCTGCTCTGTCTATTTTGGTGTATTAAAGTGCCTTTGACCTTTGCATATCACAATGCTTTTAATTTTGCCGCTTGTGTGACCGCATACACATGCATAGTTGCATACACGTTTTTAACTTTACGTTCACATTTAGCCATGCTAGACCTAGCTTGCCAACGAACTATTTAGGAGACGGAGAGAGAAAAGTCTCAGACGATGGACATTGAAAATGTCCGAAAATATTAAGACAATTATTGTAAGTTTAAATGGATTTAGCACAAAATTAGTGATACTTGTTGATATAAAAAAGAAATCCAATGAATCTCTTTACAGAACTATGGGTCTATTTACGCCGGTGTTCTAAAACTTAAACCCCAGGGTATCATCGTGTGTTTGGCCAAAGTCACAATTGGTTTCACGGCCAGGGCTTTCATCCGATCTTGCATAACATGTGTGGGAACGCTGCTTGTTTACTCACACCATTAAACCACTCTCCTTGGCCTGCTGCATTACGAGTCCACTGAATAAATGGGCACGTCAACACTGACCATGGTCAAGAAATAGGTAAATAGAACAGCAGAGAACAACGATTTGTCTCCGTCTCCTAAATAAACACGACAATCACACTTCTGCCGGTGATCACACGAATGTCACGGTTTTGGTCCACACGTGGATCGACTCAACCTTGTACAGGGAGCTCATCAATCAAATGTGGCCCCTAATTAACCTGCTCTGGGTCATGTATACGAGTTTTGGTAGAACTACGATCAGACTTCCCTGAATCGGTGCAGTGTTATCGATAAGCAAATAGCTTTGGCTGACAACATTGTCAGGTGTGTCGTTTCTGATACATGGCCCTTTTAGGTTGTTTTAGTTTCTTTAGGTTAATAAGATATAAGTTTATAAACAGTTTTTTAGTGTGTTTTACATTTCTTGTGGTTTCATTCTCAATTATTATGGTTTTATCATCATTATATTTAGACGTGACCCACATGATATGACAACGCAGTTACAAAGGAGTAGTACTAAATGCATGACACTATTAAAGAGGAATTAGATGCAATCTAAAGATTCTGCTAAATGGCCTATTACGTGGTGATATAAAATAAACATATAGTTTTGTGTTTGTCGCGATTGTGTAATGAATTTCACATAAGCTTTTAACTACATATCTACATAGAATGATTTGATTTTTGCACCACGTGGCGTTGCACTTTGATACCAAAACATGACTGTATGACGTATGGGGCCGGATAAAAGATCGTGATCTTACGTAGCTTTCGTACATCAAAAGATGACACGTTGTTCTCATGTCTGTCATTTCATCAGGTATATATAGCAAAAACTGAGATGTAAGTTGGTGATTGCTTCTATATTCGATACTGTGTGGTACTAGCCTACCCGTGAGTGCGTTTGAATTCGGACGTTAACATCCCGCGGAGAATCTAATAGTCTATTCAAATTGTCCTCTGCTGGGATTATGGACTGCGTGTAGTTTGTTGATAGCGACAGTGCACACACACAGGTAAATTAAACAAACACCACACAGAGACCGATAGCTTTTAAAAGGGGCTGATTTCCAGGTATTCTGCTACCACACCAGGTGTACTATAAATAGTTATATCTAATTGTCTGACACGTTTATGCCGAATCTTATGATAGTTAGTGTACATTCAAAAAGTTCGTTTTGCATTCGATTCAATTACTTGATGGACATTGGTCTTGCCCTCAGAGGACATTCAGCTCTTCTCCAGCAGAAGGTATTTAGTTCGGTCCACACAGTGTGGCATAACAATGGAAATTGACAACCTGACAACTATGTACTTTCATACACTTTTGTACTTGTGCACTACTAGCATTCCACTCATTTTTGCCATGCATCTTGTTTAAATTACGGTACATTAATTCCACGCAATCCCAAACAGCGTTCTGGAGCCAGTCCATATAGGAAAACAAAAGATTGTTCAAAAGCGATTACCTGGGATTAACTTGTAGCCGAATACATATAAGACAATTGGTATCGTTTTGATCTGGTTGTCTGATGAATGAATATTCCTATGGACTAGGGCTCTTAAAATAGTAAATCTTAAACTTGCGTGACACAAAAACTAGTGGAAAAGAGGCAATTTTGATCATTTTGATCTTAAAATAGATATTAAAGAAAGAAAGAAAAAGCTCCAACATTATTGGAACCAGATTCTATTCATTTATAACTAACAAAATTTGTAATAACTATGTAAACAGCATCGAGTACATTGTTATGGAACCCAAAACACAATTTTCACGCCATATTCATATTTTGCAACAATCTGAAATGACCGCCATTTATTCTATACCCCCCAGGCCCCCCCCCCCACATCTTTCTTCGACCCCCCACCCCCCACCCCCACCCCCGTGATGGCCTAATTTGTGAACGATCCCTAACGGTCCTAAAATCAATATTAACAGAGTTTTGAATAAGCTTATTAATATTTTGCCGGCCATTATGAAAATCCCACGAAAAAAACAACTTTGCCCAACTTGTACTTTTAGGTGGTAATTTTTTCCGTAAGATTTATAAAAAACATGGAAATTTATTTGGCGTCGAAATTGACTGGTCTATGGAGTTAGAAAACCGTATAAGTTATTAGGGTTTTATGAAATCCTTGCCCACACGTAGTGACTGTCTACGATTATTCAACTTTAAGGTAATCTAACGCTTTACACATTTTTGTCTAAAACATCCTAATTCTTCTGTTCTGTCTTGAAAATGAAAATTTCTTGCATTATAGTGCAACCAATGCTGCTATATTTTACCACTGTAAATATGGTGTACATATCTTGAATTAACCTGCAACATGGTTTAGAGGACAGTAGCAGATCTGTGCAGGACCTCACTTCACCTTTGCATTCTCACAATTTCAGCCAGTTATTTGAATACCTTAAGAATCCGAAAACCCATGCAATACGCATCAATAGAACAGTATAAGCATAAATCACTTCTCAAACAATATGTTAAACTTTTCTTGAACAATCATAGTGAAACCAACTAATTTCTCAAAGCAAATGTAACAGGTGTGAAAGAACTTACTGATATATGAGCACACGTCATAATATCCATTCACTGCTTGGTTTGTCTTCTCAACAGCGTTAGCCAAAATCTTTAAATGTGTATAGCACAAGTTGTAACACCTCCTGAAACGAGATTATATCGACTGTCTTTATAGCCAAATCATTACCTACACTAATAATGTAATCCAACAACTATATATCCTTATCTATTATTTATCCGCTACACGTACCGTATCTTAAAACTCACAGAGCATGGCCATGTGTTACAACGTCCAATTAAGACCACGTGGGAATGCACCATATCAATGGCAGTCACGGTTGCACATACCCATGAGCTGAATATGGGAATAATCTTTAAAGTCAAAACCAAAACGGCACCTAATTTTCAAAATTAAACGACGCGAGATTCGAGCTTAAATATAATATAAGGGTTTTGTTACAATTTACGCTATGAAATTTCTTATTTTTATTTTCACTTACAATACATACATGAATTATAGAGTACCATGCGATATCACACCATCCAAACGCGAATCATAACGTTCTCTTACTGACGAGCGTTTATTTCCAAACCGGTAGTGACCACTGAACGGAAGTTACGAATATCAGTCACAACATGTAGTCTCAATCACATGATCGCTTGCTACACTTGTACTGCTTGATAGCTCACAGGACACAAACTGAAGTCGCCAGGCAATGTAATCAGAAACGAATACGTGCCACGAGAAAAATACACGAAACCAACACAAAGCAAACGACTTTCCCATTATCAGAATCGTCCCATCATGACCGGGGCGTCAATATAAGACCTGATTTTGGAGGCTGCCGCCTGTTTGGACGTTATCATGGCGGCTGCCCCCGCTGCCAGCTGGCGGGAGCTGCTAGACGCGGGGACGCCGGAATCACACAGCTTTCCATCTATAATACAAAGCACGCAGCTAGTGATTAGCACCTATGGTTAAGATTAGAAGTTGAGGTATATTTACAAATACAGAGAAATTCTATTGTTTAAACTTGTTCTGTGACTGGCACTATAGCCATATACAACATATCTGCCTTTTGCGCCACTCCCACATGTACTTGATGAGTATGTTATCAAATGCTGTTGAGTGCTCGTCACAGGACTTATGATCCACAGTCACTTGTAAAGTACGAATGTGCTTAGAATTTGACGATCTCGATGCCACACACGTGTCACAGGTCAACATACCCCAAGGGTTTGTGTCCCTCTACAACTTATGACTCGGTCACATTCAACATTGTAGGATAATCATTTCCTTGTCGAAGTCAGCGTCTCAGTTGAATTTGGCAATTCATCCACAGTCTTTGTATCAACGTATTGAACGTCAGAAGAACTTTTGCGTCATTGCGCACATCTCACGAACGCCAGGTAAACCTTTTCTATTTGGTCCCTATTTGGTTTTGTGCCTCATACACCTCTACGTTCTTCAAGGCCAGGGACACCTAGCTTCCCTCCAGTCGGATGATTATGAAGCGTCCACGAAATGGCGGCTAACAAATCACCACGGCCAATGCGTCTGCCTTTGTGCTGCTACTCGGGAACCACAAAGCCTGCTGGTGATTTTAACCTTAAACTGGGGGTGGAGAAGGCTTCATTCTCCGCGAAAACATAAACTTCATTAACGCCACATTGGCTCATTGCACTAACGTGACGCTTAACCACCACTCTACTGACCAGCACAGTCTGGCCGCGCAGGTCAACCTCCACCACGGGATCACCCTGTTTGTACAATGGATGATATTTTGGGGTTTACAAAAACCTACTGGGATATCAATGACCTACTTGGGTTGATTTCTAACTTACTGAACAAAATGCATGAAAAAAACACTTTGACAAATGTGAAGTAATGCTGTTCGTTCTATGACAAATTATGTAAAGATGCCTCCTACCTACTGAAAATGTGTGTTTTAGTTATTACTTTTTAATATTAGGCTGAGAAGTGTGTGCACTTAAGAAAATATTGTGGAAATGGCCTGCTTAATCGGCATTCCCCAGCAAATATCTGAATAAAACAACACATAATGTGCACCATCTTTATTATTTAACCTGTAAGTAAGTGTTGTGTTGCCTCTTATCTACAGAAACCTGACAATCCATGCTATACACTGCTGTTGAGATTGCTCCTACATATGAGGAACCATAGATCTACTGGAGCCACCTTTATCTGAACAAATGATCTACTGGGAAATGTATCACTAGAATGACAAACCAGACTGTTTATGTACAAGGATCAGCTAACAGCAATTACAAAACTAAATATGTGCTGTTGTGATCAGTATGATAAAGGTAATGAGTTGGAACTATTTCCAACTAATAAACAGAATTTGAGCAATATAATTGTAATGGTTTTACCTGTAGAAGTGACAAGCTTGCGACTAAATAACAGCCATTGTCAACCCAAATATAGACCATTCGTATTAAATAAGTTCCAGGTAGTCACTATTTTCAAATGATTAATATGTGTATGAAATCCATGAACCCACCTCAAACTCACTAACTTGAAAACACCTACCCCACCTCTGGGAGCCCTTTGGGATTTGACCATTTGAATTATGCCACTTGGAAGAAAAAGCCTCATTTACTTCATTAACTAATGATTTTTAATTATTTTCAAACAGATCCAATGAATATGTCAGTATAAGCCAGAAGATAAAGAAAAGAAGAAAATCAAGTTCTATGGAAAAACTACAAAATGCTTCTTCAACAGTTGTAGGTTAGTGCTTTTGTATTTTTGAGACAAATCTTGTTAGATGATGATGTAAATTTTGTTATTGGATGTTGTTTCTCTTTTTGCTCTCATCAATACTAAATGCAAATAGCAGCGCATAATAGAGTCTTGTTGTCACCGAAGTACTTTATGCTTATCTCAAATTTGCTGTTATCTCATGCTTAAAATAGAACAGATTATAAACTTAAAAAGGTACAAAAATTTTACTAAATCACATATTTTTTTGACGATTTCTTAAAGAAGCATCAATGATGAAAAAAAATTGGGGTGAATATTTCAAACCATGTTACATCATTAGATAAGATTATTGCCTAGACATGTTGTAATTTGTGAAAATGTAAGCACTACTAAAAGATAAAATCATAAATTAGTAAAACTATAAAATAGAATTTTTTATGTCTTCTTAAATGCTACATAGTTCAAGATAAGATTTAGTTAACTTTGCTACATATGATATACATCAACGGCCTAAATGTTGAATGCTTTGAGTGGAACCCACACACAATATCCATCTTGTAAGAAATCTGTATCAACCCTTGTACATGTGTGTGAGAGATGAGTATCTTCTTGGCCTTTTTGATTCCACACCAAACTATTTGCATGATATTACTTGTTTGAAATATGTCTTGATCCCAAACCTTCAGTAGATCCTATTTAATATCATTTTTGTGTTAATTCAGAAAATCATGATTAGCAAAATGACCAGAGGAACAATCAAAGGAAAAATCACCTTGTGTCTCTAAAGCTCCAAGACAAATATTACCAGAAAAGCTTTGCCCTTTTAAGAGTAAAAAGTCAAGCAAATCGAAGCAGCTCTTTGAGAGTGATAATATTGCTGAAGCATCGAAACAAATACAAAATACTTATACAATGTTCTTGTAAAACTTGACCAGTACAAATATCTAGAGCAGCTCTTTGAGAGTGATAATATTGCTGAAGCATCGAAACAAATACAAAATACTTATACAATGTTCTTGTAAAACTTGACCAGTACAAATATCATGATGGTTTTGTGTAGTTCTTTCAACTTGTTGCAGAAGGAAAATACCCATTGACTTGCATCACCTTGCCATGCTGGCTTGATACCGTCAAATATTATTCACTAAATATTGTTGATAAAATGGTGTAGAGATGAAACCAAACTCTTTTGGTGGCTTTATTTTTAGCTTTGCATCATTTTTGTCTTTGTTGTTACTGACTTCACTCTTTCAAGTTTTTGTTTAAGTGAGTCTAAATCCATCATTTCTCTTTCAATTTGCTGCTTGCTGTGTTTCAGATTTGGTGACTAAAAACCTAATAGGTCAATGTCTCCAAACTTTTTAGAAAGACCTTGAGCAAGCTTCTTACCATCTCCACTAAGTAGCTGTGAAGCAGATGATATTGCTTTTGTTTCTAATCCTTGTTTGATGATGCCAGGAGACATTTCTTCAGGTACATGAATGCTACAGTTGTCAAACATTTTATTGATATATCGGGTACAGCAGATTTGTCGATGTTCCTTCTCCATTAATTATTTTCTCAAGTGAGCCAAAGCTTGATAACATTCTTATTGCAGTCCCATGAAGTGACTTGTGCAGGAGCCGCCAAGGGAGTATGGTTTCATCTATGTACACCATTTCATTAACAATATTGATTTAATAATATTTGATGGTATCAAGCCAGCATGGCAAGGCGACGCAAGTTAACGGGTATTTTCCTTCTGCAACAAGTTGAAAGAACTACACAAAATCATCTAGATATTTGTACTGGTCAAGTTTTACAAGAACATTGTATAAGTATTTTGAATTTGTTTTGATGCTTCAGAAAAATCATCACTCTCAAAGAGCTGCTCTGATTTGCTTGACTTTTTACTTTTCTCAGGAAGCCCTGGGCAAACCTTTTCTGGTAATATTTGTCTTGGTGATTCTTCCTTTGATTGTTCCTCTGAATGTTGGTCATTTGGTTTTCATGATTTTCTGAAATTAACACAATAATGATTTTAAAAAGGATCTACTGTGGGTTTGAGATTTTACTGTATTCATATGTGTAAGATAATGAACAATGGCCAATCAAAATTAAAAGTAGAGCTTGGTTGCAATGCTGTTTCTGAATTCACACAGATTTTGTGTGTGATAAAATTATTTGAAAGATATTAAATTTCAAGACATATTTCATACAAGTAACATCATGCAAATAGTTTGGTGTGGAATCAAAAAGGCCAAGAAGATACTCATCTCTCACACATGTACAAGGGTTGATACAGATTTCTTACAAGATGGATATTGTGTGTGGGTTCCGCTCAAAGTGCTCAAAGTTTAGGCTGTTGATGTATATCATATGTAACAAAGTTTACTAAATCTTATCTTGAACTATGTAGCATTTAAGGAGACATGAAAGGCTATTTTACAGTTTTACTAAAGTTTGATTTTATCTTTTAGTAGTGCTTACATTTTCACAAATTACACCATGTCCAGGTAATAATCTTATCTAATGATATAATAGGGTTTGAAATATTCACTTTATAAGCGGAAAAAGTGAAAGTGCTGCAGATAACGTAAATAAGATAAAGAAATCCCCAGTTGGGGAGATAACCAGCACAGATATCTATTCAAAATGTACTTATACTGACTGTGCTTGAAAGGATTGAAACTAAGCATGAGATAGAAGTATAAAAACTTCTTGGAGCTGCTCGTACCATATATCTTATTACATCACAAATATTTGCATCATTGATGCTTCTTGAAGAAGCATCGTTGTTGTGAAAATTTGTGATTTAATGATACTTTCTTACACTTTTAAGTTTATAATCTGTTCTGTTTTAAGCATGAGATAACAGCAAATTTGATATAAGCATAAAGTACTTCTAACAAGGCTCTATTATACTCTGCTATTCACAATTAGTATTGATGAGAGCAAAATCTGTAATCATTGGAAACAACATCCAATAAAAAAAATATATCATCATCTAATAAGGCTTGTCTATGACATACAAAAGTACTAACCTGCAACTTTTGAAGAAGTGTTTTGTAGTTTTTTTCATAGAACTTCATTTTCTTCTTTTCTTTATCTTCTGGCTTTTATTGACATATTAATTGAATCTGTTTGAAAATAGTTAAAAATCATTAGTTGATGAAGAAAATGAGGTCTTTCCATCCAAGTGGCATAATTCGAATGGTCAAATCTCAAAGGGCTCCCAGAGGTGGGGTAGGAGTTTTCAAGCTAGTGAGTTTGAAGTTGGGTTCATGGATTTCATACACATATTAATCATTTGAAAATCGTGACTACCTGGAACTTATTTAAGACGAATGGTCTATATTTGGGTTGATAATGGCTGATATTTAGTCACGGGCTAGACACTTCTACAGATAAAACCATTACAATCACATTGCTCAAATTCTGTTTATTAGTTGGAAATAGTTCCAACTCATCACCTTTTTCATACTGATCACAGCAACACACATTTAGTTTTGTTATTGCTGCTATGTGATCCTTGTACATAAACAGTCTGGTTTGTCATTCTGGTGATGCTTTTCCCAGTAGATCATTTGTTCAGATAAAGGTGGCTCCAGTAGATCTATGGTTTCTCATATGTTGGAGCAATCTAAAAAAAACAGCAATGTATAGCATGGATTGCCAGTTTTCTGTAGATAAGAGGCAACACAACACCTACTTATGGGTTAAATAATAAAGATTGTGCCGATTATCTGTTGTTTTATTCAGATATTTGCTGGGGAATGCCCATTAAGCAGGCCATTAATTACCACAATATTTTTCTCTTCTGAGGTGGTAAATCAGCTGTCAAAGATGAGCTTTCACATTTTTCAAAGTGATTTTCAGCCATTTTGCTCAGTAGGTTGGCAATCAACCCCAGTAGGTCATGAACATCCCAGTAGATTTGTAAAAAACAAACAAAAGATCATACATTGTACATACACAGTGTATTTGGGAGGTGATCACAGTACTTCTAGTCCAGTACACGACTGGTTTGGACTAAAAATTCCCAACAAAGATTTCATTACTCCTCAATAAATTGAGACATAATTAGACGCTGAGAAAAATTCACTGAATTGACTTAAACATATAGATTAATACATCAAAATCAATGGAAACGACAATTTTGTGGTTTCAAGGTAGCCATATTGGCGGCCATTTTGGAAATAGTATCCCAAGGCAAAAAGTGCCAACAAGTTTTTCGTTTCAATATGGAGATGTATATGAGTAGTTTGCAACAAAAAAGCTTAGTTGGGAATTTTTTTTAAGACTCCCACTTTTTAGGTTCGTGTATTGAACTACCAGGGGAGCGAAGTTGTCTTCTACTACGTAGCAGTTCCCCATACTTGCCCACCTCCCTTTTGAGAACAAATCTTTCTGACTTAAGTGTGGAAGTAAGTGTGGATATTTCTCGGTGTCCAGTTATGTCTCAATTTATGGAAGTGTAACAACATGTGATTCTGAGATGCTGTCCACCATCTTGTTTATAGCAGTCAAGTAGTATCATGCAGTCAAGGATACTACATGTTATCAATATACTATCCTTCCTGACTGAAGTTTGGGAGCAGCTCATACCACCATATAATCTTGACTTTGATTTTCATGAAGTAGCACACATCAGCTAAAAATTAACTTAACAGCTCTTTTTGCTACAAGCTCCGGGCTACAAGCCTACTTGTATTCCAAAGCTGAAGCAGCGACCAAGTCAATTAGCCCCGGATATTGGCTGAACTAATTGATCTATGGGTGGATCCCACATTTAAAGAAGATCGTGGATAATGCACTCCAAGAAACATTGCATAGAATGGCGCTGTGAGCATGAGCAGTCGGGTGGCCAGAGATGTGGCCACTGACGCCCTCAACCTGCCCGATGTGCAGGCTTTTACAATATTTTGGATTCCTGGGTCGAGGGCCACCATGGTTCCAGAACACACTGCCGATTTTATACTACGTATTAAGAGGGCTGCTGTTCAACAACCTCGGGGGACACGGCAGCGGCTTGCTTTTGGCTCATTTCAGCATATGGTCATATGCTCTGTAAATTGACCTCCAGATGCACCCACACTTAGCAGAAATGTTACTCTCACTCTGGAAAAGCTGCATACGAGGACGTTGCAGACCAAGAATGCAACACTGTCTACGTTACAACGGTGCACCCGCTGCACATCAGGGGGCTGTCGCTGAGAAAGATCGAAGTCTACGGTATACCATTTAATCCCTATAGTTTTATTTGATAAACAGCCCGCTGATTGGGATGATGGTATCATTCTGGTCTTACAACCTTGGGGTCGTGAGTTCAAGTCCGGCCAGGGCCACTTGATATAGTAAAATGGAAGATGTCTCTTCAGCTATGTCAATACAGTGGCAGGAGCTTGCTTGACAGAACAGTGAGAGTAGAATTATTTGATAATATTTCTCTCCGTGTTAGAAATATACAATACGCAGTATGCGAAGTTGGCGAGTATAATGGAACAACAGCACCGATGCCATACAGTAGAGAACACATGCGATATGATCTTACAAATGGAAAAACGCATTCATGGTCACTTTTGCATTCTCATGTTTAGTTTTCCCTTCTGCTGTTAACAAAGTATGTTCAATAATAGAGACGCCTCTGAAATGTTCACAGGGGCTATAAATTCTCCTAAATTAGAGAACATTTTTCTGTAATCGGGACTTAAACTTAGCATATATATAATATGCATTTAAAACTTAACTGACCCCATTCTGACAACAGACCAAAGTTTAAAACTGTTAGATACTTAGTGCTTGTGCAAACAATAGGTCATTGTCTGCAACAAGCCCGTTAGTTACGTGGAATTTAGTGGTTCACAAGGCTTAATATTATTAACATGTTGCTGAAAAATGGTTTTACGGTGTGAAACAAGGATACATATCAGAATTGAATAGAAAATATTTAAACTCTGTTCAGAATCACTGGTCTCGCAGGTGTCCTCAAAACCAGAGTCATAGCGCGTTGATCGAGCAGCACCTTGTTAAGTTGTTGACACACTGTGATATTGGACGATTTGGTATCGGCCCGGAAAAACACAGCATGCAATCATGGGTGTAACATAACGTGACACGACACGTCCATAATTTGTGCGACACAATTTATTTGTAAACGTGACACGCTGAAACTCCATATCTATGGACACTAGATTCAAGCATAATTCTGCTATACGGACATTGTATAAAATAATGACAAAGGAACATTTCAGAATGTCTGAATAATGAACGTAAAGACACGGCACGTTTGTTCGGACCCCATGTAGTGCCCGAACTTGACTGAACTTACTGGACTGTGGACATAATGGCATCGTGAATGAAGTCGTTGAATACGGGTTAATGGACAGCTGACTTTATTAATGCGTACAACAGCATTGTTATGCGTATAATGTTATTGTATAATACAGTAAACCTTTCTTTAAATGAACTCAATGTAAAAATAATAAATCAATTTTGCTTGCATTCTCGAATTTAAATGCATGATGAATTTATTAATTTTACGTATGATCATGTCAGGGGTTGAACTTATGGCAATAACACATGCATTTACGTGAAAAAAGCCAATATCTAGTACATGCACAATGCTTGCTAATAAAAAAAAGTCTTTCAAAGTCATCAGTCAACAAAAAATTTCAAATTCAAACATAACAATAACACGTATTGCAATAAAATATTTATACAATACAGGTACCTGAATATCTTGTTAAGGACTGTGATGGGCCTTGGAATTTTGGTTTGCATTGTGTTCACAATTCTGTGTGCATGGTGCGCACGGTGGACAGAAATAGAAAAGGGATTCTTCTTTTTAATTTCAACGTACTTACGTTATTACAAACTATAAACTTTGAAAAATCAAAGACTTAGACTGGGTAAGTTTTTGTATCTATATCATGTACAATAAAAGTTAAAATAGAGTTACAAAGGTACGAAATATTTATTTTTTACAAAATTTTCGCTCCATCAGAGCTTCTTCAGGTATAAATAAACAATTAAGTACTTAAATTATATATACAGTATTCAAATATGTAAATATAGAAGGAACAATTTATAGTAAGAAATAATCACGCAAACACTTATAATCAATGAATGTATACTGCACACTGCGGTCCAGCCCTACAATAAAATCATGAAACAACAATGTGAACTAACAGGTGGCTGTAAATATCACACATCAAATAATACTATCATATAACTACTATATACTATATTTCATAAGAACCTGTTTAATTATATCAATAAGCAAAACTATACTAATATTATTTTATTTTATTATAATTTTCAATCCAATTAATAAAAAAATCTCTCAAAAGATTCTTTCTAACTTCAAAGTTCTACAAGAAGGTGCAGTTGTAAAGGATATATTTAATGCTAGATCAATTGTAGCATACAAAAGAGATAGAAATTTAAAAGATACCCTAGTTGATTAAAAACTTAAAAGTACTAATGATGCCACAGGTACTACACCATGTAATGCTAGAAGATGCCTCACATATAAATATATTTGTAGTGATATCTTAGTTGTAGGACCTAAAAGTTTTTATGAAATACGCCAACTTCAACTGTAAATCAAAGGAACTAATATATTGGCTAGCTTGTAAAAAATGTGGAGACCTATATGTAGGTGAAACAGGTAGACCTCTCCTGATAGATTTAGGGAACATAGAAGAAATATCATAAATATAAATGAAAACAATGAAATCGCTTTACATTTCAACTCTAATGGACATAGTTTGGAAGATATTCAGATTCAAGGTCTAAAATATTGCAGTTCAACAATTCAAAGGAAATTAGAAGAGGCTAAAATTATAGGTAAACTAGGCTGTGTACTAGGTAGGGGATTGAATACTGACTTTAACTTTGCTAATCTTGTTGATTTTGAGTAAAATAATAATAGTATAGTTTTGCTTATTAATATAATTAAACAGGTTCAGGTTGTGAATAGTTTAGAAATCTCTAACATTTTAAATAAATGTCATGTGTTACATTAGTAACTAGTCTACTACATGGGTACCAATATACAATCATATGTATACATGTCATTCATGTACACAAAGACCTGCAGTTTATTATGTACAACTTCAGACAGAACAATTTGAATAGTATAACAGTATGTATTAAAAGTGCACATTGTTAAATACTGTATAATGGTGAATCACAAACTGGTGGAAGCTGTAAATGATCACCAAAGAAAATGATTGCCGGCAGTCCACCCCATTCTTCATTTGACTTTGCATCATTGTACATTCCATGTCTACACATGTCTAACTGAAACTCCATCCATGCCAGCAGCTTACATCCAATGAGGGATCTCTCGTCCACAAGGAGGCAAGCAAGACCTTCACAATTCTTTTGTAGCTCTTCACCTGATTTTCCCTCTGGAGGTAACATATATTTGCGGAATTTTGGTCCACTTGGCACTTTCAGAAATGTGTGCATTGTGACACCGGAAACTAGATTTGCACTATTTCCGGTGGAGCATATTATTTTGATTGAATCATTGGTTTTTAAATATGTTCTAACGGTGTGCACAATACAGTTGATCAAAAACGTTTTTCCCGAGCTTGCCATGCTACCCACTATAAGCCGTAGAGGCTCATTGAAGCACTCAATTTGGCTCTCCATAACGCATTGCATGACCACATTGAAAACAAACCTCTGATCATGATTAAGTAAATTTAAGTCAATGGATGGAACTGTTATGCCTTCAGACTCTATCATTATCTTCAGAAATACTGTCTTGCAGCAACTTGCTTGCATTGTCTGGATAATGCAAAGATGTTTTTCGCTGATCATAATCTGGACCTCCATCATCAAATACAACATCATTTTCTGTAGAATATGGTTGAGGCCATGTATACATGTCATCCAGTCTGGCTGTTCACACTCATCTTCAGAATCGTCACTGCTCCAAGTGGCTTCATCGGAACCTCTTTTAGATGCATTTCGAGCTTGCTCAATATCAGCTTTCACAAATTCTGGGCAATCTTTTGAACCTAGAAAGTTCTCCATAATTGGGACCTAATCTTCTTTGTCAGACTGTATGATGTAACTGATATTTCTCCAATTTGCCCACTGCAATAATATCATGCTTCTGCAATAATTGGTTTGAAGTGGCCATGTTGCTTTGCTGAAACCTCCGATAACTGATACCTTGCCATTTCTACATATATATTGATAAAATGAGCAGTTATCATTATTTTCACGGGTGAGGTATTTATCCAAAATAGTGGATCTCTAATCTAATTGCAGAGAACCATCTTTCTCCAGCATCCTAGCACTGGATAGAGATACATATTAGAAGCAAAGGCTGGCAATATTGAGAGGAAGCTTTGAAATTTCATACACTGCTTCTACTGATGACACGTCTCTTTTAATCGAGTTCATCAGCAGTTTTGCGTGAACAGCCTTCACTGGATCGCAGACGCATTATCGGTTGTGTTGACCAAATCACTGAACAGGTCAATGGATGCACCAATAGTCTCATTCTCTTTGCATGCGTAACCTGATACGTACTTTTCCACAGGAATGATGTCATGCTGTGGGTCACTTTCTGACACAATTACACTTACATCTCCATTTACTATCCAGCCTTGGGCATGGTATTGTGAATGCTAGACTAAGGTTGGATGATCTCGAGGTAATTCCAGCCTTAAACTGCCGTGATCATCTTTAACCAAGGTTGGCGCATCCTGTGGAAGTTTTCCTGGGTTATCCTTTGCGCCAATACATTTCTTGGACTTTGACTTTTTGAGGCAATATTCACTAGTTTCTAATGATCTTTTGTAATGGATTTATTATCACACACACATCACTGAAAAGGTTGAAGAGGGGATTCTCATCTTCGTTTGGAGGAAGTGCCGTGCCTTCTGGAGGTGGCCAAAGTGATCTTTTTGGTCCATTTTCATCGTGTCCAGCAGCATGCATGGCCGTCAGACCATATACATGCTTCGCCCACTTCTGAAGCTCAACTGCAAGAGCGTCGTCAGACAAGCCTTTTTCAGCACCTTCAAAAAGCAGTTTCTGTGGGTGGCAATCTTTCGACCATGCCAGCATGTGTCCGTGGATCATGCCTCTTCATTTTTCATATTCATACCTGGACCAATAATCATTGGTTTGAAAAGTCTTTTGAATATGTGCTTGAAATAGGATGCACTACGAAGATGAAAATAATGATCAACATGTGGATATTTCTGCAAAGCAGAAAAGACTTGTGCTTTGTTATTAAGGTCTAATTGTTGTCCTGTAGTTTTTTCCTCATGCATGGCAAGGAGCCTGCTCAACCGCTTGAAATAAAATTCTGCACAACTACCTGTAGAAAAAACAGTTGGCAAACCATGGCCTTGTGAGATGCACTGAACTAGTGCTTGGAATTCTTTTTGGCGCTGACAACAATATTGCTGTGTGCCTCGCAAGTTAGCAGAGAAATACATCAACTTTTGTGCGACTAAATTGTTGTCATTATCAACCATGTTCCTTATGTCATTAATGTCTAACTGTTTTCCTAACTTGTGATTGATGATAAAATTGCCTTGTTCCAGAGTTGCTTTTCTTTGTATCTGTATACTGTGGACAATGAATTTGAAGAAGGGATGTTTCGCAAAGCGGCTGTCTTGATACCAAAGGAGATGATCTGTCCAATCAGCTAATGAATTACAGGTTCGTGATCTTTTTTGCCTAAAGTCAATTTAACCAGTAGGAAATAATGTAGAAAAAAGCGAGCGTGAAACAATTATTTGTTGTAAATTCAGAGATTGGCTCTTTATTTTGGGTTGGCCATGGAATTGTTACTGTCGTTCGTTGATTAATTGTAACATTGGTATTTTCTCCGGTTACTTCTGTAATTATATTTTGTACTTTTTGCCTTAAGTCTGTTGGATCATCTGGAAGTGGGACGCCTGAAATGCTTGTTAAAGCTTCTTCTATTTCTTTGTCATTAAGGCTTGTGGCTTGATGCGGAGTTTCATCATTTAACTGAACTGGGTTATATTCTGCTTGAACATCTAGCGATATCATTTGGTTGGGCTAGGTTAGGTTCTGCTTGATTATCTTCATCATTTGGTGCAAATCGTTTGTTAGGAGGAGTTATAATATAATTTTCAGCTTTTAGTTTCTTTTGTGTACTATGTCTGTATTTTTTCTTTTTTGCATTTTGTCGCGTCTCACACGTCTATCTTGTGGTATTTTTTCTTTCTTTCATAAGCATTTGGTGAGTAATAGGGTATACCTAGGTCATCACATTTCTGTTGTATTACAGATATCAAGCATTAGCTGAAAATGATTATTATTCAAAAACAAATGCATACTGTAAAGCAATTTTTGTACAATTTTGAGGCATTATTGCTGTTAACATCATCATTGTTTATACATCGCCGGCCCTTCAACCATACACAAATATATATGTTGTACAAATTGGCTGCCAAAATAATTTCAGAAGTTGTTGCATAGTCAAATGTCCTCTCCAGCAAAAGTATCTAATTTTTGTTATTGATGTAATGTGTATTATCATTAAAACACATCTGTACTAGCCCTTCATAATAAGGCCAGTTAGTTGAAATATTTTGGCATACATTTTTACACAGTAGACGGGGACATGATCCATTGAGAAATAGACTTAAGTACCTGAAAAAACAATCGTCATTACCTCTAACATTTTTTTATTTATATTTCACATTGCAGGAGTCAATTGTAGTTTGAACACATGCAAGTTCATAGCTATGGTTTAGCTGCTGATTTACTGACTGATTCAGCTGAAGTTCTTCACGGACATCCTGAAGTTCTCAGCTGACATGCTGGGGGTCGCTACCATGTTGGCTTTTCTCATCTAAAATAATGTGAATACTGGTAGAAAAATGTGAAATTGGAATGAAGTCACTGGGTAAGACCTTTGAGATGCAACAATCGTATTTTTATTGTACTCAGGATACGTTGAATTAAATGAATGGTTTGTATGTGCTGACAGTTAAAATAGTACTTTTTGATAGAATTTGATTGAAACATTGTGAATTTGATTAAAAATCTTTATGCAGGGAATGGAATTTTTTTATTGGCTTTTAATTCCTCACTATTTTTCTGGTCTTGTATTTCCATAATGTAGGAAACATTCAGCTGGTCCTGAGGCTCTCTGATGATTTGTTGCGGCTCTTCGATGACATCCTGAGGTTCTGCCATAAGATGCTGAGTTTCTCTGATGACAAGTTGAGGCTCATACTTTTCACGGATTTTCTCATCTAAAAAATATGAGTAAATATCTGTAGAAAATGTGATTGGGTAAGACTTTTGAGATGCAACAATCGTATTTTTATTATACTCTGGACACGTTGAATGAAATGATTGCTTTGTAAGTGCTGACAGTTAAAATAGTACTATAATAGAAATTGATTGAAACATTGTGAATTTGATTAAAACTTGTTATGCAAAGAATGAAATTTTATATTGGTTTTTGATTTCTCACTATTTTTCTGGTCTTGTAATTCCATAATGTAGGAAACATACAGCTGGTCCTGAGGCTCTCCGATGATATGCTGCGGCTCTTCTATGACATCCTGAGGTTCTGCCATGAGATGCTGAGTTTCGCTGATGACAAGTTGAGGCTCATAATTTTCTCGAATTTTCTCATCTAAAAAATGTGAGTATCTGTAGAAAATGTGATATTTGTAAAAATGTCACTGGGTAAGGACTTCAAGATGCAACAAATATACTTTCATTTTTTTTTTTTTTTTTTTAACTATGCTCTATTTGTTGACAGTTAAAATAGTACTATGTATTGTGCTGACGCGAATTTATTCCACTACTTTTTGACCAGCAATAATTTTATTTTCCTTAGACACTTATTCTGTAGATTATTAGGAATGTATTATCATTAATGGTGTTGTATGATCTCCTAGGCATTTGATCTTATTGACAAATAGAAGTTATGCTTTCCTTCACGGATTTAGGTCAGTGGCTTTCCCAACAATGCAAATGGCTGTTGCATGCACATTCTAATTTGGCTTTAGCTGATCAAAATGGGCATATTTGCAAATTTAAAGTTTGAAAATACTGAAATTTCTGTAAGTATGCATATCTTTGTAGGTTAATTACAAGTATGAAACTTTTTTGTGTAGGTGCAGCATTTTACTTAAAATCATTTCTAATATTTTGTTGAATAAGTGTCTGACGAAAAAGTTTTTTTTATCTAGCAAAAAGTAGTGAAATAAATTTGGTCTCACAATAATAGAATTTTATTGAAAAATTGTGAATTTGACTAAACCATACTTAATGCAAGGACGGAAAATTTTCTATTGAAAATTCTCTAATAGGAAACTGTGAATTTCTCACCATGTCTCTGGTCTTGTAATGCCATATTGCAGAAAACGTTCAGATTTATTTTCTTTGTAAATAAAATAATATTATGGTTTATTACAATGGTAAAGTTACATAAACACAATATTCTTGACACAATGCGTATTCAAAAAGAATTCATTACTTTACAACAGTATTCAGTTTAACTATTCACTTATATTTGAGAATTAATGGAAATTTTTTATAAAGCTCTTATGAAGAAAATGGCAATACATACATTATAAATCATAAATATCATGGCATTGTCTTCTTACTTTTTTTTTCCAGAGATCATGGATGATGGACTGCTTGTACAGAATCGCGAGGCATATTAAGAAGTATCTGAATGAAACAAACAAATTGATTGAATAGTTATCATAAATAATAGTAGACTTTTTTGTATGTAATGTAATATAATGCAAATTATGTTATGCTTCATTTTTTGTGACGTTATTGTAAGTCATTGTAATTTTTCAATCACCATGACGCTGCAAGTTTCCTGGTTTGTTGTCTAAATCAATGCTTGGCACGAAGCTGTATTACATACATGTAATCGTGAAAGCAAACTGTGTTACTTAATGGGTGATTATAACCTAAATCTTCTGAAATGTGATAGCAATGTGGTTACTAATAGTTTTATTGAAATAATGTTTGAAAATGGTTTATTTCCACTTATAAATAAACCAACCAGGGTTAGCAAGACCAAAGCCACGATTATTGATATTTTGACAAACAATTTCATACCTGTCGAAAATGCCTGTAATGGGATATTGGTATCAGACATTAGTGATCATTTTCCTATATCTTTCATATCAACTCAAGTTTTAACCGTAAACCTGTAAAAAAAAACTCTTATCTTTAAAAGGAAATCCATTTGTGTAAAAAACAAATTGTACCATCAATATTTGTTATCACCTAACCCCCTGCGTGAGGCTCAATACAAAAATAACAAAAATAAGCTCATATCTATAATAAGAACTGCTGAAAAAAATCATTATAAACATAAGTCAAATATATCAATGTCGTGGCAGATTGTTAATAAGATTCTCAATCGTAATAAACAATCTCATAATGTAATCAAATCAAAGTTTGTCAAAAATGGTAATACTATTACTAACGATGCTGATATTGCTGAAGGTTTTAATAATTACTTTGTTAATGTGGGCAATAGTCTTGCCAGTAAAATCAATAGTACAGATGTATCTTCCTTGTATTATCTTGACAAATCACCTGAATCATCTCTATTTTTAAAACCTGTAATAAATGCTGACTTAGTGAAAGCCGTAAAACAGATTAAGAATAATACTCCTGGATATGATGATCTTACTGGAAACATGCTTAAATGTATTTTACCCTAAATATCTTTAACACTACTTCATATCATCAATTTGTCATTTAGTACTGGAGTTGTTCCTCTTGAGATCAAGGTTGCAAAAATCATACCAGTTTACAAGGCTGGTGATGCCTCAAGTTTTAATAACCATAGGCCTATATCATTACTTACTGTATTCTCAAAAATATTCGAAAGATAAATGTTCTATCAATTAATTGACTTTATCAAAAAAAAAATTTACTGTACGTATTTACTGTATTCCGTGAAAAATACTCTACTGATATTGCATTAATGTCTATGTATGATAAAATTGTAAATTGTTTTGAGAATAAGGAATTTGGCTTGGGTATATGTATGGATTTTGCAAAAGCATTTGATACTGTTAACCATATTATTTTGTTAGATAAATTGAACCACTATGGTGTTAGAGGCATAGCCAATGACTGGTTTGAAAGGTACCTGTCTGATCGAAAACAATATACACTTTTTAATAATGACCTGTCATCTCCAAAAACTGTAACACGTGGTTTGCCACAAGGGTCAATTCTTGGACCAATTTCATTTATTCTATACATTAATGATTTAAACAATGCCTCAGATAAGATGTTTTACTTACACTTTGCTGATGACACTAATATTTTTATGAAAGGTACTGATTTGAAAGATCTCAATAATATTGTAAACGAGGAACTAAAAAAGCTATATATCTGGTTTTGTGCAAACAGACTATCTCTTAATGTAAAGAAAACAAATTATATTGTATTTCACAGTAAACAAAAAATATATACTCCCAATTCAATGGATATTTATATTAATGGTACTATTATCAATGACGTTGTTAAAACTAAATTTCTTGGTGTCACTGTTGACAATATGTTATCTTGGAAATACCACTTACATCATGTCTGTAATAAAATTAATAAAAGTTTTTATTTAGCAAAAGCTAGGAAGGTAATGGACACAAACTCTTTAATTCAATGGTATTATTCATTTGTACATTCATATATTCAGTATGGTATTGTAGTCTGGGGAACAGCCAATGCTAATATTTTAAATAAAGTAACTGTACTGCAGAAGAAAATAATAAGAATGATTTGTGGAGTAAGAAGGAGAGAACATACATCTCCATTATTCAAGAAGTATAAAATTCTAAAAGTAGAAGATATTTATAAATTCAAGATCTGTTCAACTGTATTTAAAATGACAATACAATAGGTGATTTGCCAAATCTATCTCAGACAAACCTCTATAAAGGTACTGATATTCATTCTTATAATACACACAATAAAAGTGGTTTCCGAGTTACATGTAAAATTAAAACTAATTATTCTAAAAGTACTTTTCAATATGCTAGTGCTAATTTATGGAAAACTTTACCTACTGATGTTAAAATAGCTAAAACTTATTTCACCAGTAAAAAAACTATCTAAGGATAATTGTACAGGGAAATATAATTTATAATTAATCAAAATGTTACTTGATTCAATCTGTATTTCACATAAGTTATAGGCCTACTGTGACTTGTTGTTTCTGTAACTTTTTAATCGTTTTGTGATACAAATACTACCGTGATTTTATTATTATAAAAGTATTCTATACATGGCGAGGAACTTGATAAGTAATCCACTTCCTTCCTCCCAAGCCATTTATGTTACTACTTAGTGTTTTTAAATATTTAGTGTTTTTATGATTACTGTAAATTGCATGAATTTTATATCATTAATATTTTTTACATATGGTGAAAAATAAATAAATAAATAGATAATTGAAATTTGCTGTAGAAATGAAGTCCTATTTGAAATGAGTAAATAAAATATAAGAATGCTCTCATCTTTTTAAAACAATTTATTTATTTGCAAAAGTAATACAACAGGCCCGTTTAAACAAGATTTCATAATATCTATTTATTACAGATACGTGTCATTAATTTCTGATAAGATTGCAATATGGTAATTGCAAAATTTTTCAATATGTGGATTGTATTTCTTCTAAACTTTTGGCTAAACATGCTAAAGCTGCATGGAGAAATTCAAAGGAAACTAGGGACTGACCACATGGATCCTATCTGGATACAACCAAGTTTATAAATAGATACTACGTACAGGTAATTTTTTCCGAGCTTGGTTCAGTGTAAGGTTAGCAATGGATGTAAGGTTTCATGAATGACCTAAAAGGAATGTCTGGAAAAGTGAAAACTGTAATTTAATGCTCCATGAAATATTGTAGCATGGTGATCACAATGTAAACGGAATGAATTTATATTTGCATTACCACATGAATTGGTCATGTACATACATATGCTCTTTGAATCAAGGTTTTCTTCGGACGCATTGTGCCAGATTTTTTATTTCTATTTAAAGACGAACGATTTTGACAATACTCTATTTGAGAACGATTCTATCACATACTTAGAATATTAATACAAATGCAAGGTAGCATTACTGTTATTTCATCCATATAATTTTTCAAAACGTACCTTTTTAGTCCATTTCCAGCGAATTTTCGCGAACAAAATAGTTGTTTGTTCCAAGTTGTGTTTCTGTCTGTATGACCGATAAAACACAGGCCTCTTTAATATAAACAAATGTCTTTGATTAATAGAATTGGCAACGTTTCGGGTATTTTATGTCAAAATAAAAGAACAATACGACAAATATTATTGATGACGGTAAGTAATGACACACGATAACTCCTTCTTATGGAGATCCTCGAGTGTAAATTTTATTCAAATCGATTAATGTTTTAGTTGTGATTTTTTTTCATGGAACGTTATTATTGAATGGTAGACATGTCAAAGTATACGTCAAACGCATTGTGTTGTACGCTAGTCGCCCTGAACTCAACCTCCAAGCAGTAGCATCATAACATAAATATAAGTCACTTATGTAATTGGTAGATAAAATGAACTAGGTTAGTTTACTTAATTGGCACCTCCTCGGGTATGTTATTTCAAAATGAAAGAAGAAAATGAGAAATGTATTTGATGACTGTAAGTAATTGCAGAGAAACTCCCTCTTCTGGAGACCCCGAAAAATAAATTAGTCAATGACAATGTGATAAATATGAAATGTTAGAGAGAAAAGAGATGGCCGCCTGCTTTACAAACGTGCATATGGAGTTGTGAGTGCCCTAATGAGGAACTGTTTCTGACAGCCACCTGGTGCCGCCTGTATAAAAGGTTGAAATGACATGAAATTAACCTGTGCATGTCTCTTTGACACATCATGATGTGTTAATATAGATTCCATGCAGAAGACTATAAAGTTTGTTTTCAATGGAACTAACCAACTACTTTTTGAAATTTATAATGACGCGACTGGTTATTCAGGTAACAGACTATAGTCTATATATGTAAGTTGATTTATTAAGTTTCATAGTGAAAAGCAGGCCGTTTAAAGTATTCATTCAAGGATTCTACAAAATGAAAGTAAAACATTGGTTTTCAAATATCAGCCACTGAATCAGGAACGATATTAGAAACAATATTCCTACAAAATTCTGCAAATGTCCATTTCTCCTTTGCGTGGCCCATCTTGCTTTTGAGTTGAAGTGGGCTTGGTATCAAATGTAGATGGAATCTTATATTAGCCTGTCCCTTTATGGTCTGGTACATAGACATGTATTCAGCTTCAAAGTATGGCTGTAATAGTTTGTAAAACGTTCATGCTGTTTTCCTTTTTTGGTATACCATAGGGGTGGACTACAACTAACAATTCATTTGTCATTGACTCCAGTAGTTCTTCAGTTAGTTGGCTAGAGACACCGTGAGTATTTCTGATCAATGCCTGTTGGCCCGCACTTGCCACTGCGGCACTGCTCATTCCTGCAAATACATATCAGACCTATCTGTAAAAACAAACATTTAAAAGAATGACATACTTTGATTTACTAAATATGTAATATACATTGGCGCTAAAAGTAATTTTCTGAATGTTTACAAGTAGGCAGCAGCTGCTGCTGCTGCTGTTGCTGCTGCTGCTGCTTTTATTGTTGTTTTTTGCTTTTTATAGCTTTTCTCATTGACATGTCTTAAAATTGTGAGTGCTAACAGACATCATCTACACAATCACAGTATTTGGCGTTATATACAGTGCACATAGTTCCACATTAATACTGCTTTAGTAACACATTGGGTTATAAAATCGCTTCATTATAGGAAAATATCATAACAAAGTATATTCAATTTTGAAGGTGTGGTTTAAATTTAGCCCACACCCTTTAAAATAGGTACAAAGTCTTTGAACTTAATTTCACACTGTTAGTAGCTAATGCCCTTGTTTCGTGAGGTCTTAGAAAATATACATCTCAACGTTATCAACAAAATATTAAATTGCGTCCTCGAATCTTAATATTATGAATGGCTATCCTAAAAGATAAAACATTTTAAAGAGATATTTCATGCCGGTAAAAGGTGTCCCCCTCTGTAAAACATGTTATTGGTATGCCTTTCTGTTTTACACAGCCTTTTCCTATTATTAGCAAATGCCCTGGTATTCTAGGTCAACTTAATTATACTTATTCTAATGAAGGGAGCTATTAGAAAAGTAGAAAGTTACAAAAAAAATTATTTATTTTTTATTTATTTATTTATTTACAATGCACACCAAACAAAAATGTTTTACTTTATATATTTAGTAAAGATGAGATTACACTTAAAATTACGTTCAAGACACTTTACAGATGTGTCTTGATGGACGTTTTTTGCAATTAATTGCTGAACATTGACAATTTTACACGTGTACCGCGGTATATTTTCAGCAATGCTGATGTTCTTGTGCTCATGAGTGTGAGCTTTTATAAAACTGTTTGACCCATATTCTGACCAAAAAATGTACCAAAACTAGTGTGAAATGTGTTTTTATGTAAACTAATATTCAGACAACAGGCAAGTTGAGTTGACAGTCTCTATAAGACCATTACCTTAGCCTTTCCTACACACTACCTGTAGCAGAAGTTGCCTGGTGCCTTGGGTGGTATGCATGTTCCACTGACGTGCATGCTGTAACCCTTGTTGCAGACAAGACCCTGGCAACACTGTGCGTCCCGTTCGCAGGCCTGCTTCTCCTTCACGCATGTCACACAATAGCCACTCTAGGAGGGAAGGAAGACAGTGACACAACAGCCGGTTGGTGTACATACCGCTACTTATCTAAAGTCTGCTAATGTGTGGAGCATTTTATTGTAATAATGTTGTAAAGTGCTAATATCATATTCAAAAGCTTTTACCTTTTCAATTAAAATTGACCTTAATGTGGTAGTGTTGGGAATGGCTTACTGGCAAATTCTCTGATTGTTTTCTAGCATAACTATTCTGACATTTTCTTAACATTTGAGAAATTTCAAAATTACTTCATTTTTTGAAGATGCACTGACATTGTCATGGAAGATTTTAAGGTGTGTGTGTGGGGGGGGCGGCACTGGGGGCAGAAACCTTGGAGAGAATCAGCTATAACTCACAGCAAACATGCTGTATCCCTCAGGCCAGTAGCATTGTAGTTCTCCACAGCACTTGGGGAAGCCTCGGCAGTCCTGGAACTTCTCCCGGCAGTCCAGGAAACGCTTCCTGCAACAGCCAAATTAGTGCCACACAGTAGCAACATTATTGTCACAAATGCTCAATTGTCATGCTCCCACCGTGGTCGAACCCAGTTTCACCCAACTACGGTTTACGGATCTAAAGGGCCGATCAGACTGCACTCTATGTCCAAACCACATCCAAAATGCCACGAAAATTTTTTGGACATGATTGCCAGTGATATTGACGTGATTAAGACGTGCTTGAATGCTCAGTTTCCATACCACGAAAATATTGTATAAATCACCTTCATAGCAGAACAAAATAAGTATCAGGACCTATCAGTGGCGGATCCAAGGGGACCAAACCCCCCCCCCCTCTGGTGATGGACTTTTTTTTTAAAACTGGTGGTCTTTTCTATATTTTTATATTTCTTGTACATTTTAAAAATATGTAAATGTATTTATCTCTAATTTTGGATAGAACAGTCCAGTTAACATATCGTATTTCCACGTTTTGTAGCCTCTGCCAAAAATAGAAACCTCCCTCATATAAACACTGGGTTTACAGGTCATTTCAAGTCAGTAAATGCCTCCATCATATTAATGCTCCAGGCATCAACTGACTTGCACCATGCACGCCCTGCTAGCAACTACGTTAGTCTAGAGCACACCATGCCGCAAGGTTTGTCTACTGCCAGTCTACTTCTAATAACTTGTAATAACCAGTTTGTCTTATGGTCGGTTACAGCACAGGCTATGGTCAGATCATGGCATATGACTCAGTACGAAAATCCAGATGTACAGAGCCGTGGTTTTGAGTACACTCCTTTATGGCTGTGAGACATGGACTCAATACCAATGTCACATCAAACTTCTATAGCAATTCCATCAACGTTGCCTTAGAAAAATATGCAAGGTGTCTTGGACTGACAGAATGGCAAACACTGATATGTTAGATCTGTATGGTATATCCAGTGTTGAAGCCATGATTATGAGTGCTCAATTACGCTGGGCCAGACATGCAGTGCGCATGGACCCAGAAAGAAATCTGAAGGCCCTTGTGTTTGGCAAGCTGTCACCAGGAAAAAGATCATGAGGAGGACAGCGAAGATACAAGGATGTGCTTCATGCAACCCTAAAAAGCTATGACATCGCCCCTCAATCCTTTGAGACTGCTGCCATGGACCGCACACTCTAGCATAGTAGATTCAGTGAGGGTTGCAGACTGTTCGAGGAAGAAAGAACTGCAAGATTAATTGAAAGACGAAGGCTCCGCCATGCTGCCGCTTCAAGTGTTCCACAAGTTGGAGGCTCACCATTTGTCTGTGGAGACTGTCATCAGACCTGCGCCTCACACATTGACCTGATCAGTCATCGCAGACACAAACATTAGACACATAGGTGCAGGAGACAAGACATTCATCGGACCGATGAGTCAATCCATCAATAACTTATGGAGATCGAGAAGATCAGTTAGTGTCAAGTGCGGCAAATGTAGTCTCTTTTAGGCCGTATGGTGACAGTAAAAGTTCGCTACAGCCAATACAGCTGTCGTCTCACCATAGGTTGGCAATAAGGAGGCTTTACACCAGGTGCACAGGTTTAAAGCACACGTTGTTGGTACAGATACAGTACTGGCGGAGTAAGTTCTCTATACATAACCCGTACAATGAACGTATGAATGCAGTGCTATAGGAATCACACAGCGCATACAATGTACGTTGTAGGTAAGTTTAACGCATGTTCTACGTATGGCTGATGAATTCATAACGCCAGTGCGACATGTGCCCATAGCTTTACGGTTGCCACTGAATGTGGAAAACATTGTAGACACCCCAGACTTTAAAAATAACGTGTGGCCAAAATATCCACAAGGCCGTTTGTGGCCCTAGCTTTCAACTATGAGGACTACCGAAGTCTTTAATATATTGGATTTTGGATATTGGATATTGGAAAATAAATATCTTTGCTGATACCAAGGACATAGTATCCTTGCTCATACCACTCCATTTACATTTTATTTAACTGCTGAGAAAGTAATCTGTGAAACTGTATCAATATGGTGAAGAAAAAACCTTTACATAATCGCAAACCATCAGGATTCCAGGATATTGCTCAAGCTTTTCAAAATACCAGGATATTAAAATGCTAAATGCAGTGAAAAATAGCTCTCAGAATGTAAATTTGAGATCTAATTTTAAAAACTTTGTGGAAGAGCATGCCCCCAGACCCCACTAGTTGATCGGCAACTGCACACAACCTTGCCCCTCATCTGGAAGGCGACTCATATATAATATACAGTTTTAGATTTCGGGCCTGCCTCCAAGATATCCTGGATCTGCCACTGCCTAACTATTAGTCTACTTGCCAGTCAATAAGGCCCTGTAGTGAACCCAGAAGTTGAGACTACAAAAAGGTTTTTTTGGGTGATTTGGCATCTGTAGCCTGGGATCTGTAGGCCCCATAGAGCTCAAATCCACCGGATGCTAAAATTCAAAATGGCCGCCATAAAATGATGAATATGGCTAGAATTAGTTGTTTATTACATAGAAACAAAATATTGGTGTCAAAATGATGAGGATTTTGTAGGATTTTGTAAGCTAAAAGGTTTTCTGACAGCTATCTTGTTTGTTTTTTCAAAATGGCTTCCAACATGGCAGCCATTCAAGCAAACGGCAAGAAAACAGTAGTATTTTGAAGAAAAATAAATGCATGATTAAGAATTCCAACATTCTAACAACTTTATAACAAACTTCACATAAGAATATTGTACAACTTTGTATGTGTGGTTATAATGAAAGTAAACTCTACAGGTAACTGTAGTTGTAGGTTAAGAAGTAGATTATGGGACAGAAGGTAACATGTATGAAACATTTGCAAGCTTGCAAACAACTGACCATCCTCATGCACTTACAAATGTGGTATACTGAATATGTACAGCTGTGGCCTAGTGGTTAAGGCTTCTGACTACATCGATTATGGAAATACACGTTTTCATCTTCATAAGCATCATAAGTTACATTTCCAATCCATATTCTGGAAGTGAATTTTACTAGCTAAGGGCTGTTAGATATGTAGGGTGCACTGTGATTTTATTTTAGTATTTATAAGTAGGCCAGGTCTCAATAAAATGTCTAGAACGTAATCACATCCACTATGCTAGATACATATCATGGGATTTATTGGACATGCAAAGCATCCCGAATGATGTAAAGAAAGACTTTCTTAATGGTGCTCATGTATGTAGACATAATTCCGGGTCATGGAATGCTGTTTCTAGGGACCAGTTTGGAGAACAGACTGCCATAAAGAAAGAAAGGGGCGGGGGTTGAAGGGTATGACATTATCACCTAATCAAGTTGCTGTTTGGAGTGATAGTTATCCCATCTTGGCCTACATTTCAGAGATTTTTGAAAATACATATGAGGAGAACAATTCATTGTCCAAGACAGCTAAATACCACAAAAAGAAAGGAAAGAATCACAAATGACAATGAGGACAGGCATAAAATACTTTAAAGCTTACTGCAGCACTCTCATCCACTTTAAAACAACAACAGCGACCTATACAATATTGTGAATGGTCACATAGCACCATCTTCTGTCAATGTTCAAAATGCCCTTTCAATAGATGAGTCTATGGCTCGAATTTTTGCCAAATGGATTTCACAAGAAAATATCTACTTATACTTACTTATACTTATCCTCTTCAGTGTTGTAGGTCAAAGGACCTGTTACTGGTCATCACAAATTCTTTGGTAGAACTAATTCTTCATCTGCTGTAATAACTATTTGCATGGGAAAGGGTTGATTCTATTTTTTCCAAAGAGTGTTTATTTTTAGACCAATGTTTATCAATTCTATTCTTCAAAGTATTCACTGTAGGGGCCATGACAACCTCTTCTGGCAATTTATTCCAGGTATCAACTACTCTGTATGAGAAGAAGTTTTTCTGAGGTCTTTGTTATGTCTTATTTTTTCAAGTCTGAGAATGTGGCCTCTGGTACCTGTAGCATAACCAAGCTTGAGTGGACTTGAGTCAACCTTGTAGATACCATGCAAGTATTTGCAGGTCTCTACGACATCTCCTCTGGCTCTCCTGTAGTATAGGGTTGGGAGGTCTAACTTCTTCAACCTGTCAACATACCCCATGTCTTTCAGTGCTGGCACCATCTTGGTAGCTCTACGCTCAACTGCTTCCAGGAGCTTGCACTGGCGTTCAAACTGAGGATGAGCCACAACATTGCAGTACTCCAATATGGGTCTAACTAGGGACTTGTACAGGGTTTTGAAGGTGTCAATGTCGAGGAAGTCAAAGGAACTTCTGATGAGGCCAAGGGTCTTATTGGCCTTGTTGACTTGCTGCTCAATATGTTTGTCAAACTTGAGTTGGGGGTTTTGTTGGTTTTGTACCCCAACTTTTTCAAAATAAACGTAGACATCAACCTCCTTAGGCTGATGTCTTCATATTCACTAATTCATCTTATTTTTTCAAAACAAGCAAGTCATAATTCCAACATGAGGAGTATCAAAATAAAAATAATAATTTTTTCCACAAAAAATTGATTTTTATTTTGTACATATTATTTATGTTTTCAGGTTGCGACTATTTGACCTTTTAGTTTTCCGGTTAGTCACCTGTACATGTATACGAGTGTGTGGTCAGTTTACATACGGGCATTTCTACATACAGGTGTGTGGTCAGTTACATACGGGCCTTTCTAAGTTCACCCACCCGGTTTTGATTCACAGTTTTACATTCAATAACTTAATTTTGCTTTCCACCACTTCCCCACCTCCACCCTTTCTTGAATTTTTAGTAGTGGTTCATTTAGTGACTAAATTGTCATTCTAGCAGTTAGGTACAGTTCCTAAATTTAGTTTCTATATTTTGAGATTTTGTTGTTAACAGTGAAGTTTCAATCTAATATGTTAATAGCGAATTCATTGTTAGTAATTTCGACAGTTCAGTTGTACTGGTATGTACATGTATATATGTTTACTTTTCAATTTGCAATGTTATTTTATTGTTTGTATCTTTCAAAGCGTAGTCTATTGTTGGTAATATTTTTAATTATCTGTTTGTGTGTAAAACAATCTTTCATTCCTTGTTACTTGCTTGTATGTCGGTTTTTGTACCCCAACTTTTTCAAAATAAACGTAGACATCAACCTCCTTAGGCTGATGTCTTCATATTCACCTTCTGATGCCGAGATCCTTCTCATCATGGATGTTTTCCAATACTACGTCTCCCATTCTGTACCTATGTTGAGGATTCTTTTTGCCCAGGTGCATGACCTTGCACTTAGTGGCGTTGAATCTGAGCAGCCATTTCTCTGCCCATTTTTGGAGTTGCTGGAGGTCATTCAGGAGGTCCTGGTGATCTACAGTTCTGATGTAAGAGAACAGCTTTGCATCGTCAGCAAAGAGGGCTATCATGTTGTGTACAGTGTCTGGCATGTCATTTATCAACAGGATGAAGTACAGAGGTTCCAGGACGCTCCCCTGGGGGACTCCTGAGAGCACATCAGACCACTTTGAGCCCTCTCCATTGACTAGAATACGCGGCCTCCTTCCTGTGAGGAAAGCTTCACTCCAGATGAGGAGTTCTTCGCTGATTCTGTAGGCGCGGAGCTTGTTGAGAAGGCGCTGGTGAGGGACGGAATTGATGCCTTGGCAAAGTCCAGATAAATTGCACCTAGGCTGCCCTCATGCTCATCTAGGATGCTTGTCCTAAGGTCAAGACAGTGAAGTAGTTAAGTGCTGCAAGATCTGCCATTGACAAATCCATGCTGACAACTGCTCAGTAGGTTTTTCTTGGTAATGAAGTCCATGACATGATCCCTGATGATGGCTTCAATAGACTTGCAGTCAATGCTACTGAGGCTCACCGGCCTGTAGTTGCCCCTGACTGACTTGGATCCCTTCTTAAAAATGAGCGAGACATTCACATCCTTCAAGCACTGGGGTAGGGTTCCTTCTCTGATGGACTTGTCCATGATCTTGGCAAGAGGTTCGCTGATGACTGCTTAGTTCATTCAGTACTCTCGGTTGCATCTGGTCTGTACCAGGGGACTTTGATGAGTTCAGCTTGTCAAGCTTCTTCTTGACCATTTCTGGGGTCATGTGTAGGTCTTCTAGGGGAACTTTAATGTCTCTATGCTCAAGCTCTGGTATGTCATCTAGATCCTCCCTGGTGAAGATACTCGTGAAGAACTCATTCAGCGCTTCACCTTTGCCTTTGTCACTGCTAACTTTACCCTTCTCTGTGTCTAGGTTCCCAATACCTGATCTTGTCTTCAGCTTGCTATTGGCATACTGATTGAAGGCTTTTGGATTTGTCTTGGCTTGCTTGCCAACTTCCTTCTCATAGTTCATCTTTAACTTCCTGTACTGCCACTTTGCCTGGTTTCTTGCCTGTGCATAGACCTGGAATTCTTTCCCTTCACCTGTTTCCATGTATCTCTTGTAGGACTCTGTCTTTTTCTTCACCTTCTTGAGAGCTGTTTCATTCATCCAGAGGGGCTTTCCTGGTTTCGCTCCATAACATCTTTTTGGGAGGATGTGATCATCACTTGCTTTCATTATTCTCTGTTCTACGAGTGTGAAAACTATGGAGATAATGAAACAAGGGATGAAAATTGATGATACAACTGTGTTTGATTTAGAGGGTATTTTCTTGCGCCTCCTTATGGTTGGCCAGCAACGGGAAATTCAATTGGAATCAATATTTCAATATAAACTCACCTCCGTACCATCATCTATCATTGATGAGTATGGATGTTTAAGAAAGGGATCAAAAGCAGTTTTGTTGTCGCATCTTGGCATCCCATACGAGAAAGGTGTGCTGCATGAGAAAACAAATCTTTCTGGAGATGAAGCTGCTGCTGATACAGTACCTTCTCCTGGTGTAGTGATTATTGATGCACAGCAGCTTCTGTATCATATAACATGGCCACATGAAGGTACTGCTGCCAATCTAGTAGACAGTATGAAACATAAAATGCTGAAATATTCAGACAGTGACAAGATTTTGGTATTTAATAAATATGAAGATGGTTCAGCAAAAGATCATGAGAGAAAGTGTCGTGGAGAAGCAGCAAACAAGTATAAATTGACACTGAATAGCCCACTGCCTAACAGAGATTCAATTTTGAAAGATAAACACAACAAACAGGAATTAGCAAACATTTTGAGTATGTTCAATTTTGGGCGTGATGGGACATTAGAATCAAAGGTTGATGGTGGATTTAATCATGAAGAAGCTGATGTCATGATTGTTGCATATTTGCTGCAGATTGCTGAAAAAGAAAAAGTGATTAGAATTCTGAGTGATGACACAGACATTTTTATATTGCTATTATATTAGACATGGAAAGCTGAATTGCACCAGACTTGCACAGTCCAAATGGAAAAGTGGGACGGTACAGTACTCAACATCAATCAATCATGTATGAGACTTCAAGACAAATGCTTGCTGTTGCTAGGAATGCATACACTAAGTGGATGTAACACTGTGTCATACCCGTTTGGCAAAGGGAAAAAATCAGCAGTGAAAGCTATTTTATCACATGACCTGGATGGCTTAGATGATGTGCTTGGTGAAGAGGGGGCAACCCAAGAAGATTTGCTCAAAGTGGAGTCATTTTTTTCTGCATTATATGGCTTGCCAGATGGTACCCCAATGAATGTAGCCAGATACTAACTTACTTTTCACAAGAAAAAAACGCAAACCACTTCGTCTCATGTCACTTCCACCAACCGATGCAAACTTGGCCTTCCACATCAGACGTGCCCACCTGCAGGTAATTCTGTGGAAGTCAGCCGACCATCAAGTACCTCCCCATCTTGACATCACCAACTACGGTTGGAAAATTGTCGATGATTTACCAGCACCAGTGTATGATACTGATGTACCAGCTCCACCTGGTCTTATTGACATATTGAGCTGTGGCTGCTCTGCAGCTGGAAGGCATGTAGTACCACTGCATGTAGCTGTCATAAAAACCAAATTTCGTGTACAGTACACTGTGGATGCAAAGGTCAAGAAGAATGTAAAAATCCTTTTCTCCATGTTCTAGATGATGGCAATGAAGACTGAGTCAGTCTTCATTGAGTCTTCATCTAGAACATTTAGAAAAGGATTTTCAGTGAGTTCAACTGTTGTATTATACAAATCAATACATAGAGGATGCTGTCTGTGATATAGCCCTGTTACAAAATAAATAAATGTAAATAAATAAATATTTCATTCTATCAGATTTTTGTTTGGAATTTGTAAGTGTATATCCCAGAAATAAGGCACATACAAGTTTAACTATAAATCACACATCTGTATACTTGTATATACTTGAATTGCAATATTATCTGTAGTCACTTGTCTGCGTCTGCCCAATTCCCTTTTAACACAACCCGAACCATTAGGCCACTGCTGCACATATTCAAGGCACATTCTTTTTACTATACTAACACAGACTTTTGGAAGAGTTAATCATGTGTAGACAGTCTAATGAAGCCAATGGCTGGCTTCATAAATTGGAAAATACAGGTATTTCCATAATCGCTGCAGTCAGAAGCCTTAACCACTAGGCCACACCTGTCCATATTCGTTATACCACATTTGTAAGTGTATGAGGATGTTTGTAGACCTTGATAACCTATGTTTAGACATTTAAATCATAAGAATAGCTTTCTTAGTTTTAAAATTATAGTAATATACTTATTTTTTGGTATTGGCCGCCGTTTTCGCGGGAAAAAAATTTTTCCCCGAAGTAGCCGGACCGGCAACCAAGCTAAAATGTAATCTTAGGATAGCGCCAACATGAATCCATAAAAAAACCTTGGGACCCAAGACATGTCCGGGTACCCCTACAGGGAACCTCGACTAATATGATGTAAAACTTTTATTGTTGTAGGTATGATCCTATACATGAAATCATTTTTCAGCAGAAGGTAATTAATATGTGCTGTAAATTTCAGGATTTGGCGCTGTCATGGGGGTCCATACCAAACAAGTACTAGATTATGATGTTGCGAAAAAAAGTGCCGCCAATGTGATATTGCTCAACATTTCTGTGTACATAAGGACCATGACTATAGGAAGACTTACTTTGGTTCTTCAAAGGGTATGGAATCGCACAGTGCTACAAAAATGTTCAAACGTGCCAATGACGTAGGATTGAATTACAAACGTCTCATTGGAAATGATGATGCTTCAACCATTTCAAGATTTCATTAAGAAGTAGATGAAAGTATCACTAAAAGTTCTGATTCAAAACACACTAAAAGGACACTGGCTGGCAAGCTCAAACCTCTGACAACAAAGCATAAAGAGATGACACAAAGTGTTGTTGATTACATGTTGAGAAACTTTATATTTGCAAACAAACAGAATGTTGGCAAACCTGAAGTCCTAAAACAAAGATTGCAAGCTATCCCAAAGCATATGTTTGGCAACCTTACAGTGTGTACTGATGATTGGTGTAGGTATCTTCAAGATCCACAAAACTTCAAGCACAGACGTCTTAGAAATGGGAATGATTTAACTAGCAAGGACTTGCAGGCTGACTTGATATCCATTTTGAACCTGTATGTAAACAATACTTACAAACTGGCACAAGATGGTTCAAGCCAACCTAATGAGTCGTTACACAATACATGTACGATAGATAGCAAAGCACCAAAGATAAGAGACTACAGTGGAAGTGCATCTTCAGATTTTTGTCTTGTTGCTGGTGTTGCTCAGAAGAATGTGGGCTATAGTTATGTAAGCAATTTGATGGAGAGTTTAGACTTGTCGCCAGGAAAATTTACTCTTGTGCACAGCCAAAGCATGGACAAAAAGAAGAGGAAGCTAGTAGTAAGGGAATCACTTGTTATAAAGCATTATCTATTACTTTCAGGCTTTGATGATTTGTTGACACAGCTATCTGCAGTACGTCTTGACAGCGAAGATTCCTTCAGTGCCTACATCTTAGCCAGACTCCGATATAGAACTTAGGCTAACAGGACTTAGTGTGCAGATGCATAATGGGCAAAGGGTTCTGGCCCATAATGGAGAAGTAGTTGAATCATCTGACTAGGAGAAAGTGCTAACAGAATTCAAGAAATGGCTTCCCCAAAAAATCAATTTTGCTAGCACATAATGAGAAATCCTTTGACAATCCATGCTTTCTACATGCTTCGAAGGATTCCAAGGTGGATTTCACAGATGCAGTTCTGGGTTTAGGAGATACACTTCCAATGTGTAAAGCAAGCTTTACAGATGAGCCATCTTACAAATTAGTTGCTCTCTCAAAGTCATTACTTGATTATGCTTATAATGCACATGATGCCTTGGCAGACTGCATTGCGCTGAAGAAAGTGGCAACACTTGCCCTGACAAAAACATCAGTTGAGGAACATGCGTTTACTTTGGAATCCTATGTGTTAGATTCTGCTTTGAAAAGTCAGGAACATACCATTCTTCTGACTTTACAAGATTTAGTAAACGAGAAGATTGTGTTAACGATCATGGCTACAAAGATAGCAGGTTCTGGGCTTCAGTTTGGCCACTTGAAAACTGTGTTTGAAAGGAAGGAGTATTATGGGGTTTCAGCTGTTCTGAAGGCCAAGGATAGTAGAAAAAAGGGGGTGAAGGTGACTTCAAAAGCCAGCATTATTTCTTCAATTTGTAGTTATTTTGAAAAGGAAATTAAGTGAGCGTCAGTTTAGGTTATATGTATATTTTTTTATCATATGCATCCTGAATGCAGTTATTAGTGACAAACATGTTTTTTGTATTGGACAGTGGAATATGTTACTTTTTTTTATATTTTTGGCATAGCTAAGGAAAAAAAATTTCTGTCAAAATGCGTAGTAATTTTGTTAAACAGTAATAAATGACTGAAGTTATGCAGACTTGTTATTTTAATTGGTTTAATTTGCTATAATGTGCCCATAACTAATACTTATAAATGAAAATTTCTTAAATTCCGCCATATTGGCAGCCATTTTGAAACAAAAGTAGCCCGGGCTAGGTCATTTTTTTTCGTTAATTTTCATGACCATATGATAATCTTTATATGCAACAAAAATGAAAAAAAAATCATCTGCTGAAAAAAAGTTACAGCCATTTTGTTTCAATTTCTTTGCAGGTTTTGGACTTGGAGCACAGCAAAGTATTGATTTTATGCAATGAAAAATAACAGTGATAAAAGACTAAAGTTTAGCAGATTTTTTATTTCAATTGGTTTATTATGCTATGTGCCCACAACTAAAACATAGAAAGAGAATTTTCTTAAATTTCGCTATATTGGCGGCCATTTTGAAAAGAAATATCGTAGACGAGGTTATTTTTTTTTTTCATTAATTTTCATGGCCATATGATGATTTTCTTATGCACCAAAAATGAAAAAAAAAATTATCTACTAGAAAAAAGTTATGATGTTGCTGAGAATTATTATACTCATGAAAACTGTGACAATGTCAACATATGAACATATGGTTATACTGTCTAACCGAAAATAATTTTTCCACATAAAAGCCATAACTGGGCCCACGGGTTGGTATGAACAAGGAGCGATGGGTTATACTGTAGCTAGTGTACTTTATGCGGAACAGGTGTCTAGATCGTTGTTGTCTTATTGAATTTTGTGAAAAATGGCCAGTCCTGTTAAAAATTGGGGGGAGAGGTCAATGACATGTTTGTTACTACGTACCGGGTAATTAAAAGCTTACAATGTTCACTTGTAGGTACCAGATGATGATACAGCTCAGAAAGTTTCAGAACAGTCGTTGGATGGGAATGTCTCAGCAGATAACTCTATGCCGACACAACGGGTGCTCGCCACAAGTAGAGGTCGACCGCGTCTGGCGAACTCGCTAGGATACAGCTACACATTTCACCGAGAAATCTCAAAAAGTAGATATAAATTTTGCTAACTCTGCAAAGCGATGGAATATTTAGTTTGCTTTATCCAAAAATGTGTATGGATTGTCGTTACAGGTACGTCTTACAGATGTTCTGTTCAGAATAAAACCACTGATTGTAAGGCATGGGCGTTTTCTGAGTCTGGAAGCGATAACTACAAGGAAAATTGTGTTGCTCACATTCACGACCCTCAGGTATGAAGCATACTTTACATACTTTTACATGTCATTCAGTATCTTTGCTGCACCTTATTCTTGATATATATGAACCTATATTTGTGGAATTTGACTGATTTGTGCCATTGAGCGCAATAAGGTGATGGAGAACATAAGAAAAGAAGGCATTGTTCAGCTTTACTCTTCGGGTAACAGAGCTGCATGGAACGCTCTGCATGAACACTTGAGTAAGTGCATCAATATGCATATGATTAATAATGTATTGAGTAAGTAAACATAATATTTACAGTGACAATATATAAAAATACAACTGATGTTTTTTTAAACAAACAATGTTTCTTCTCAAGGTGATGCGCCAGCACATGCCTTATCAAAGCAGCAAACTCTGGCAAGGATAACTAATAGATTTAGACAACACTGACGGCCCAAAGAGCCCCAGGACTTAAACTTATCGGCAGAACGCTTATCCCTTCCCCCCAATTTTTTTCAAGATGAGGTATCCAACGGCCGTCAAAGGTATAGATATAAAGATATATTTCAGCTGTATTTTAATGAATATATTTAATGTAATTCAAATGAATGATTGGACTTTATACAGAACATTACTTCAAATCATTGAAGTACAAATAACCAAAGTCAAGAACTGAAAGTAGTGTAGTGTAAGCCATCTACCGGTACATATCTCTCTGTTTTCATTTTGTAGGCATTTGATATTCTTCACAGATGCGCAAGCAACGTTGCTGAAAAAAGCAACATCCATCTATGTGGACGCAACCTTCAAGATTATTCGTCCACCTTTTACCCAATGCATTGTTTTCTATCCATGTCTTTGTACAAAATGGAACGTCTAAGGAACAGGTTCCGGCTTGTTATGTCTTCATAAGTGGGAAAAGTGCAATTGATTACAAAGCAGTTATGACAAAAATCTTACAGTGTATTGGGGTGAGCAAGATCCCATGTAAATCTTGTAAAAGTGTGTATGTGGGGAAACTGGCACTCGTGTGAAGGAACATATGAAGGCTGTGGATCAGAACACTAAGGGATCATTCACCAGAGCAGCGAGAAAAAAATCCCTCACCTAGATTAACAAGAGTGCAATTATAGATCATGCTAAGCAGAACAATTATGAGATAGACTGGGAGGAAGTGAGTGTTTTAGACAGAGAGAGTGACAGGAGGGCAAGAACCATCAAGGAAGTCATCAAGAAGTCATCACCTTTTCATCGCAAGAAGTAAGTAAGTAAGGTCGCCATTTTTTCCACGTAGTGCGTAGTGTGTCTAGTGCAAAGACTGAAAAGTTGCCAGAGACATTCGATGACTTTAACAGTGAAGTATACATACGTGTTATGAATGAGACTGAAAGCAGTATGTTTCAAGATGTTGATTATGACGATACAGCAAGCATGCGTGAACTTAAACAGTAAAATATACAGAATTGGATAAAATTTAGATAATATTACCAGCTAACTGACAAGTAATCGCTCAAAAGTGATATAGGAATACAGTGTTTATCTGGTAGTGTTTTAGTACGAACGTTATTTTAAAGTATGTCTACGACGAGGTCGAATATGACTAAGTCTAAGAAAAGATCTGTGTTAATTCCCGCCGGGAATCAAGATGGCGGCGCCCAGTGTAAAAAAAGGGGTCTAAACAAATCAGAAACTATTGACAATATTATTTGTAAATCATGCAGGAAAGTATTTACTAACGACAGCGATAAACTGGTTGAGTGTGAGAAGTGTGAACTGTGGGAATGCCAAAAGTGTGCTCTCCTCCAGGATATGGAGTATGCAGCTCTCCAGGCACCAGGATCTAAGATGCACTGGTTCTGTTCCGAGTGCGAGGAAGAAGCAGTGAAGGCTGTGAAGACGGCAGAGCTAATAAAAAATACTTGTAGACACTTCGTGGATGAACTCAGGGTGGAGCTGGTCCAGCACACGGAGGACCGTTGTAATGACCTGAAGGAAGGGTTTGATCAGGGACTGAAAGAGATTAAAAATACTTGTTCAATTATGGAAAAGGAATTTGACCACAAACTAAAAAAGTAAGTGAGCAGTGCAAAGCAAAAAAGCAACGAGTAAAGATGTGGTTAAAGATGTGGTTGAAGAGACACTGAATGAAATTCGGGAAAGGCAAGAGAGGGCATAATCTGATGTTTTTCAATGTTGAGGAGGACAAAGATAAATAGGGTGCTGAACTCAGAGTAGATGATGATAAAAAAGTGAAGCATATCCTCCAGTGTATGGCTATCAATGCTATCTCTGTCAGACCCAATCAGAGTAGGCAAAATATCCGGAGCGACTAGGCCACTGAGAGTGCAAGTGGACGACAAGAAAGACATAACCAAGATCTTAAGTTCGGCCAAACGTCTGAAGGGGATAGCTGGATGTGAAAGTGTGTTCATCAACAAGGACCGCACCCCTTTAGAGAGGGAGAACTGGAAGAAACTACTGTTGTTAAAGAAAGAAAAGAACGAGAGTGCAGGTCGCGAAGGAAAAGAACAGAATTGGACAATAAGCAACGGAAAGGTAGTTTGGGGCAAACCAAAAAAAGTGTAATTAGAAATATTAATGGTTTATCAAATTGTAATGTTGAAAAGGTAAAAGGACTGAAATGTTTTTACTCAAATGCAGATAGTTTGTTAAACAAAAGGGATGAACTTAAAGCTACTGTTGTGATGTATCAACCTGACATTATTTGTATTACTGAATTTGCTCCTAAAATAAGTATGGTGTCTGTTCAGGAGTCTGAACTCCAGATAGAAGGGTATGACTTGCATGTTAATATTACTTGTTACAAAAGAGGTGTTATCATATATACTTTTAAAAAATTAGGTGCTTCACCTGTTGACCTCAGTGAGCATGGGTTTTTTAATGAATCTGTCTGGGCCAAAGTTAACCTCAGAGATAACGATACTTTGTTAATTGGGTGTGTAAAATGTATACTTTTAAAAATCCCTAGACAGCTTCATGCAGGAAAAATTGTATTCATACTAATAATAATTACATGTACAAGTATATTCCTGTCTGTAAATTAATTCTAAAAGTAAATGTTTTTTTTAAATGACTTAACAGTTTTGATAAATAGTTATGATATCCCTAAATATGCATTGTCATCTGTATTAAATTATGATAATTGTATGAAAATTTTGATATACAATTGTAAATATGCTTTGTGAGCTTATGGAATGTTTTTAAATGTTTTTAATTTGTTTGTATTGAATAGTAACAGGCCTCTGGCCTAAAATGCTAAAATAAACTATACTATACACATGCGCAGAGATTTTGAAAATGGCAACAGCAGTTGTCAAAACTGTCAATCAATGTAAGAATTCATTGTGTTGTGTTAAGATGAACTTTGTAAATGTTTTAGATTAGAAATGATTTTGCCAAGATCATTAGAAATGATTATGCCAAGATCATTTTGAACTTTCCCAATTTATGAACATAAAGAAGGAGAAACTAATTTGGGATGCAATCCCTACATTATTCAGTGTACCCAATGAAAAAGAAGCTTCTCCTTCTTGAAAACACAAGAAATCAGGAAAAAAAAAGGTAAAATCCTAATCATTGTCCCCAAAAGGATAGATTTTTCCCAATGGTTTTGTTTATCAGCAATAAACACAAAATTATTGTAATGATTCATTATGTCATTATTTCAATATTGAGAACAAGAAGCATCCATTTTTGGCTCACAAGTCCTATGCAATTACTAGTAATAAAACTTGACTAGCAGAACCAAGTGATGCCTTTTTAGTAGTTTGTCAAGAACTGGAAAAGAGCTATGAAAACATGGTTGAGTATTGTATTCACATAGATCAAGTGAGATCCATTATTGTGTCTTCTATCTTGAAAAATCCAGTAATAGGAAAATTTGGATTCAAGTCTCATCCTAGTTGCATGTTGCAAAAGTTAACTGTAAATATATTTGTCACCATGAGGCTTCAACACACTCTTAGGCTAAATAAAATAATAGAAATTTTGTTCAAGTCATAAAGTCGAGACACAATAGCAAAACAATGAAATTGTCATATATATATATATATATATATATATATATATATATTTTATTATATATATATATATATATGTTTATATATATATATATATATATTGATTGTTTTGTCTATGTATATATTATATATATTAATTATATGTATATTTATTATATCATGTATATATTTTGTTTCCAGACTTAAGTTGAAAAATGCATATGGAAAATTAAGCAGGAAAAAGTATAATATAATATATATATATATATATTTGTTTATTATAATATCTATTAAGTTTACACACATTAAATTACATGTGAACATGTCCTTGTTTGTCTGATATGAATTGTAAATATGGACAAATAGTAAAATATAGAATATAGAATAGGGCTAATGATGTATAATAGTTTTTTTTAGATATGTTTGGATTATGATGTGTATTTTATCATAAACAAGTATCTGTGTTAGGTTTTGTATTGAGCTATAATATCAAAGCAAATGATATGTGATCTAATGCATTCTTGACTGTTCTAATCAATGAAAACACTTTTGACACACTTTAATACTACTTGTGTTATTATCAGCTTTTTTCTTCTCTTTTTTTTAACTCATAAGCCCATTGAAATTTTAGCTAAAGATCTGTAATGCAGCTAATTCACCATTGCTCAATTTACATGTAATGCACTGATACATCGACATTAAACAGACTTTAAATATATCTAAGAAAGACAGAGTGAGAATAATGGTGATGACAACACAGGCTAATAAACTGTATAAAATTGCTGAAAATAGCAACTTCATTAAGTACTATTAACAAGATTTTCTCAGTAAAATTAATGAATGTACCATTGCAAATCCACATGGTTGCATGGGTTGTAATTGTAGTAAAAACTCTCGCCACTATAGGCCCTTATGTAGAAAATTTTGTCTTAGCTGGCAAAATTCCTAGTTTTTTTTTGTTTGTTTTTCCCATTTAAAAGACCCTTCTAATGATAAATTCCATTGGCCCCGAATTTTCCCGGCATTTTTAGGGCCGTTATGACCTAAATTCAAAATGGCCGCTCCTGGTTTTGACAATATGTGCTAAGCAGCCATTCTGTTAATAAACCACATTACATTATTTACCATACTCTGGTAGGCATGAACTAATGACAAGAATAGTGATGAACAGTTTATTTTATGTAAAAATAGGATACCTTGGTTTCTTGAATAGCCGCCCAAGCGCTTATCAATTTAAAACTTCACTCCGCGCTTATTCAACCAGACGCTTAAGAAAAGCATTAAAAGGTAGAGTAATGTAGCTTTTACAGCTGGCACTTAATCAAATACCAGTGGTTGGTTGAGACTAGGCCGGTAATCAAGAAACTACAGTATTCGAAATGGTTGTTTATGCTAAGGTATATTAAGACAAAATTCATAATAAAAAAAACCTACTTTGATATGGAGACCTTGTCATTAACTCGTAAATTGTTGGACATCAATTAGTCTGGGTAGTCATAGTTAATCCTTGACAACACGTACTGTGTGTTGCAGCACTTTTCAGATGCCTCACAAGAGCACAATTCAGTACACTGAAGGTGGTTCACTTTACATGTGTATCTTGTACTCGCACAGAAGGTGACAGAATATTGACAGCTGAGGAGTTCTACAACAGTTTCTGTGGCTGCCTGAGCCTTCATATGTGCATAACGGATACTGTCCTTAATAGGCAAAGTCTTTGAATAATTATCAAAAACAACTTGGATAGCTGCCATTCCATCTATGATCAAAACATCTGCATCTTGCATTGAGGAAGATTGTGCATGGACAGCAAGTTTGATGATTTCATGGGCCAAGTCACTTTTGGCCTTGCATGTAATGAGACTACCATCTGGGTTCATAAGTGTGTAGTTCACATCCAGGAATTCAAACTCAGAAACAGCAGCATTCTTATCAATATCTCTTGCAGACTTGGCAATTATCATCAGTCTTGAGATCAGTGAAGCTGTTGAGCGTAACTGATACTCCTTTGACTTTGCTTTCAGGGTTGTCTTTTTTCAAGTCATCCCAGTTCAACAACTTGATCTTCTTCATCGGGGCCCATAGATTAGTAGTACCATTGATACGATCTCTGCAGAATTCTCTTCTCTACCCTCCAAATATTGAGGATGCTTGTTTCTGCCTTTTTCCTTATAACTTTCTTTGACAGGAGAGTATGGAGATATTCACTGATGTCACTGAAAACATTTGCAGGTTCAAGGACATCCTTTAACTTTTCTATGCTTTTCTCTTGCTTACTGTTTCTTGACTCATAATCCTCATGGTGTTTCTCACTGTCTACACTATTGTCAATCCCAAGCATTTCTTGTGTCTTCAGAGAAAGACGTCCTAGTACAGGTGCCGCAATAAGACAATAATTGAGAAGGGTAGCTGGCTTGTTTGTCAGGCCCTTGATTCCACCTTCTATTTTCAAGAATTTGTTCTGATGTTCCTGGGCCTGATCCAAGCCAATGCATGTGAATGGTGTTGATCCACTGCTAGATACAAATTCTACTTCTTGAGGCCTTGTTTAAAGCCCAGGACTGTCATCGCTAGCAGCATATGCCCTGGCAACAAACTCCAATATATTCTGCGCATAATCCAGTCTGTTGTTAGTGAAAAGTAAGTAGCTAGCTTCTCCAGTCTAGCAAAATATAAGTGCAGATTTGGCTCCTTTATTGACCTATGGAATGCGAGCAGCACCAGGACCTGTCGCACATACATCCTTGCCCATCGATACATAGGAAATGATGAATGAAAGCTGTCATAGTCCACAAACTGCTTTTCCAAGTTCAGACTCTCACAAAGGACTAGGAACTCATGGTGCTTCTTTTTGACCATGGCTTCTCGTTCTGATTTGGCGTCAAATGCCTTAGCAAGTCCCTTCATGGCAATTGAGGGTGGTTCCTTTACAAGTGGCCTTTTATTGAAGAATTCTACACCACGGTTATACTGGTTACCAACCAGAATTTGCCAAGTTACACCTGATATGTATAAATCTGCCTTTATCCAAGCATCCTCAAGGCCACTTCCTTCAATGGTTTTCCCCAAACAGCGCAATGCACATATTCTGATGTGGAATGATCCTGGGAGCAGCCACCATTTGTCTGCATGTTCGTTGCTAAGGTTCTCCAATTTCAGGACTCTCTGCATATCCATTGTAACCATTACACCGTCTGGTTCTTCTGGGTGTGCTAATCTACTGAGAAGGTAAACTTGTTCCAGTACTGTGACTAGTGTTTCAGGGGCATTCATAATGGGAAGTGTGTGGGGTGTGTCTGTCACGTCAATAGGACTCTTTTGACTAAGCAAAGAATTTATGACACTGGGCGAGTCCTTGTTGAGAATTTGACAATCTGTCTACATTGCCCGATTGCATCATTAAAAAGGAGACTATAGTTCTTGAAAACTGTTTTGAACTTTGAATTTTTGTATAAAGGTTTATGTTTTATGTTTTGTGTAATGTTGCAGAAGAGTAGTAGAAATAAATAAAATAATGAGACCGTACGCTGTATACCAAGCTCACTCAATTCTACAAATATAATCATAGAAGCCTCACATAAGTAGAACACAGGATTTGGCTGCCATTTTGAAAATAAATTCAAGATGACTGCTCCCTAAATTGGCTGTAAATTTTATCCTTATACATTCTCCTGGCCCAAAAATATTATTATGACAATCATGCAGTGTCCTTGACTGTTTTATCCCCAACATTTTATGGGTTATTAGAGTATTTTGGCGGCCATTTTGAATTTTTGCCGTAACCGCCAAAATAGCGACAGGAAAATTCCGGGCCAATCAAAATTTCTTTAAAATGGATCAATGGAGGGAGTGAAATGAAAAAATCAAACTGTAGGAACTTTGCCAGCTTTTTTACATAAGGGCCTAGACTACTAGGGGCGCTGCTGATTATCGTTTTTTTATTTGCACCATTGCAACTGCTGAGCTTGGCATCTTATTCTGTAATATCTTTGGTATGTCTCTAGTGTTTGAACACGGCTGGTAATGGGGTTTTTCCGTAGGTCAGATATTTATTAAAGCAGGTTTGTACGATGTTACTAGGCTATGAAAATAGTTGTGAAATCAATGAATACAAAGACCTCATTGCTAGAAAAGATAAGAAACCAATGATTACCATATAGAATAAAAGGCAAACTTTGTGCACGCTGTATAAAGTCAGTACACTTATCATCGCCCTCATAGATGTAGCACCGTACAATCACACGTAATAACCATTGGGTAGGAAACTTGGTGGTTCTATATAAGGTCAAAATCCAATGCTTATTCATCACCAAAATGGGGGTGGGCATTCAAATATACGCCCCTGGGCGTTTAAGTGTGAACTTTTTTCATTTTTGAATGTGCCAAAAAGGGCTGTTTTTCGGATATAAGCCCAAGGGCTTAATGCGTGAGAATATGGTATAACATTCTGCGCCAGCATGAAGAAGATGTGATATTCATTCCTTTCATCCACAAATTGCATTTCTTATGTATGGCAACTCCAATGTTGATGATACCAAAGGTTTAAAAAATGAATACTTACTTTGTGTCTGCTGAGCCTGAAAACAAAAGCAAAGAGATATTAACCGGAATACACATATGTACAGAAAACAAATCTTGAAAGAGTGCCTAGTATTGTAACATCACTGTAGTAACATCCGTATGAAATAAATGCCGGTCTTTAAATAAAGGTCCTTCATAAGGTATTTCACATTTAGTACAAGTAGTCCTTGGTATGCCAAAAATCTCCGCCTCCTAGTTCAGGCCCTTTTAGGTCAATCAATTCTAAAATTAGTATTTCAAATACATACATGTATAAAGAACATTGTAGAAAGGCAACACATCTAATCAGAATGAAAATAAAAACACATTTTAACTTCATCAAAAAAGGACTAAAGTACATCAAAATCTAATAATTAGAATGAAAATAAAAACACATTGTAATTTCATCAAAAGAAGGCCAAAGTACATGTACATCAAAATCTAATCAGGTCTGGAAAGTAGTACAATGAAGCTAAATATGAAATTTGGTGATAATAGGTCAAATAATTCTCCCAGTAGAGTGGTAACAAGGTGTTAACACGTATCGCTCAAAAGTTCGTCAAACGTAGGCCAAAGTACACCAACATCAATTCAATTGTGGAGACTAGTATAGTGAGCAACATTGTAAAGTTTAATGACTATAGGTGAAATACTTTTCCCAGTACAGTGGTAACAATTGTTTTATTCAAATATTCCATAAATCTTTCAAAAGTACTCAAACATCAAACATCAAATCACGTGAGCAGAGTGACATAGACATACCAAATGTCAAGTATGTTGATGATAAGTCATAAACTGTTCCCAGGAGACAGATAAATACGAATTCGTAATCATAATTTTTTAATAACACATCGTTATTTCATCAAAAGTAGGCCAAAGTACACCAAAATCTAAGCAGCTTTGGGGAGTTGTACAGTGAAGCTAAATATGAAGTTTGGTGATCATAGGTGATATACTTCTCCCTGTAGAGTGGAAACAAGGTATTTATATCTAACGCTCATAGCTTCGTCAAAAGTATGCCATAGTACAAACAAAAAAATTTGTGAGATACTTTTTTCCTCAAACAATACTTATTCAATTTGCAAAACAATAGCTCAAGTAGTCTTTGATTTATCAGCCTATTTATTTCGGACGGACGGACTAGAAATCTCCCTTCAGAATTATTTGGAAAGAATGCAAATATGAACATAACAAATACCAAATGCACAATGACTTAAGCTAGTTTCCATTGGCATGTACCCTTAAGGCAAAAATATTACATCATAGATTGGATTGTCAAAAAAGCAGTGTTCTATAATTCAATTATGCTAGTAGTACTTGGATTGGAAAAGGTTAAAAGTCATCAAAATACAAGGTCAATCACCTATCTTCACATGTAAGGAACATTATATCAGGAGCAATCCGGGGGAGCGATGTAGAACCAGAGCGTTTTTGAGGAAATGTCATTTTTATGTCTCCAAATAGAAAACACTATCATAAAAACTATGTTTAAAAAAAATTATATGAAATTACCACAAATTCAAAAATCATGACCTCAGATCATGACATAACAGACTATACTACTAATATCACAATTGTAAACACAAAGACATTTATTGAACTAAATAAGACTGACAACACCTGGAAGTGTATAAAAAATAAATACACTCACCAGCATGGATCGCTGTAGCTAGTAGCAACATTACACAATACCACATCCTTATCATTTGTAGAAACAACGGTATAAATGCTCACCAGAGACTATGAAATATCAACTGATGAAACAACAACATAAAATTGTATGGTCCGGATGATGCATTCCCCGCAATTTGAAAGCTGTAAACAGACTAATTCCACCAATTAATGTCAATGATGTAGCACAGTTCTGGGATTGGCATTCACCAAATTAGTGTCATATCTTCACTTTTATTGTCGTCAGTGGTAATGATAGCAATATGTTTTGTGTTAAACTGCCATCCTGCATCTAAAATTGATGTCCGTTCATCAAATAGACATTGCAGGGAAAGAAAAGATTCACTCATTTGTTGGTACGAAGCTTAAAGTATTTGGTGTTCTTTTCAAAAAATCCGATTTCAGCTTAGAGGTGCAGATACCTACATAACGCATAACCTTCACTTGTTGAAAAAAAAGCACAAATTGGCTTAAATGTTATTGTATACAACCTCTGTACAAAATAATTTGGACAGAAAAGAGATATGTCTTGTTTGCATTGAGACTGGGAATGCATCTGCTAATGCTTGCTTTTACTGTTTTTCCTCATGTCATGTGCCAGAATGAATGCCAATGGATGCACAAAAGTAGAACCCTGGGTTTCCCATAAGTTACAACCAGTCATACCAGTATAAGCCAACCACTGAATAAAAACCTTAAATTTGACTTTTATACCCACTGCCTCATGACTTTGTTTGTTGTGGGGGTGAAGCAGGTTTGGTGTGGATTACTAGATTTAATATATTCAGATTTGGACACAGGTTTATGCATACGCCCTTAATATACAGAATTAACTCCAATTAAAACCACCTCTATGATAAGATGATTTCTTTATTCTAAAGTGATAGCTAAACAGTGCAGTGTGGTAAACATAGAAAAAAAAGTATGACCAACTGATTTCACCCAAAGGGCTTTCTCTTATGGACAAAAAATGTTATTACAGCAAGTAGCACATTGTAATTTGAACTTCTAAATCTGGAGTTAACTGAACTATCTGAAGTATATGAAGTGCATTTGGAGGAAGCTAGGAAGGTACCTGCTGTGAAACAAAAATGTGCAATAATCAACAAAATAAAAAGAAAGTCTGTCAATAATGATGAGAATGACACTGGACTTACAATATTAAATGAAAAAGTGAAGGACGTTTTAGGTACAGCAGCTATTGATGGCATTGCAGATAGCTTCGATATGGATTCAGAACCAGAAATACTTGAAATACAACCTGAAATACAACCTGAAATGGACGAAATATTAAGTGATAATAGAGAAACCCCAGTGTTAGATGTAGAACCAAATGTTCCTTCTAGCTTGCTGCCCAACTCAGTCAATGCTAAAAAACCGAAAGTCATCATTCCTATAAGAAGTAAATATAAAATTGGAAATGAACTCTTGCAGATAGAAAAACAAAAGGTTGTAATTATGGAGGAAATGCTTGTAATTAAACGAAAAAAAACTTGATATCAATACCCGAATTGCCGATTCACTTGAATCACTCAATAAATTCATACAGGAAAATCAGGGGGCAGCGCTACCCCTAATGCAGCCTTACATTGAGCCCTTATCATCGTTTACATGTTTGTGGCCAAATGTTCACAAAGAGTGCCAATCACCCCGATGATGACATGTGATTTCTGTATGTTGAAATTAATATAGTGGAGATCTATGTACTGATATATGTTCTGATTGACAGGGAATCAGTGTTTCACTTATAAATATTAAGTGTCACTTTATGTTGAAACTATTAGTTTGTATTTAAGTGTTTGAGTAAAATAATTAAGTAGTGATAGAATAGGGATTGATTTTGTATTATACATTTTTTGTATTAATCTTATTGTTACAATAGAATTTGTATGTATTCAGTACAATTGAATTATGTTACTTTTCATTGGCTATGCTACATGTAGTTCATATTTAATGAAACATGCCTATTGTTGAAATCTGTGTTGTTATATTGAAACCATCAGTTTGTTATTAAGTGTTTAAGTAGAATAATTAAGTAGTGATAGAATAGGGATTGATTTTGTATTATACATTTTTTGTATAAATTTTATTGTTACAATAGAATTTGTATGGGGTAAAGAAAATAAAAACCTATTCAGTATAATTGAATTATGTTACTTTTCATTGGCTATGCTAGTTCATATTTAATGAAACATGCCTATCGTTGAAATCTGTGTTGTTATATTGAAACCATTAGTTTGTAATTAAGTGTTTAAGTAGAATAATTAAGTAGTGGTAGAATAGTGATTGATTTTGTATTATACATATACGTTCAAATATAATATTATTCAAATATTATCAAATATTACTTTTATTGATAAGTATACAGATAATATCTTAAATAGATGTTTTTTGTATTAATTTTCTTGTTACAATGGAGTAGAACAAATTAAATGCGACTTTGCCCACTGAGTGACCGAAGGCAAAAGCTCTTCAGATCAGGGAAGAAAGCGCCCATTAGATCAGGAGCCATCAGAATCAACATCCACTGAAGATCCCATACCATCGACATTTGCAGACACCGCTAGTAAAAAATCCAAAGTTGTTGAAAAGAATACCAGCAAACGTGATGATGATGAAGAGGAAGAAGATGGCACATGCCTTTTTTGCAACAAGCTATACACACAAGGAGGCCATTGGATTCAGTGTGATTTATGTGATCAGTGGGTCTGCAATAATTTTTTTTGCTGGATTTCTGTTTATTTAAACAATATTTATTTTTTGTGTTTTTTTAAACATAAATGCATAAATTTTGTAATTATAATAATGAAGAAGACTTCAATAAAACAATTCAATTCTCGTAAAGAAAAGCTAATTACCAAATTAATATTAAAGATTAAAGAATTCTAGAATTTTACATCATATATATAAGGACAGCTAGATATAGGAACTTACATGCATCTCTACGCATTCTTCTACGTACACATACATGTAAGTTTACAAATTAAGATTAATTTGGAATTAGAGTTGTAAGTCAAAGTACAAATAAAATACCTATCAATAGAAATTCTGATATTTTCTTCACAATCTACACATAATTCTATTTACAATTACCTAGCCTATGCTAAAATTCTATGAAAAAGTGCCTGATAGCAAAATAAATGTCCCCTCAAAATTAGGACTTGCAGATTTATATAGATTTCTTTTATCAAAAAGATAGAAAAAGAAAAAAAAAAAAGAAAAAAGATGGGTCTGCAAATTTTAAAGCTGTCGTTTGACCATTTAAAAAATGAACACAACTGATAAATAGTCTTGTGAATGCTGCTCAATGAAAAAAGAATTATTTAAGACCTCCCGGAAGCAATAGTTAGACCTTTCATCAAAATTAAACCATGCAACTCCAAGTGCATGCATGTCGTGTCAGAAGTTTTACCAAAGGCAACGTAAAAATGTGTAGGATTGAGAAAAAAATTAGAATACTCGGAACAATGTAAGAGAGAAGTTAAGCCATTTTACCGTACCCGCTCATTCTAACGCCCTCCTTCGTTTATCCGCCCACCCCCTATTTTCGATGATTTGAACTCAACAACACTGCACACAAGTCTGAAGTGTTTGGTCTCACAGACAGAAAAAATCAGTGACAAGTTTCTTGCTTTAGATATGCCATTTCCACATATATGGGTTTCATTTTTTACTACAAGAATATGCACCAACGGTACATACTATTTGAAGCTAGATAAAAATGCGTATGACAACTTGCACACAGTGATGGATATCCATTTCATAGTCATCGTCATATATCACGGTTATATACGCAGTTGCTATGAACGTGGACGTGTGAATGCGATATGAGAGGTGTGAAAGCTGTGAAAAACGACAATATTTCAAAAAGGCAACATGTAAATCAAAATTTATACAGATGGTAAAATAACACAAAATTATACATTTCATTAAATGAACATTGTGCCAAGCAGACACTGTTGAATATTTTGGTATTAAACATTAAAAATGTACTTGCAGTGAAAATATAAGTTATTCAGCAGAACATTGTAATCCGACTAACTGAAATGTGCAATTACACATATTAAAGTTTATTTTGAAGATATCTTAATGAAATTCACAATAAAATGCCTGGTCATTACATGTCATAATCCTAACATTATTCTCTACACCATACCTATTCTGATTTGAGACTATTACAGGTCAAACGCAGAATCATCAGCAAGTACATTTGCTGAATCTGCATCACCTAATTATGAAATTGTTGGATCTCAAGATTATCATGTTGAATTGAATCTTAGTGTAGATGAAATTCCAATATCCACTTTACACAGTAATAATACTTCTACTACATCAAGTGGTACCACTTCCAAATTAGGGGAATCTGAGGAAAAAGGTGTGAATAATGTACCTACTGAAAACCATGTTGAGAAACATTGTTCAAGTGAGAACATAACTTTGGATGTAAGTGATGTGAAAGGTCGAAGTAAAGGCAAAGAGACAGTCGATGATAACATTGCAGACCACATTAACATACTAGACAAAACAGAAAAATCGATTCCACTTGCATTACAGTTAAATGTGAAGAATTTGACTACTTTGAAAACTGCAGAAGGAGCTATTCAAACAAGCAATATAGAAAAAACAGGTGCAAGTAAATTAACCAATTTAAGTAGCCAGTCTGAAATCAAAGTTGATGCATTAGTTTCAAATACTCTTTTTGTCACTACAGACCAAGAAATACTACATGAGTTCAATTTGTCTCAAGATAAAATTAATGATTCAAGTGCAAATACGTCTCTTCATTTTGAAAAAAATGGAGATAACTTAGGTGATGAAATAGGCGAGGTTCAAATGAAGATCAACTTTGGTGGAAAAGCCTTCCTTGAAGAACATTTACAATGTGAGACCCAAATACCAACCTCTAAACAAGGAACAAGCATTTCTGAAAAAGATATCTTCAATGTAGAAAATCCTGTTGAAAAAACAATGACATCAGCAAATGAAGAAAATAATATTTATTTAGAAGAAAAGGCAAATGAAGTAAAAGTCTTTCAAAGGATGTAGTGACTGACAGTAACAAAGAAAATATTGATGGCACAACAGAAAATTATGAGGGCACTGGTACTGAAAACCGACACTGACCTTATCAAACTCATTGAACAGATTCAAGAAAGCATTGAACAAAAGAAGCCTGATGATATTCCCTGCTCTGAAGCATTAGAAAAAGATGGCGCTGGTATTGATGGTGAGAAAGCTAGAATGAGAGGATCAAGAAGTATCTCTCCGCCACTTGTACCACATACCAAACTGCAAGAGCAGAACGCGGGGATAACATATTTGAGCTACTTGCCCTAATGAACACAGTTAAAGATACTGTTAGTGATGATCATGTACCCAAAGACTATTAATCTTGGACGTGTATTATCATATTATATACATTTGTCATAATATATTTGTTACATTCACAGCCTTTCATTTCAAATGCAATAAATTGCTTTAACCGTTCTTTCAGGAGGAAAAACGATAAACAAACAAACAATCAAGAGCATATACAGTTAGACCATAGAATATTCACATTAACATATACACAATGTTACATTACAAAGGTCAATTTACCAATGCCAAGAAAAAACAACAACAAAGTTTTACAATGTTGCAGCTTAATTCAAAACATAAACCATGAAAGAGTCACACTAACTGAAAATTCTAAAGGAAATGGTGAGGGAACATGATAACGATATAATGTGGAGAGAAGGACGCTGAGTTGTGTAATTGGGACACCTAGCCCAAGGTTTGAGCAGTTGTCAGTCGTGTTTTCATGCTTTGAACTTGTTGGACAAAGTGAAAGAGGTCACAGAAGGACTGGGCAGTATATACTGATTGTGATCAATTCATACATTCTGTCTGATCAATATTGATATTGATTTTTGTGATTCATGTCAACTCTCACGTATCTTAGATACTGCATTTATAAGTAGATTGAATATACTATTAGAACATTCTAGAAGGTTGTGACATGTGTTTAGTTGTTATATGTTTTATTAAAATATCTAAAATATATGTATTTGTGTGTTTGTCCTCATTGTGCTGACTAGCCATTTCATAACAAAATTGGGGGCTCGTCCGCGATATGATCATTTTCAGTCAGTCTAAAATACACATTTATTACGTTTTTCTTGGCAATCCTGTTGGACATATTTCATGATGGCACAGTCAGCAACAGTGAAAGGATTCATGGAGGCACCAACTCCGGATAAGTTATTCAGGCGCACCTGCTGTGTCGTCTTCCGCGGTTAGGAAAATAATCAGCAGACACAAGAAAGTCTTCAAAATCAGTTAATTTTGTACTTATATGTCGTGCATCCGTCATACTCAGTGAGATCAAGGTATGTACGAATAGGATAGGTTATCTTGCATTGTGAAAATGGCCAGTTGCAGACTTCATAGTTCCCGGATGACCACTTTGGTTCCTGATGCAATACAATAATCTATACACTACAATATGAATATGTCAATAACAATTGGGACAGCACACAATATGATAAATGATCAAGTACGCTTGTAGGCATCCTTAAACAAATGGTGGTTCAACAGGTTTTCTTGAAATATAAAAGTTAACTACCTCAAACAACACGGATTGCTAGTAAGACAGAAGTGGCGATTGCCACTGACTTACCTCATATATAATACATATTTAGAGAGTATTTTGTAAAAGTTAAGATAAATTGTGCATTTCCGTGTTTTGATTGGCTTCCCGGAAGTGCGCAATAATTGCAGTGTTTGTGTCTTGTATAGACTGTTGCGCTGTATCTCGCTCTGCTTCGCTTTACGAGAGAGAGTGACCCGGCGAAGCGGAGCGAAGGAGAGACAGTGAAACAGTCTATGTCTTGTAGTTCAGCAGCTTGGGCTTGTCAGTGTTAGTAAATTGTAAACAATGTTTTTTTTATATTAGTAATTTTTAGAAAATATTTGGTAATAAATAACATATAAAAATGTATACAACGTTCAATACAACACAAGGGATGACTGTAGAATTATGGGTATAATGGACTATTTTGAGCGGAAGGATCCTCTATAACATGTTACAAGAACCCTCGGATTGTGCTATAAAAGGTAGGTATTTTCAGAATTTCGGGGTGTTCTCATTTCTAGAGCACCGGGTCAACTGCCATCACGCACAGACTACTAAAGAAGAGTCCTAGGAAGATCCTGAGAGCTAACAATCACGCTCGCCCATTCAACATAACAACACTAGAGGCAAAAATACTACTAATACACAGCATTCTAGTCCAGTGACCTAGTAAGCTTCGACTTCGATTTAGAATCCAAAGGCTATTAAGATTGCAGTCTCATTACCCCTGCTGGCCTTTAGTTTCATACTAGTAGTTTTTACCAGAGCCATTTATGTCCTGGCTGCTAGTTAATGAGACTAAGTCTACTAAACTATCAGTTTTTACCAGAGCCATTTATGTCCTGGCTGTTTAGTTGGTAGACAAGACAAAGGTCTTCTGCAGATGTTAGTTAATGAGACTACTATCTCTACTAGACTATCAGTTTTTACCAGTGCCATTTATGTCCTGGCTGTTTAGTTTGGTAGACAAGAGAATAGCCTTCTGCAGAACTGACGAGGCATTTTGATAAAGATATTTTAGTAGAGACATTCGTGATACAGAGACTCTAAATTAATTACAAAAGTGTCTGTGTGCTTCATAGTGAGTCAATCTCGAACGTTGGACAATTGGAAGTTTCAATCAACAAGGACAATATTAATTTTTATGAACATTTCTAATTTTATATATTTTAAATTAGTTGTACAAGTTTTTGTGAATAAAGTTTATGTTTTAACATATAGTTTGTTGTACGATCACGGCCAAACCTTCTACTAGTTCATTGACATCGTACCCCCGATCGTCACAGTGGTGCCTAATGCCAGGATCAACGGCCTGTTTTGTCTCGGGAAAATAAAAGCTATTTTGCAAGATGAATTTTTGGTCATTTCTTTTTTCCAAAAAACGTGACAATGAAACACAAGTGGAGCATGATAACTCTGATACATATGGCAATAGTGAAGGTGATACCCCAGAAGGGAGGGGAAACTCCACACCTAAGAAAAATAACACTCCTGATTTAAATTTTTCTGATGTATCAATGATTGAGGGAAGCGAAGAGGCTCGTTTTTCCAGTTCAGACACAACAAATAGTTCTACAAGAGTGTTTCCTCCAACACCACGTCGTGAAAGACTGTCTTCAATGACGGATGAAGGCTACAACACAGGCTCGAGTAATGAACGCTACAGACCAGATACTCCATATCCAAAATCAGTACGTTTTGAAAAACAACCTAAGTTCTATAGTCCAAGAGACAGCACGGGAGATGCAACTTATGCTACGGAAAGTGGTGAAAGTTTATGTGGTTCATCAAATGATGAGAGAGATAGAAGATATTCAAGACAAACTTTTGAATCATATAAACCAACTAAGAAGGGTCAAAGTAAAGGGTATATGCCAGACATTGAAGAAGATTATTTTATAGGAAACAAGGATAGCCTTAGGCAACATCGAACATCATTATATAATTATTCTGATCATACAGGTAAGACATCAACAAACAGCAGCTCTAAATTTTCACCACCTTCCTTTGTGTACATACCTGATGACTACTTCAAGACAAATACAATTTCAGAACTGCCAGAATACATGAAAGAGGAAGACAACATGGAACCAAACCCATTTTTTAGTCAAAGTTTTTCTTCCATGACACGGCGACGAAAGGAGAAAGAACCAGCCAAATATGATGGAAGAACTGATTTGACTGATTATTTGTGTCATTTTGGAAAAATTGCCAAAAGAAATGGATGGGCTTACACTGATTGTGGTTTGGAGTTAGCCACAAGTTTGATAGGTGACGCAAGAAGTGTTTTATCTGACCTACCCAAAGCAAAAGAGGATGATTATTTAACCTTAGTGGAAACCCTGATGCAAAGATTTGACCCCGAAGGAAGAGAATCTAAATATTCTTCAGAGTTTTTAGAAAGATGTTGTGGACCCAAAGAAGATCTTAATGAATACGGACATCAGTTACGCAGGTTAGCTAGGAAAGCATATCCCGGGCTCATAGTTCCTGACAAAATTATGATTGATGTTTTTATTAAAGGTCTGCCTGAGGAGGATATGATCAAACATGTATCATTAGCCCAACCTCAAACGCTGGAGGAAGCCATACAAATAGCCATCCGATGTGACACTTTTAAGAAGCGCAGGAAACAACTACAGGAGGCAAGTCAATACATTCCTAATACGCCACACCGAGCATCCTATAACCGACCACAAGGTCCCAGTTGGGGTAGCGGAAACAAGTCTCTAGCCACCCCTGCCTACAACCAGAAAATTGGCATACAAAATGAAAAGAAAAATGAGGATTTGAGAAATGCATCAGCGACATACCCACTTAATGCTCAGGGCCTACCGCCATCCAATGATCAGGCTAGAGTAACACCGGATGCATCCTGGAGTGGAGGTAGACCATCATTAACCTGTTATAACTGTCATAAACCTGGACACCTAATTGCTAGCTGTCCTGATAGATTGAATACTGCTGTTTATGCTGAAGTATCTCCACAAACAAGCATTACCCCATCAAGTGAAGATGAAAGGGTGTTGCTTCCAGATGAAGAGCAGCTATGTTCCATCAAGAGGGGCTGTTGGTATATAGATGCAGAAGTGACAGGTGTTTCTGTGGAAATGTTGGTGGATTCTGGTGCTGTTCCTAATCTACTAAATGAAAAGATCTACCAGCATCTTGGAGGGCAAGAGAAGTATCCATTAAGTTCACAGAAACGACAAGTAATTGTTGCCAATGGAAATAGTTTGTCTACCTTGGGGATATGTCGGATTCCTGTTACATTCTATGGAGTTACAATACCAGTCACTATGACTGTAGCTGAGCTGGATAGTGTAAATGCAATATTAGGATTAGATTTCTTGATTGAACAAGAATGGTGTCAAGACTTTAAGACAGGTACCCTTTTCAGAGCAACAGGGGAAAAACTCTACTGCCATCGAAGGTCACCACCAGGAAGCTGTCGCATCACAATACATAAAACAGTCACCATTCCACCCGGAGAAGGAAGAATTGTCGAGTGTATACCTACGTCGCTTACCTGTCTACCCCCAGGAGATTATGTGGTGGAACCTGATGAAAACTTTATGAACAGGTTTAGCTTACTGTTTCCCTCAACCATTATTACACTCAACAGTAGTAAGACTATAAATTTAACGCTGATAAATTTAGCTGAAGGACCAATGACAGTGACACCAGGTCTGGGAATTGGACGAGCTAGTACACCATTACAAGTATTACATCTGGATACTACAACAGCTGGTGATGTCGGAAACAGCTTGGACACATGTCTACAACAAGAGAATATTTCTAATACTTTGATAGAGTTGCCACAACATTTGCAGGACTTAGCTGCCAAGGCTACTGAGAAGCTAGATGATGCTACATCTGCTAAAGTGAGAATGTTCCTAGCTAACCATACAGATGTGTTTATGGAACCTGGTGGACAGTTAGGGCGAACTGATATATTAAAGCATCGTATCATTACCACAGGCTGTCCACCCATCAAACAAGCAGTGCGTAGACAAGGAGCAATTCGACGAGACCAGGAAGTACAGTGTATCGAAGACATGTTAAAAAATGATGTTATTGAGCCAAGTTCATCACCCTGGGCGAGTCCCATAGTCCTCGTGAAGAAGAAAGATAACACTATGCGTTTATGTGTGGACTACAGAAAGTTGAATGAGCAAACTGTGAAAGATGCATATCCACTACCAGACATTCAAATGTGTCTTGACGCTCTATCCGGAGCCAAGTATTTTTGCAGTCTTGATCTGGCTAGCGGCTACTGGCAAGTGTGCGTGGAAGATGAAGATAAGGAAAAGACAGCATTCATAACACACAAAGGATTATTTCATTTCAAGACCCTCCCTTTTGGCTTAACAAATGCCCCAGCTACCTTCTCCAGGCTAATGGAGATCGTCCTCCGAGGTTTACAGTGGGAGCATTTAATTTTATATTTGGATGATATTTTGGTTTTTGGACGTACCATCGAGGAGACATTGGACAGATTGAACATGGTTTTTAACAGATTGAGAGCGGCCGGGTTAAAAATGAAGACAGAAAAATGTGCATTGTTGCAGGAAGAGGTTATATTTTTGGGACATCGGATTAGTGCTCAAGGCATATCATGTGATCCCGCCAAGATTGAAAGTATTATTAACTGGGGTAACCTCCACAATGTAACTGATGTTCGCAGCTTCCTAGGCACAACCAATTACTACAGAAGGCACATTCCAGATTATGCCATGATCGCGGAACCCCTAACTGAGCTTACAAGGAAAAATGTAGAATTTTTATGGACGAAGGAATGTCAAATAGCATTTGAAACTTTGAAGTCGCGCCTGATTTCTAGTCCTATACTAGCCTATTCTGAGATGGGTACACCATTCATATTAGACACAGATGCTAGTTCCACAGGGATGGGAGCTGTCCTGAGTCAAGTGATAGCTGGTGAAGAAAGGGTCATAGCTTATGCAAGCAAAAACCTCTCGCCATCACAAAGGGCCTATTGCACAACATATCGAGAACTGCTCGCAGTGGTACACTTCACTCAGTACTTTAAACATTACTTATTAGGTCAACATTTTACCATTCGAACAGATCATAACAGCCTAAAATGGTTACATCGTTTTAAAGATGTGGAGGGACTTGTAGGGAGATGGTTAGCCCAGCTCAGTGTATATGACTATACAATCGAACACAGGAAAGGAAGCGCTCATGGAAATTGTGATGGATTGTCCAGACAGCCCCCTAGAATACGTCGCAAGTGCAAACGAGAAGTGTGTTTGGAATGTAGAAATTGTAGCAAAGACGAACAAGATAGAGACAAAACCCGATGTGCTGTAGCTGATGGAGACACTGCATATGTCTGTCAGGAGAATGTACAAGAGCCAGACACAAACATGGAATCGTGGCTTGGGGGTTGGTCAAGGACTGAACTTCAGCAACTACAAGACAATGACCCTTAGGTCTAGGTCTAGGTGATAACTGGCAGGAAGTTTCCTTATCATGCCAGTGGAGTGTGTGGCTGCTAGTCCAACAGCTCCTCAGTAAGCCGGCTCTTAAACTGATCAATAGAGCTGGCCTCTGCGATGGACGCAGGTAGCTGGTTCCACTGAGGAACTGTTCTGTACACAAAGGAGTTTTTCAACTCCTCAGTCCTGGCTCTCTTCACCCTCAACTTCCGATTGTGCCTGGCCCTTGTCCTTTGATCACTACGATCCAGATGTAGTTGTTCGGTGTCAAGGCTATCTCATTGTTCAAGATCTTGAACATGTATGACAGTCTAATATCTTTCCGACGTCTCTCCAGGGTGGGCCACTTCAGCTCTCCTCTCAGGCGTGTAATGCTGGTGCGTTCCCGTGGTCTTAGTCCGCAAACCCAGCGTATTGCCCTGTTCTGCACGCGTTCTAATGCCACTTTGTCTCCTTCCAGGAAGGGATCCCATGTTGCTGCACCATACTCTGCGGCTGACCTTACGAGGCTGAGGTAGGCTACTTTCCGCAGCTCCTGTGGGCAGTTCTTGAGGTTCCTACGTAGGAACCCCAACCTCCTGCTACACTTAGTAACTGTGTTCCTGACGTGTTCGGTCGATCGTAGACTTTCATGGATCAGTATCCCAAGGTAAGTAGCGCTGTCCACATGATCCAGAATGGTTCCATCGAGCTCATAAAACCTTGAAAGAGGCTGCTTTTTTTCTACATTCCCTTATATATCTCAAGTTATTGAATGGAAAACAATTATGGAGGAAAAACCAGATAAACATGTCTTGAAGATGGCATCACCTACTGTAAGAACTTTGTGTGCGCACTGGGAGGATTTAGGCATTTTTAATGGAATTTTGTACAGGCGTGTGCAAGATAAGTTAGACTCCTCTGGTGTACGCTACCAGTTGATAGCTCCAATGGAGTTGCGAGAAAGTATTTTCCACTACCTACATAATATACCGAGTGCTGGACATCTAGGAGTTACCCGCACTCTGGCAGCTGTGAAACTTCGCTTTTATTGGCCAGGGTGTAAAGAAGATGTAACCAGATGGATCAGGGAGTGCGAGGTATGTGCTCAAGTAAAATCTGGACCCAGGAATAGAGCTACACTAGTGCAAAGTTCTACTAGTGCGTTTCTGGAACGAATTGCAATTGACATAGTTGGACCATTACCAACGTCTGAGAATGGTAATAATTATATTCTTTCCGTGACTGATTATTTCACAAAATATGCGCAAGCCTACGAGTTAGAAGACCAGACTGCACAATCTGTAGCAGATATATTGGCTACAAGGTTCTTTTCCATATTTGGATGCCCCACGGAACTACACAGTGATCAAGGAAGAAATTTTGAAAGTCGCCTATTTCAAGAAGTCTGTCGCCTCCTTGGTATAGTAAAAACTAGGACAAGCCCGTATAATCCTAAGTCAGATGGACTTTGTGAGCGTTGGAACAAGACCTTACAACAAATGCTCAAGACTCTGGCCAATGAAAACAGGGATAATTGGGATGAAATGTTACCATATGTAGTAATGGCATACAATGCCACACCGCAAGAAAGTACAGGACTGTCTCCTCATCTTCTCGTTTTTGGAAAAGAGATGCAAGTACCCCTGGATGTCATGATAGGTCCACCACCTATCCCGCAGAAATATCGATGTAGCAATGAATATGTGGTGTGGTTACAAGGTGCACTGAACAAAGCTTATGACTTTGCTCAACATAACCTCGGAAAAGCTGCTAAGCGACAAAAGAACCGTTACGATGCATCATGTAGAGCCCAAAAGTTCCAGGTTGGACAGTTTGTATGGAGATGGTACCCCCCTTCCGCTAATCAAAAGTTGATAAAAAGCTGGCAAGGAGTCTACAGGATAATCAGTCTACCTTCAGAGGTTAATTGTGAAATTCAATTAACACCAAATAGTGGTAGCATTATTGTCCACAACGACCATCTAAAAGCACATTATGGCAAGACTCCACCGGCATGGCAAGTGGGTACCAGTGAAAATGATGATTATGACGCTGATGAAGAAGAAGAACCCGCGTCTCCAATAAAACCTCCAAATCGGGAAGACGACAGTGATGGGGAGCAAGGAGATGTAATTCCTCTACGTCGCAGTGGTAGAACCCGCAGAGGGCCCGTCCGGATGGATCTCTAAGAAAAGAAAAACAATTACAATGTTAATGAAGTCGTTAAAAAAATTTAAAAAAAAATAAAAAAAATAAAAAGTTAGTTTTGGCACAATGGCACCACTGGTATCACACTTTTAAAAAAAAAAAAAGATCTCTCTTGTGTCCCTATATGTCCTATTTTTAACTATGTTCCTGAAAAAAAAAAAAAAAATCTGTCCCTCCATTTATGATGTTTTATTTTTTTATTTTTGTAGAAAATAAAAACAAAAATGCCTTTCTGGTGTCGGGAGTGTGGGTATTGCGTTGACAACGTTAATATGCTTCAGGATCACAGGATGCGGAGGCATCAGATAAAATACTATCAATGCCCACGGTGCCCGTATGTGACAGACGACAAACTATATCTTATAAATGCGCACTCTACTGCTAGACATAGGGGTTATGCTATCAGGGAAGACGAAATAACCCTGGCATTGCTGGCTCCAACAAGGATTGCAACTCGGCCAGAGCTCACTAGCGACAGGAGAAGCCGCCTAGACAGAGGTGAGAGAAGACCTCCATATACACAGAACACCCGTGTGGAGCACAGAAGCAGATCTGGTGAAGAAAGGGCCGGGAGTGAGAAGAGTGACGGGATAGGTCGGCCGAGAAGTCACTCCACTGAAAGAAGAAGTGGAGAATATGAGAAAGGTCAAGGAGATAGAAAGGGAAATAGAAGAGAGAAGAGTGAGAAAAAGGAGAAAAGTGAGAAAAAGGAGAAAAAGGACGACCAGACCCCCAGTACCAGCACGAAGGAAGTTGTGATTGTGAAGAAAACGGCCCAAAACCCTGATGTACTGTTACAGGAACAGAGGAAGGTAGTGTTGAAAGAAGAGGAGGTCAAAGATCAAGAAGATGAGGTCAAAGATCAAGAAGATGAGGTCAAGAAGATGAGGTCAAAGAAGACGCTTCTTCCTCTGACGACTCGAGTTCAAGCTCCTCTTCCTCAGATTCAGAGGAAGAGGAGGAGTTGGGTGCCCCACCGAGGGTAGAGGTACTGTCCGATAATGAAGAGCCAGTGCTTTCAGCACAAAATATTTTGGAGATCCATCACCCCGATGGAAGATTAGTGGTACACAAATCTCAGGAATGGCTACCAAAGTCTGCATTTAGAAAAAAAAGGATACACACATTACTTTGACGACGCCCATCATTCCGCCGCCGTTTCCAAATCAGGAACAAGTTAAATTGTTACATCAGTGGGTGGGAGGTGCCCTGTATATGGGTGCGGTCCCTCCCAAAACCAAAGGCAGGGGGAGGGGCACCCCACGTAAGTGAATTACAAGTGTTTTTAGTGATAGATGCATAATAATATTTAGGACAAACTGTAGTGTTGTAATCTGTGTGTGATGCCATGGGACTAATGTTAGTTGTAAGGTGTTAGTTAAGGTTTATTGAATGTGTAGGTTAAGTTTTGTATGATATTTGCCCTGAAAAAGATTTTTTTGTTTTGATTATGATATTTTTAATGTATTATGATGATGTGATTCATAATGGTTTTGATAATGTAAGAATATAATTTTGTATTTTTTTTTTCTTTTGGATATGTACTAAAATAAAAATAATAAAAAAAAATATATATATGTTCTATTCATCTAACCAATATATAAAGAAATAAAGAAATGTTTATTATGTAAAAAAAAAAAAAAAAAAAAAAAAATAGTGGGGAGGAGTGTGGCGATTGCCACTGACTTACCTCATATATAATACATATTTAGAGAGTATTTTGTAAAAGTTAAGATAAATTGTGCATTTCCGTGTTTTGATTGGCTTCCCGGAAGTGCGCAATAATTGCAGTGTTTGTGTCTTGTATAGACTGTTGCGCTGTATCTCGCTCTGCTTCGCTTTACAAGAGAGAGTGACCTGGTGAAGCGGAGCGGAGGAGAGACAGTGAAACAGTCTATGTCTTGTAGTTCAGCAGCTTGGGCTTGTCAGTGTTAGTAAATTGTAAACAATGTTTTTTTTATATTAGTAATTTTTAGAAAATATTTGGTAATAAATAACATATAAAAATGTATACAACGTTCAATACAACACAAGGGATGACTGTAGAATTATGGGTATAATGGACTATTTTGAGCGGAAGGATCCTCTATAAGGTGTTACAAGAACCCTCGGATTGTGCTATAAAAGGTAGGTATTTTCAGAATTTCGGGGTGTTCTCATTTCTAGAGCACCGGGTCAACTGCCATCACGCACAGACTACTAAAGAAGAGTCCTAGGAAGATCCTGAGAGCTAACAATCACGCTCGTCCATTCAACATAACAACACTAGAGGCAAGAATCCAAAGGCTATTAAGACCCCTGCTGACCTTTAGTTTCATACTAGTAGTTTTTACCAGAGCCATTTATGTCCTGGCTGCTAGTTAATGAGACTAAGTCTACTAAACTATCAGTTTTTACCAGAGCCATTTATGTCCTGGCTGTTTAGTTGGTAGACAAGACAAAGGTCTTCTGCAGATGTTAGTTAATGAGACTACTATCTCTACTAGACTATCAGTTTTTACCAGTGCCATTTATGTCCTGGCTGTTTAGTTTGGTAGACAAGAGAATAGCCTTCTGCAGAACTGACGAGGCATTTTGATAAAGATATTTTAGTAGAGACATTCGTGATACAGAGACTCTAAATTAATTACAAAAGTGTCTGTGTGCTTCATAGTGAGTCAATCCCGAACGTTGGACAATTGGAAGTTTCAATCAACAAGGACAATATTAATTTTTATGAACATTTCTAATTTTATATATTTTAAATTAGTTGTACAAGTTTTTGTGAATAAAGTTTGTTTATCACGGTCAAACCTTCTACTAATTTTAACATATCACACCAGTTTTGTTCCGGAAGCACGAGATGCAGCAGAGTTGCCATGCATGCTAACAACATTGATAAAACTGCATTTTGTACCAGAAATGGTCTATATGAGTGGCTCGTTCTTCCGTTTGGAATCAATTCAGGTCCTTCTTCGTATCAAAGGCTTATGAATGACGTCTTAGGGGACATGTGTTATGACTCTTGTCTTGTATATATCGATGATATAATTTCTTATGGACGTGATACTGAGACTACGTTCAAGAGACTAAGGGAATTGTTTGATAGAATACGTACTGCATCATTAAAAATGAAACCCAATAAATGTTGATTATTTAAAAAATCTGTTGAATTTCTCGGACATAAAATTTCAGAAGCAGGCATAGAGGCATTACCATCAAAGATAAGCATAATAGCAAACCTGGGAACACCAGGAACGAAGAGAGGTGTACGTACAGTATTGGGCATTTGTCGTTATTATCGTCGACATATTCCGAAATACAGCCACAACGCTAGACCACTTACGAGACTTACAGCGGATGGTGTACCATTCATTTGGAGTGACGATTGTGAACTTGCCTTTCAGAAACTCAAACAGTCTCTAATATCTTCCCCTATATTAGGCTATCCTCGCAATGAGGGAAAATGGGTACTAGATATTGATGCCAGCAAGGTGGCACTCGGTTGTTGTTTACAACAAGAACAAGATGGCGAACTCAAGGTCATAGCTTATGGCTCTAAAACACTGACTGAAAGTGAATCAAAATACTGTACTACAAGGCAAGAACTTTTTGCCTTGGTCTATTTTGTAAATATAAATGCTATATAGCCAACTCAAAGTTTCTAGTCAGAACCGACCATAGCGCACTTCAATATTGGCAACGATTCAAAAATCCTGAAGGTCAACTAGCTCGTTGGCTGTCAGTTCTTTCTAATTATACATTTGATGTACAGCACAGAAGCGGCTCCAAAAATTCCAACGCGGACAGTCTATCACGATTCCACGAGGAATGCATTCAACTAGGCAAAAAGAAATGTTTTTGTAAAACATTTGCGGATTTGGAATTTGAACCTCCAGTGGCACTGGATTTGCATTACTACACTGACCGAGGTGTTCAGACAGATGCTACACAGGACTAAGAAATCTATCAATGCAACAGGTGTGTGGATATCAATAACATTGAATTACTAGAGCCTGACAGAGCTGAACAACCAACACAAACTTCTGTGTTAAGACACGTAGAAGTAACTCACAATCGTCACATCACTATACTTCCAACTCTTTCCACTGATGAGCTCAGAAAAGGTCAGCAAGATGACCCCGATATAGGCCCAGTTTTGGAATTATTGAAAAAAGTTAAATCAAAACCTGAATGGCAAAACTTATCACACATGAGTATTGAATCAAAAATTTTGATTACAGATTGGAACAGACTCGTTCTAAAGGATGATTTACTTTACAGAGAGTGGCAAAATGATAAGGGTACTAGATGCTGGTTACAACTAGCTATTCCCCAAATTTATAGAGAAACAGTTATCAAACAAGCTCATGATCATGTTACCTCAGGTCATGTGGGCACTACTAAAACTATCCATAATATACGAATAAGGTTTTTCTGGCCTAGAATGAACCAATTAATACGCCAATACGTGCAGTCATGTCATGTGTGCCAATCAAGAAAATCACCACAGAAACTCCCACGTGCACTAATGGGAAAGTACATAGTAGGAGCCCCATTTGAAAAATTACACATTGATTTCACAGGTCCTTATTGCGAATCAGATGCAGGCTTTCGTTATGCATTGTGTATTTGTGATGCCTTTTCAAAATTTACAATATGTGTTCCAGTGAAATCGATGGGTGCCAAGGAGGTTTGCCAGGCTTTGATACAAAATTGGTGTGTTTTCTATGGTATGCCACTACAGATACATGCGGACAGGGGGACAGCATTTGAATCAGATATGCTAAAAGAATTATGCCATCTTCTGGGGCTAAAGAAAACTAGAAGTACCGTGCGTAACCCTGCTAGCAATGGGCAGTGCGAAAAACCACAGAGAACCATAATTCAAATGTTGAATTGTGTTGCATATGATAATCCGCTTTCATGGCATGACCTGCTTTGGCTCTGCTGCCTGGCCTATAACAACAGTCTACACGAAAGCACGAAGAATGCACCATCAATGATATTATATGGTAGACACCTACAGCTCCCCATGGATCTCATAGCACCACTACCAAAAAAAAAAATCAATGGGCTGGAAATATTAGGTACAATGATGAGTATGTACAAAAATTACAACAAGCATTGCATGAAATTCATGAACAAGTTAGGCTTAATTTAAATACTGCACACCTAAAACAAAGCAAGTACTACAACGGAAAGCTGGCATATCAACAGTATGAAATCGGTGATCAAGTATACTACTATAATCCAATTAAGGGCAAAGATGATAGTAAGGGCAAATTCTATCCATGTAAAGGTCCCAATTGCATAACACAAAAATTATCTGATTGTCTCTATCGCATTCAAGAAGATAAATGCAAAGCGTCATACATTGTACACCATAATAAATTGAAAAAAGCAGTAGCACAAAATAAGACTGACAATGCTTGGGTCAGTGAGATAAGAGTACCCAAGTTAGATCTGTCAAACTTGGATGAAAGTGATGCCAATACACCCAGCACTAGCCAACGACCTATCAGATCATCAAAACCACCAGATAGACTTGGAGAGTGGGTGTAATTCAGATGTTTTGTACATATACACTGTAGATATATAATATTGTAGTTATTAAACATGATGTGAGAAATTAAATTTAAAAAAAAAATGTATGAATCTGATCTAGTTCTAGACTATTATAACAATATATCCACAGCAATACCTGGCATTTATCACAAAGATTGCTCAATCCAGTATCCAGAATGTACCTCAGGCACTTTCTCACAGAAGGAATCACGATGGCAGTTCATATCAGCTGTATTTAATTTATATTAAATAAAAATAATACAGATATACCTCAGAAATGTGAGTGCGCATGCGTGGCGAAAGGACGCGTTTGCCGCAAATAGTCTAAAAATGTGCAATAAACACTATTAATAGTGCCACAGTGGATACGGAAACAGAAGGAAACAATTGTACAGTGATAGTGATACGAACAATGTATCTTCTGTGCGTGGTCTGCTTTTACCAGAGCCACTAGGAGAGTTGGAAGCGCTTGCATTTGTTTAACACCCATTATCGCTCACACCTAGTCAAGCTGTCATGTTGCATTCTACATGTACACTGTTCACACTGTTCAGCATGACTCTGCTGCTGTTTCAATACTGTCATGCCACTAACCCAAGGCATACGTCAGCCAACACAACCCACTTGATGTCAAACCTACCAAGAAAGCTGCCTCTACATACACCTGCCATCATTCTGAGGAAAAAGCACTGTCACCCCAGCAGGCAGAGGTTGGATAGACGTTTGATTCTCCTCCTCCTCATAATCAGCGGTGTTGTGCACCCAAACCCAGGCCCTGCCCTAGGTGCTAACGTGTTTCCATGTGGTTGGTGTGAGACTAAATGTGGATGGAGTTGCGAGGCCATTTGCTGCGACAACTGTAGCATCTGGTTCCATAGGTCGTGCATCAGCATGTCGCAGGAGACCTACAGGCAAGCAGGAGGATCTGACGTGTCATGGCGATGCTTCCGATGTAAGTCAATGAACATGACTTCATGCTATCATGCATACAACGTCTCCACATCGAACTCATTCAGTGTGCTTCGTGATCTCGACAACTCTGTGTTTGACCCTCCCAACACATCAGTGGGTTCCCCGTGTAGTGAGTTCGATCCAGGGATGGCTAGTTCACCACGCTATCATGCATACAACATCTCCACATCGAACTCATTCAGTGTGCTCAGTGATCTCGACAACTCTGTGTTTGACCCTCCCAACACATCAGTGGGTTCCCCGTGTAGTAAGTTCGATCCGGGGATGGCTAGTTCACCACGTGGTGGGTCACGTAGGACAAACTCGCACCTGACGTCACGCTCCAGCAAGTCCAGTAAATCCAGCAAGCATAGCAGTTCTGTGCAACAGTACCGAGACAAGAAGGACAAACTAAGGTTCCTGGTGCTGAATGCTAATAGTGTGAGAGGGAAAACTGCCGAACTGGAACATATTTGTGATTACACATGCCCAGACATTGTCATCATATCGGAGACAAAGCTAGATAAGACAGTGTACACGGCTGAGTTCCTCCCAAAAAACTATACGGCTGTGCGGAAGGACAGAACCTTGCATGGGGGCGGTGTCTTAATTGCTGTCCGAAGTGGTCTGATCATGGATGAAATACCATTGCGAGACGTGAGTGAGGATTGCGAACTGGTGTTTGTGCGTTTAAAACAGGCTGGAGGAGCTCCGCCGTTGATTGTAGGAGCATACTACAGACCCCCATCAGACAACCAAGTAAATGTGTCACTAGGCAATTTGGAAACAGCTTTGCAGCAGGTCACAGACATTACCGGCAATAGTAAAGCCACCATAATCCTTGCTGGTGATTTCAATTGCAAACAGATCTGATGGGACACTCTGAGCCTGCATCAGCCAAACGCCATACCCAGTATCTGTGAGAAGTTGATACAGCTCACCATAGACAATGGCTTGACACAGATGCAACGTGAGCCGACACGACAAAATTCCCTGCTTGACCTGTTTTTCACCTCCAACGCTTCTCTGATCTCATCAACTGACACCATTCCAGGCATCTCCACTGACAAAGATCATGAAGCCATTGTGGTGGATGCCAGCCTCCGTGCACAGCTGACAAAGAAGGCCCCCGGAAAGTGTTTCGCTGGAGTAAAGCTCAGTGGGGCAAAATGAAGGAGGATACGGTAGCCTTCACAAACAAGTTTGTTAGCTCGGACCAGGAAAGTACAGTTGATGATCAGTGGGACCAGGTTGAGAAACACATCGCTGACATGTTATCAAAGTACGTGCCTACATCAATGACAAGGACAAGGCACGACCAGCCCTGGCTCACTAGAGAACTGAAAAGGATGTGCAGGAAGAAGCACCGATTGTACCGGAAGTGGAAGAAACTGAAGCAACAGGGCAAACCATGTTCAAAAGCCAGAGAGTCGTACAAAAGAGCCCACCGAGAGGCAAACCATAGCCTCCAGTCAGCACGCTCTCAGTACATCAACGGCATTCTAGAACGAGGTCTCGAAGAAAAATCCACTAAACCTTTCTGGCGCTACATCAAGGCACAGAGAACCGAAGAATGCGGTACAGCCCCGCTGAAGGAAAACGACCAAGTACACTCCGACCGAGTAGGAAAGCCTCCATCCTGGCACGTCAGTTCAGCTCTGTGTTCACCATCGATGATGCCAATGCCGAAAACACCCGCCTCCACGGACCAAGCATACCACCCATACCGGACGTGACCATCAGTGAAGCAGGCGTGATGAAACTACTGAAGGGCGTCAACCCAAGCAAAGCTGCGGGACCCGACCAGATTCCATGCCGCATACTCCATGAGCTTCATGTCGAGTTGGCGCCAGTCTTCACAGCTTTGTTTAGGACTTCCTACACTTCTGGAAAACTCCCTTCAGTGTGGAAAACCGCATGGATCACTCCGGTATTCAAGAAGGGAGCGAAGTGCGAGGCGGCGAACTATCGACCTGTCAGTCTGACATGTGTTGCCTGTAAACTATTGGAACACATACTGTGCAGCCACATACGGAACCACTTGGATAAATACAACGTGCTGTCACCATACCAGCATGGGTTCCGTAAAAAGCTGAGCTGCGAGTCCCAGCTACTAGCAACCACCCATGATCTGATGTCCAGGCTTGATCAAAAGGAAGAAATTGACATTGGTGTACTGGATTTCTCCAAAGCGTTCGATGTGGTGCCACACCAAAGACTGATGAGGAAGATCCGCCTCTACGGTATTAGTGGGCGAACCAGTGACTGGATAGCTGAATTTCTCAACGGCCGCACCCAAAGTGTATTGGTGGATGGTGTACGCTCCCACCCAGGCAGTCGTACTGATGGTGATCCTGTACTGTCAGGTGTACCTCAGGGAACAGTTATGGGTCCACTGTTGTTCCTATTGTACATCAATGACCTGCCATCAGTGCTCAGCCCATCAACTGCCTGCTGCCTATTTGCCGACGACTGCCTAATCTACAGATCCATCATCTCCAACGAGGACCAGGTCACCTTGCAAAGGGATCTGGAGGCACTCCATGACTGGGGACAGACATGGGGCCTCCGATTCAATGTGAAGAAATGTAACATCCTACACCTTGCAAGGCAGACCACTAGACCAGTGAGGTTCTATACCCTCGGTGGAGCAGTCGTCGGCGCAGTGTCCAACGCCAAGTACCTGGGAGTGACTCTATCCGACAGTCATGGCACGAGAGCCTCCCAGTGGAAAACCCACATCACTGACACAGCAGACAAAGCAAGCAAGAGGTTGGGCTTTTTGCGGAGGAACCTCAAAGGAGCCCCGTATAAACTCCGCGAAATAGCCTACCAAACACTGGTTCGATCGTCGCTGGACTACTGTGGTGCGATCTGGGATCCCACGTCGAAAGAGGACATCAATGCACTTGAACGTGTGCAGCGCAGAGCAGCCCGCTGGGCCAGAGGTATCCGAGGCACTACATCGGTTACGGTCCTCTTAAAAGAGCTCGGCTGGGCTACACTCGAGACCCGTCGTAGGAACCAGAGACTGGGCATAGTGTTCAAGATCCTACATGGTGATCTGGCCATCCCCTGGGAGAGCGTGGGCATCCATAGACACACAGGAAGAACCACGCGAGGAGCACACCATTGGAAATTGAACCGAGCAGCTGCCAGTGACAAACACTCTCCCCTGTGGCACGCCACAATACCACGAACTATGTCACAGTGGAACCGTCTTAACAGCACAACGGTGGACACCGACTCTTTCGACACCTTCAAGAGTCGGTTGACCAAGGAACTATGAATGTGCGCCCTCACACCCATCCGCGTGTTGCCTCTTATGAGGAGGCCAGTTTTAGCATCATTAATTTATTAATATTTGAAATGCGATAAGATTGGAACATATGCCTTGGCTGGATATGTGCACATTGGAAACATTAAACTCAAATATTGTAAAGGATGGTGATGAAAATATGCCTACCATGTCCAACTTATCACGTCCCTAAACCAAACAATAAAAAAATCCCTAAAAACAAAACAGACACTCAGTAAGAAAATATAATCTCAACACAACCAGTGCATAAAAGACACCATAACTTAATTTTCCCTACAATTCTGTATTTGCAGAAAATGGATTTAACTTTAACTCCAGGAGAGGATGTGTTCAAAACTCCACACCAAGTGATTTATACCATTCCTGTGTCGACTAGTGCCGTCATGTCAACCCCTGAAACAGTTACGGCTCCTTTCAAATGCAAGATGTGCCCAAAAGTGCTAACTACCAGCTCCAACCTGCACCGGCACATGCGCAATGTTCACAGGAACAAAGAGAACACAGTGGAGTGTCCGGTGATCGGATGTCGGATAAAGGCCCAACAGGCAGATATGCAGGGGCACTTGATGATGTTTCATAAATTCTCGTTTAGAGATGAGGCCCAAGCAGCAGAGTATGCTCAACAAGAATGCCCCCAACCGGTGCCCTCAGTGCACAGATACTGGAGGGACCAAGGCAAAGAAACACCTATGCCTATGCCATTACCACAACGAGATGATTTCGTTGTGGAAAAGATGCCTCCACCAAGCACACCCCTACAGGAGAAGCAGTTGTCATGGGATTGCCTGTCCATAGAGGAACAAGGGGATTTGTCGGAGCTACTCCACATTCCGTACGCAGTACCTGCCTCGCCTGCAACTCGAGATCACCAGCCACTGCGACTCATGCAGGCATTTTCGGCCACAGCTTCTGAACCAAGAGTGATAAAACGTCGCAGTGAGGTGGCAGTGACAGAAACAATACAAAAAGTACAAAAACTGAACCACTCAAATGATCCCTTGGGGCTGATGAACAATGAGCATGAAAGAACAAAGGAAGATTGGATGAATGACTGTGATGAAATTGACAAGGAAATGGAAAAGCTGAAAAGGAAGAGAGATGAAATCAAGAAGATCATAAGAAAGATGGAAAATGAGGAAACCAATGACCTGAAGAAGCAGAATGTGGAGTTGAGGAAAAAGAACGCTTTGCTAGAGGAACGATTAGTTGCAGCAAGAGACGTAAGACGAGAAGAGGATATCCAGCGCCGCCAAGTGTACCAGCCAGCTGTTGGAACACAGATCCTACAGCATTAGTTTTAGTTGTTAGGTTTTGTAGGTAATATTGTTATATTTAGTGTTATATTTTTTTATGGTTGATATCTTTATTGTTAGGCTTAATAGCTTGCCACAAATGTGGGAAGTGTGTAACAATACTGTAATTGAATTGTTATTTTGTTATATTTAGTGTTATATTTTTTATGGTTGATATCTTTATTGTTAGGCTTAATAGCTTGCCACAAATGTGGGAAGTGTGTAACAATACTGTAATTGAATTGTTATTTTGTTATATTTAGTGTTATATATTTATTTTTGAATGTTGTTGGTTATAGTGATAAAGTAGCTACGGTTGTTAGGATATCGCAATAGTTATATTGCTTTTGTTAAATTAGTATTATATTTAGTATTATATTTTTATGGTTAGTCATAGTTAGGATACTGAATTGCTATTTTTGAATGTTGTTGGTTATAGTGATAAATTATATTGCTTTTGTTAAATTAGTATTATATTTAGTATTATATTTTTATGGTTAGTCATAGTTAGGATACTGAATTGCTATTTTTGAATGTTGTTGGTTTGGTTATGCATTGTGTATATATATATATATATATTGGGAAGAAATTTTGATCTCGTTATAGATATAAATGAGAATTAGTGACTCGAGGTCGAGTCCAATTTTGATAAGACAGGGAAGTGTGTGACAATCTGATATTATCAATATATATAGTACCTTATTTATAATTCTATTTTGTAATATATTATATATATGCTTATATTAACTACTACTTAATAATAACTCTATTTTATAATATATGATATATGCTTACATTAACTACTCAGTTAATTATTGTGTGATTAGTGTACATTAGTAAATACTTACATTAACTGTTTTAATATGGTGTTCATGGTTTACATTGTCAACAAGCTCTGAGAGCACTTGTTGTTGTTGACAATGTAAATATGGGTAATTGACTGAAGTACCACTCGACCTAGATTCCACAATGACCTACTTTAGACTAATTTTACTGGCCAAATCCTCTTTGGAATCTAAGCAATCCCCCAGAAATCCATTCGGTAAATCCCCTTGACCTTATTTAAAGTATTCTCATTGGCCAAATCCACCACAAATCCCTTCTTCTTAAATCCTGGAATCCCTTTGGAATCCCCCTATTAAAAGGAAAATCTCATAATAGTAATCACTCCATTCCCCAACATCACAGGTGAGAGCATCCTCCATATATCAATAGTTCCATCCATCCAGCCATTCCACAAATATCTCAGTCAATAGCTCATCATCCTATTACTTACTCATTACTAATTACAATATTGAATAAACTTGTCATTAATAGTATAAACAAATAACCCAAAAAAACCTAGACTATAACTTGCAACTGGCTTGACAGCCACAATTCATAGAAATCAAAATTTTCCCTTTAGGGGGGAGGTGTGATCAATTCATACATTCTGTCTGATCAATATTGATATTAATTTTTGTGATTCATGTCAACGCTCGACGTATCTTAGATACTGCATTTATAAGTAGATTGAATATACTATCAGAACATTCTAGAAGCTTGTGACATGTGTTTAGTTGTTATATGTTTTATTAAAATATCTAAAATATATGTATTTGTGTTTGTTCTCATTGTGCTGACTAGCCATTTCATAACACTGACAATCAGGTGCGATGTTTGTGGAATCCACAATCACGTCACAACCGGCAAAAAGCATGGTGATAGTGGTTTGACGTCAACAGCAAGGGCAAGGCAGCCGTGGGCATGTACCACGCTGGGATGGGTACAATTCATGTCCAGAGATTTCTGTCAGCTATGGACATACCATCGCCCACTTCTACAACCATCAAAAGACAGGAGAGAGAAATGCTGAATGCCATAGACACTGGCCAAAAACAGCTGTCAAGATTCCATAGAGGTAGAAAAGCGTTTAAGTGTTGGAGATGATGGCCAGGTTTCTGATCAAATAAAATATGACATGGGTTGGCAAAAAAGGGGGTCAGGGAGAAATTATAATAGTTCTATAGGGGTCAGCATTACCATTGGCCAGATGTCAGGTAATATTTTAGCTTACGGTGCACTGCCAACAGTTGTTGACGAATTTTTCAAAATGGCAACCTTATCGCATTTGATTTTTTGGACTATTTTAGTATTTTATGTGAAATATGTCAACTTGCTAAACATAGAAAAGGATTATGTGTTTGAGGCTCCTATTGTGGAAGGAAATTGGATAGCTGAGAGTAAGAGTTTTGTCAGTGATTCTCTTTACAAAGTGAAAGTGTTACATGATCACATATTATCACCCACAGTAAATTGGCGGCAAGCAAATGGCTTTTTCAACTCGATGTCCTTCATGTTGTTGATCAGTGGGGATGTTCATGTGAATCCCGGACCAGTGGAAATAGACAATATCATCTCAAACATCTCTGATGATTTTTTCAATGATCAAGAACCACTTAGATTTGGCCAGGAAAAGGATGGCTCTGTTGAGCAACTTAACACGACTAGTGAGTCTAGATCTGATATTGATTTTGATTACTATAACTGTTTTAAGAAAAAAGGACTACATTTTATCCATAAAATTGAATGTGAGAAGCCTTCTCCCAAAAATAGATCAACTAAGAAATTTTACCATATCATCTAAACCAGCAATTCTTTCTATCAGCGAATCCTGGCTCGACAACACAATAAATGATAATGAAGTTAAAATAAATGGCTATCTACTGGAAAGAAAAGATCGTAATCGAGAAGGTGGAGGTGTCTGTATTTATATCAGAGATGACCTAGCTTTCTCTAGAAGAAAGGATTTAGAAAGTGATGACCTGGAACCTCTCGCCATTGATTTACAATTGCCAAAAACTAAACCCATTCTTATTGCTACATGCTACAGACCGCCTAAGGACACAGCCTACTATGATAGACTTGAACATAATATTATGAATTCATCTTCCTGTATTCAGCAAGAATCATATTTACTAGGTGACTTCAATACCAATATGATCTCCAGGAACAATACTAGTAAGTTATTTAGGAGTCTCACCAATTTCATGAACATCTTCAATTTACGTCAAATCATAAAAGAACCTACCAGAATAGCTAAAAATTCTTCCTCATTGTTGGACCTCATTTTAACAACAGATCCTGACAGAATCACTCAATCAGGGGTTATTGATTTTGGTATTAGTGACCATAGTGCCATCTTTTGTACCAGGAAAATAAATAAGGGCTGTAAGATCAATAGTCACAATAATTGTAAGATAAGATGTATGAAAAATTTTGACCAGAAAGTTTTTCTAGGCAAATTAAATAGAAAGGATTGGTTTAAAGTTTTAAATTGTGAACAAGTTGATAAAGCTTGGTCAATATTTAGGAATTTTTTCATGGATGTGGTTGATGATGTAGCTCCTGTAAAAGAAATAAGACTAAAGCAGAAAACAGAAAGTTGGTTTAATGGTGATATTCATCATCTTGTACACAAACGAGACAAAGCTTTGTTTAGGTTTAGGAAATCAAAAGATTCTAAAGTTTATGATGAATATAAAATGTTAAGGAACAAAGTTCAGAGTGAAGTTAAAAAGGCAAAAAGAAATTATGTAAAACTTGAAATAAAAGAAAATAAAAATTGTCCTAAGAAACTGTGGAAAACAATAAAAAGAACTTGGTATATCATCTAAATCAAAATCTGCATGTAAAATAGGTCTGAAAAATGAAAACTCAGATGAAATCATATTTGATGATGAAAAAGTAGCATCTAGCTTCAATACATTTTTCAGTAATATAGCATCTAAATTAGTGTCTGTATTACCAAATAGATTATTTGATGATGGCAAACTACAATTGTATTATTCTGAGAAGGGTATTAAGCCTAATTCATTTACTTTCACAATTGTTTCAGAGGAAGAGGTGCTAAAGCTGATAACATCTTTGAATGTATCTAAATCTACTGGTTGTGATAACATTTCAGCTAAGTTTGTCAAGTTTGGTGCAGATGTTATTTGTACTCCATTAACTTACATCATTAACTTATCACTTAGAAAGTCTACTGTTCCTGATGATTTTAAATTAGCCAGAGTAGTGCCATTATTCAAAAAGGGCTCTCGTAGTGAAGAAGGTAATTATAGACCTGTCTCTATACTTCCTGTTCTATCCAAAGTCTTTGAAAGAATTGTCTTTAATCAATTAAATGCTTACCTATGTATAAACAATATATTGTACAAATACCAGTCAGGATTTCGGCCTTCATTCTCAACTGATACTGCCCTCACTTTTCTTAGTGACAAGATTAAATTGAACATGGATAAAGGGTTATACACAGGATTAGTTTTATTAGATTTGCAGAAGGCATTTGATACTGTAAACCATGAGATTTTATTGAAGAAATTAAAGGCTGTAGGTCTTAGAGAAGATACAGTTCAGTGGTTTTACTCTTATATTTCTGATAGAAGACAAGTTGTTCAAATTAAAGATTCAATATCACCATCATGTAAAATGAGTTGTGGGGTACCACAGGGATCAATTTTAGGTCCGTTGCTATTCAGTATTTATGTTAATGATATGGAAAGAGCAATTGACTCGTGTGAATTATATTTGTACGCTGATGACTCTGCAGTATTGGTGGGTGGGAAAAATATTTCTGAAATAGAATCAAAACTAAGTAACAATATGTATTCATTGAAGATGTGGCTTGAGGAAAGCAAGCTTTCTTTACACTTGGGAAAGACAGAAAGTATACTGTTTGGATCTAAAAAAACTGCGTAAAACTTCATAACTACATGTAAGATGTGGAGACATTGACATTAAATCTAAAACCAGCGTAAAATATTTAGGTGTAACTCTTGAGCAAGATTTATCAGGTAACAACACTGGTGAAAGTGTAATTAAAAAAGTTAATAGTGGTCTGAAATTTTTGTACAGGAAGTCAGCATTTCTTGGTAAGAGAGAGAGAAAATTAATATGTAGTGCTTTTTTCAATCTAAATTTGACTATGCATGTAATATGTGGTATAGGTCTATCTCTCAGTATATTCAGAAAAAGCTGCAAACTTCTCAAAATAAAGTTATAAGATTTATTCTTGACAAGGAACCAAAATACCACCTTGAATGTGAAGATTTTGCCAGTCTTGGACTACTTAATGTGGAAAGAAGGGTTGACTACCTCACACTGAATATTATGTATAAGATTTTTAATTGTTCTGCCCCATCATATATGTGTGAATATGTTGAACAACATAAACGCGTATACAATACAAGATACAGTTATAATTCTTTCACTGTGCCCCAGGTAAATTCTCATGGCAAGCTTACTTTTAAATGGAATGGTGTCAAACTGTGGAATAAGTTACCCAATTATATAAAATCATGTGATAGCAAAAAGAAGCATATATACTAAGTAAACAGTAATAGTAATTATTTTTGGATTATTTATTATCAGATAAATATGCGATTTGGATGCCAATTTGAAAGATATGTTGTTTTTTATAGGTCCACCATGGAAATAAGTTGCTAGATATTTTTTAATATCTTAAACTTTTGGTGTTAACCATTAGGCATAATTTCACAATTTATCTTTTCTTCATGTTTTTGTATTTGTAATTTTTTCAGGATCACATGTATTTCAATATTGTAGTCCATACTCAGTATTTCCAAAGATTCAGTAGTATTTATATATTTTGTCACCTCTATATATTGAAACTATAACATTGCTGTTATTTCTATTGTAAATATAAGCAGATATTTTGTATTATTATTGTTTGCCATAATGATATTGAATAAAATCAATCTCAATCTCAGCCACCATTACATGGCTGATGAAATGCTTCACGTATGCTGTGGCACAGAACAAAGGTTCTGAGGTTAAGCTAAAAGCTGCGATTGAAGCCATTGCCCCTCATGCGTTTGGACAGCATGACATGCGCGGCACATGGTGTCATTAAGCATCAGATCCTGATAATTACCAACATAAACACACACGTAACGGGAAAGATTTGCAAGGAGAAAGCTTACGAGAAGCTCTCAATGCAATCTTTAAAAATCTTTCTTCAAATGCTACAAGAATTGCCCCATATGCTTCCACCAAAGATGTTGAATCCTTCAACAATACCGTAGCGTCTAAAGCGCCAAAGGCCAGACATTATGGTGGCAGTGAGGCATTAGCTGCTCGTGTAGGATGTGCTGTGGCGCAAAAGAATGTTGGCTTTGGATATGATGTTAAGTACGTGAAAAAGGTGCTTCCACTAAACGAACTCTGCTTGAAAGTTGTGCAACCACAGACCTCAAAACAAGGTACAACCAAAGAGATGCTAAATTCTGTATATGCTACTCTGATCTATCCGGAACGGCTGAATGAATGGAGACGGGAAGGAACTGTGTCATGTAAAGCTAAAATACAAGGAATGGAGGAACCAGCATACTGGTTCAGCATGCCAGAATTATCAACAGAACGGAGCAAACTAGAGCCCAAATGTCTTGATGGTGACCATCTCCTTGTCAATCTGAGAGTCAAAGTCTGCAAGGATGGTCTCCCTGGTGTGAAGAAGGAAGCCTGAGTCAAAGTTGCAGAACACAGTGGTGGTGATGTTATCAGTAAAAGTCTGGTGTGTGACCTTATTGACAAGCAGAGCTCAACTTTTGCACAGTGCACTTTTTTCTGAAGAAGTAGAAGCTACCATGATAGAACTAGGCTACAGAGATGAAGCAAATTTCTGTTGTTTGGTTTGGGAATGGTATGAGGCTGAAGATAAGCCAGGACTATCGGCCATCAAGCGAGCTACACGTAGGCTAAATTTTAGAAACTACCTGTTGAATGGAATCGATTTTGGAACATTTCCACCCTTTGGAACTCATATAAAGGGCATGTCTCGAATCATGTTCGAAGGATTTTTGCAGAGTATTGACACACATTTGCAGCTTTACCCTCTGTGCAAAGGTGGCACCTACAACCAGAGAGCAGTCAGTAGCTTAGTTAATGAGACCTTTTTCAGTCAATTGGGTGAAATGGAACAGACAAGACTGGGATGTCCAAAAGCTGTTAGTGTCCCTCGCCTAATGTCAACAGTTACTCAACTCATACATTATAGGCACAATCCAACAAACAGGTAATGTATCCTACAGACTGCAGCGAAATACTTTTCTACTATTTTGAAATTATTTCACATTTCTTGTTTATGCTGTGTAAGAATAATATTGAGCAGTCATTGATAACATTGCATATTGCGTGGTTTTGTTACAGGACATTTCAAATGCGACTGTCCAGGAATCCAGTTTACCCTTCAGAAAAGCTGGAATCTGCAGTCACAAGTTCACAGACACTTGAAGCCGACGACTCTGCACCCGCATGTGGTACTAGTAAAGATCAGGTGTCAAAAGAGTTGGACATTATACAAAATATAATTCTCAAGTGAGTGTAATTATGTTTGGCAATAAGCTATAAGTTATTTGTGATTGACAGTAAAATTATTTGTGTTAGCCCTATTAAAACAATGTAGTTGTTTCTTGTGCATACCTATCCTTATATGGGGATTATACCTACCTATTCAGGATCTATCTAATGTGTTACAAAAATATACATAGTTTTACAAGTATGTATTACCTCTGTCTTCTTTACATTTACAGAGACCATAGCTTTGATATGATGGAGCGAGCTCGCAGAAAGCAGAGGAAAGCAAAGCCTTCTGATGTATTTAAGCCTCATCATCCAGCACGCGGGTGCTATCCTGTCAGAATCCACCACCATGCTGATGAAAGTAGAATTCTACCAACCAGGAGACTTGGAATAGAAATTGCAGAAAGCAACTCTTAAAATGTACTCATTCTTCATAATGTGTAAAACTGTAGCTATGCAGTTCATTTTACAGAGTTCAATGCATGATCTGTGTATTTCAACATCTCCTAATCTTATGAATATCACTAGATTTTTGCTATTTTTCTACATAATCGTGTATACCCTAAAGCTTTTGAGACATGAAAATTTCAGATAACTAGAAATTACTCTCAGTTCCCTTAGAGTTAAATGCGCAATGGTATTACATGAACTGTTCAAAGATAAAATGAAAATCAGTCACCACCATTAGCTTTACAAATAGATCGACTAAATTCTTATTTACATGTAAAATTAGAATTTGGATTAGCGATTAATGGTCACTGTGTAATGTGACTGATGTTTTAAATGTAATGTTTTTACAATAAAACCATCAAAATGGTAACATTAATAATCGCTTCAGCTTTGTGTTAATTTATCTTTCATATCTTGTCATTGATTCAGAACATTGTATAAAATAGACCAATGTTTTCTCATTTGCACATTTTTTGTAAACCCCTTTGAAGTGATATTAGTTGGATATATGTTCTAGATACTCTTATAATAAAGATTAAATAAGCAGTCAACATACCACTTTATTAGTGTACCCAGAGAACAAAATACAATACTGAAATTAAAGAATACTGACTCCCTGCCACATCCAGTGGGTGCTAGCATTATGTGTCCTCTATCTCAGCACTATCTTCAATATAGAAGGGGTTCTTGATTAACAAACCATTCAATTCACTTTGAGCACACCTTTTCAAAATGCGTGTATTTGCCAATGCATAATCAACTAAATGTTATGGAATTTGGTCTTAGTTCTCAAGTTACAAAACAAAACACAAATATCTTATGAATCATTCCCATACTATTAAAACTGATCTCAATCTGTATAAGTCCATCACCTGTATGGATCTCCAAAGATCTTTAAAACCAAAGTTTTCAACCTACATATCCGAAAGATGAAACATAATCAAAATACCTTACATACATTCAATTTACTCACGAAAACTGGTTTGTAGCTCTCACAAAAACTGCTTATCACAGCGTACCACGACTTGTAATTTTGGCCAGTTATGTGGTTTTAAAAAGCATTGGATTAGTGTAATCTGTTTTGTATCAAGTTTGGGATACATTTTCATTCATATTTTGCCTGAAGTACGTCTTTACAGCCACTATATTCGTCATTTTCTATCAGATGACCTCAATTTTGAAGGTGGGTGGTCATGTATTGCAGACTTAGCAGCAGAAACCAGCCCATGTGAGTGGAAATAAATCGCATCAGTATGTGCCAGAAGTATTCTTATAGTGCATGGACGACACAAATTGTGCTCAGAAATGGTTTTTAGACCATTTACAAATGAAAATCCAAACCTCCGATTTCAAAAGTAAACATTTTCCTCACGAAAACTCTTGATTTCCTCACAAGCTCTGCTTATACCTCACAAAAACTGGAGATTGATTGAACACGTGATAAGGAATCATCATGCACAATTTATTTTAGTGTTACGTTTTTATTTTAAGAGAATATAAAGAAGTTTCATTTTGAGAGCATATTAATCTGCACTCACTGCGGCCATTTTTATGCGCATAGGAGTAAATGAACAAGAGGACCATAAGGGTCCTAATATCGCTCACCTGCATGTGTAAATTTGGCTTTAAAATTAAGTGAGAGGTGCCCTGGTGAATGATGAAACAGGTGCATGAAGCACATTTACTGTTAGAAATATAAGATCACCATTCTATATTTGATAGCAGTATCATAGGCAGGAGGACACTATGATCAATTTTTGAAATTATTTCTCAATGTTATTATGGGGAGGGTACCCCCCGAACCCCCTGTTTTTTATTTTATAAGGCCGAGGGCCTACCTCGAGTTTCACAACTTCTCGTTAGTTCGTAACTCGTAATGAAAGTTCCTAAAAAATTGGTTTCAAGTGACTGTGCCTCAGACGCTCCCCGGTCACCCTCAACTAAACCCAACTCCTGGGGGGCAAAGCCACCCACACACCCCAAAATATAAGAAGACCACCTCTCTATAGTTGATAGCAGTATTATAGGCAGGAGGACGTTATGAATTTTTTTTTTAACTTATTTCTCAATGTTATTACGGGGAGGGTACCCCCCGAATCCCCCGTTATTTTTAGTTTATAAGGCCGAGGGCCTACCCCCCAGACGCTCCCTGGGCACCCTCAACTAAACCCAACTCCTGGTGGGCAAAGCCACACACACACCCCACTGGGTGTTACACGTTTTATGTTGGGTTGCCCAGGTTAGGAGTAATTTTTATTGTTGATGCAATTTTACACCAAATCATGAATGAAAGTTTTACTATGCTCCTCTGATTGGCCATGCAACGTGACTGACAGCTCAGGGCCTGGCAGGTCACCTCGAAATTGTTATGCAAGAAATCCGTCTCGGCCACTTAGAGTGGAAGACTGGTTGGTGTGACATAATTTATCCAATAGACATCTTCATTAGCACTCTCGATCATGTGACTTTGACCGTTTACAGAGTACTTTAAAGCTGAGGGCAGTGCTTAACAAAAAATCATGAAAAAAGACTAGGGTTTGACATTGGTCTCAAGGTCGGGCTGAGCCAATAAGAATTGGACATTAAGAGGTGTGTCAGAAGAGCACCCGCACACAGTGCATACTGTTCACTCTTTAATAAACGTACATGTACGGGTATTTATGTTTTCAAAAAATACAACCCTGTACGACCTTATTCCAACCTGTATGTTCATTAAAATTTCAGTGGTTTAACCAACGTGTACACTTATTCCAGTCTGTACTATGTACTTTCGTTTCGGTGCCATATTTTGCATAGACTAAAAGGCACCACACGCTAAATTTGATGACACTTGCCGTTGCTGGTGGATGGACTACTCACAATGGTACGTTGCAATGGTACGTAGATCTATATTGATGTTTTAGACTAGTATGAAACAAATACATCGTGGCACTTCAGTACTCTATTGTAATTACTCGTATACTAAAAGTAGTACTAGTATGTGATGACTGAGTTCAAAGCTACTCAAAAGTATTCCCTAGAAAAAAAGCAACGTTTGGGAGCACTTATCCAAGCAATGAAAGGTACTTTGTGAACCCTGGGTTGTTTTAATTGTTTTTATTGCTTTAATTTCTTTATTCAAAACACATGGCGTGACATGCATAGAACATTCCAGAGAAAAGTAAACCACTATATATAGATCTAAACGTAGTTACATATAACACATGTATCATATACAGAAAACAATAATGTTTAGAGACCATAGGTCTCAGACCAAAATTTTATAAATTATAAATTTATAAATTATAATATGGTGGGGGGGATGCTCCTTATATACAAAAAAAATGATCCCATTCCGAGCTAATGAAGATACACTTTTCTATTACAGAGGAGTATGATCGCCAGGTTGCTGATGCTCCAATCATCTATGATTCTCGTCGCAAGAAGTGGGTGAGGAAGACACCAACTGAGGGTTTTGTCTCTGCAGCTGTCAGAGAATTCTTTCCATTCCTTGCAACAGCCAAGACAAGCACAGATGAGTTTAAACAGGCGAGGGCATTTGCCAATAGGTGCTTTGAGTCTTTCAAAAGAAAAATAGATGATGGTATAGATGGTGAGGAGGAAAATCAAAAGAAAAGATTTCGTGCAGCAGGGGGAGGCAGAAAACAGGTGGTTCCTGAGGTGAGGGTTGCTGCGTTTCAGTGGTTCACAGATGTAAGAGTCAGCTACCAAGGAAATTGTTTAGAATGAAGTGTTTGGAACTGTTTACAAGATGGTAGGAGGCAAACAATACTCCAGGTGCAGTGTTTGCTTGTAGTGACCAGTGGATCAATGACTGGATGCTTGAATACAGGGTGTCGCTAAAATTACCAAACAAGAGATTTACTCTATCTAGGGATGATAGAGTCCACCGTATTGTAGAGTTCCTGAAGATTGTGATGCGTGTAAGATACTTTTTCCAAAAACACCACAACAAGGATCCTGTAATAATCAATGGAGACCAGATGCCCCTCCACCGCAATGAGAGTAGTGGTCAGAAGACAATGTCCTTGAGTGATGACACTACATACGTGAAGGAAAACTACCTCATTTCCAGGGAAAGGGTTACTGTGTTTACGCAAGTGTCCACTGGTACGCAAATCAAGCCAGAATTCGTCTTCAAGGGCAAGGGTACCAGGATACAGTTGAACCCACCAGAAGGTGTTCATACACAGTTCGCTCCCAAAGGATCATACAGGTTCAAATTTTTCAAACTCAATTTCATAAATATCATTTTTAAATATTAATATTGAATTTTGTGAATATGAACCACATTAATAGTTGCTAATTCAGAATCTATGCGATTAAAAACAGTGAATATGAATAATACAGTAGACGTTTTTGTATATTGTCGTCTTTAATTTGATCCAAATATATGCAGTTAACTATTTCCTTCATTTTTTTTCAATTTGAAATACATAATTATGTTGGTTATAACTTTCTAAAACAGACCACCAAACTATATTTATTATAGGCTGGACACCATCTAGAGACCATCAAACATCTTCCAAATAGAAAGAGCCTGTTCACATCCAGCAACTATGCCTGCTACATCTTAGATGACTACTCTGTCCATGTGACAGAGGAAGTCAAGAAAGCATTCCTGGATCAGGGTTACATCCTGGTGTGCATAGGAGGGGGAGTGACTGGTGATATTCAGGTTGATGACACCCACTTCCACCATGCCCTCAAAAGAGAGTACAGGGAGAGGGAGACCAAACTAATGTTGGAGCAGCTTAAAACGAATCCCCAGAAAGTTCCAAACCCTTCACGTAATGAAATGATGCAAATGCTTATTGAGTTTTGGAACATGCTAGACACTGATGCCACCATGGCCCTGAAAAACCTCTTCATTCTCAATGCATTTGATAGCTCAGAGGACTACCTCATATCTGACAAGCTATTTGAACTTGTTGGGAATGAAATGCTAAGAGTTCAGAAGAGTTGATGCAAATGGATCCACCGCGAACTGTAAATGATCTCATGAAGACAATAACTCCTCCAAAAGGGGTAAGAATAAAAACTGAGAGATGCTCCATTAGATGAAGGAAGAGAGCTAATAGATTGCGAGGGTGAGGAGATGAATGAAGAAGAGCTGCATAACAAGGTTCACTACATAGAAGAAGGGCCAGGATTTGACAATGAGATGGCTAGCCCATCCACCTCTAGCATTGCTGACATTCACAATGCAGAGGAAGGTGGTGGAGTTCCTCACACAGCATCTCCAAACCAACCAAAGCTTGCAAGTCATCAGCAAATGAGCACTGTGAGTCTTGCTGGTGGGGATAATGACTATTATCATGACGATGATTCTCTGCAAGATGCAACCTTCCTTGACAAAATGAAAGTTATCCTGGAAAATCACAAAACATCAAAAATGTTTATTCCTTCCTACCTGAATTTTAAGATGAATTACAACAAAGCAAGAAAGAGTCTGAAGAAACGCATGTTTTGTAAAAGCAACATGTTGAAGAATATGCTAGAGGAAAAGAAGACAGAGAGTGGTGAAGGCACAGTAGATGATGAGATCATGGATGAAATTGAAGACGACATCATGGAAGAAGTTAGTGCCACAGAAAGTGAACGCGAGCATCTTGAAGAAATTCAAGTGGATGTTGGCCAATACAGCTTAATCACAAATGGCAGCTCTTCTCTCCCAGCCCGCGTTGAATGTCTAGAACCATTGGCTGTGAAGTACTTTGAAATAGGAAAAAAAGGATTACTTTGTAGGGAAGCTGATTATATAAAGGAAATACTCACGGAGGACATCAGCGGTATAGTGGATGACACTGTTGTGGTTAAAAAGGGCTCCAGATGTTTTTATAAGTTTGATTTTGAGTAACATTTTTTAGCCTAGTTTGAACTTTCATATGAGATAAATATAAAACGCACCTCCCATGAGATAAGGCATTTTTTTTAATTGCACGTGTTTGTCAGGCCGTATCACCCGAGGGCTCCATCTCACTGGAGGTGTATTTTCTCTATTTATCTACCAGTAGTACTAGTATGTTACTCACCTTGCGTTATTATCTGTTTGTTTAGAAAACGAAAAGGGAAGGTTTACTTTTGCCTGCTGTTAAGTTCAGATATCTAATAGACTAGGTTTAAGGTTTTCTTTAAGTGTTGTTTTTAAGTTGCGTTGAATGTTATATTTTGTATTGTTGAGATTATACGCTGCACATATGTGTCATACCTAGTCATACATATTAGTTGAGTGTTATTAAAGATTATTTAAAATGTATTGACTACTTTTTTTGATGATAACAAATCATTTCATTGTTAAAGCATTTTATCATAATTGGGAATACTCTTAATGAAGCTGCATACTCGTGCTAGCAGCCAAAATTTATTGCCACCCTGTACTGTTATTCCAGTGTGTACTCTTTATTAATTTTTCGGTAAAATGCAACCCTGTACTGTTATTCCAACATGTACTCTTATTTATTTTTCCCTAAATTGCCACCCTGTACTCTTATTCCAGGCTGAACCGCTATTCAAGAGTGAAGAGTACCCAGTCAAAAACAATCATTTCCCACAGGGAACCTATGGGAAATAATTAAAGAAAATCATGAAAAGAAAGGTGCTTTGACAGATCTGTCAATCTTCTTCAATGGTTATACTGTCAACATTTATAATACAACATGCAGGTTTATGATAAATGGAGCTAACTATAAAGCATTTCTCAAAGTTTTAAACAAAGTTCACGCAAAAATAGATCATGAAGAAGCTACTGCACCGAATGAGATATTAAAAAACCATTTGAAAAAACCATCTGAATCAACAAAAAGAAAATCCGCTAATATTTCCAAAAATCTCCCGGCCTTAGAAATACAAATGCCTATAATAATACCTTCACCAAGTCCTATGGGAACATCAAATGAATCTAATAAGATAGTGAAAAATGAGACAATATCAGTGCAGGCAGTCCAGAGAATGATCATCAACAAGCAGTTTATAGAAACATAGAAACACCCACCCAAAACCGAATTCAAATAATATACTCCATTCATACTCCAGTCAATCCAAAGACAAAATCAAACCAGACAGAAGACATTCAAATAATATGCCCACAAACTCCAAATACTCCAGTCAATCTAAAGGCAAAATCTCCAAAAACGCCCTCTGCCCGATCAAAATTATCTCTTAAAATTAAAAAATCAGCATCAAGTAAATGTTCATCAATAAATTATAACTCAAAGATTTTCCAGATGTTACATGCAATTAATGATCAGTTAGCTGGTCAGAGGCAAGAAATATGTAATCTGGAAGAAAATGTTAATAGACAAATTAGTGCAGCACTTACTGAATTAAAAGATGAAACTGAACGCCTCAAACAACATAATAAAATGGATAGAAGAAAAGAAAAAGAAAAAACAGAAGCACAAATGGAAGAGTTACATGGTGAATTAGAAAAGAAATGTACTGTCATGGGAGAAACACTGAAAACTGTTAAATCCCACACAGACAGGCTGGAGTCAAAAATAGAAGAAAGAAATAGATCATTGGAGGATAGAGTGGCAAAACTAGAAGTTTTGTACAAAAGCTCATCAGTTGAAGAGAAAGCTGCTAAAGAAAAAAACAGAATACTTGAAGAAAGAGTAACAAAGCTAGAAGCTGCATGTAGAAAGCCACCAGTAGACAACCATCACCCTTCAGTTGAACCAGTAAGAAATAACATAATAAACCTTGACCAGGAAGTAACCATGAACCCAAAACAATCAGAAGGCAACAAAATCCTCCTCATGGACTCAACTGGCAAGCATATCAATCTAAATAGAATGTTTAAAACTGAAAAGGCACAAATGATAACGTGTCCAGACGCTTGAAACAGCACTAAAAAAATACCAAACCTTTCACCCAACTGCAAAGACATTATTATTATGACTGGGATAAATGATGTCACTTTTATTGGCATCGAGCAAACAAAAATTAAAATTAAGAAATTATTAACAGAAGCTAAATGTGTTCACCCAAATGCCAAAATATATATTTGTAGTTTAACAAGCAGAGAGAATAATGCAGACATCAATAACTTTATCTCAAATCAATGCAAAATTCAAAACTGTACATATATTGACAATACATCCTCCCTCAATTTTAGAGACTTTTCAGACTACAAACAACCCAATGAATATGGAACTGCCAAAATCGTCTCAAATATAAAACAAGCCCTAGGTCTGAGCACACGTAAAAGAATTTCGGCCAATATTTCTGGTTATAAGACACAGAACATTCAAAGAAAACCCCAAATGCAGTCGCAACCACCGAGATTCGAGAATGCTCCATCACGAAGTGTTCCGCCACCGCTGATGTCACAGTCGTCAGGACAACCGCAAATGCAATCGCAACCACCGAGATTCGAGAATGCTCCATCACGAAGTGTTCCGCCACCGCTGATGTCACAGTCGTCAGGACAACCGCAAATGCAATCGCAACCACCGAGATTCGAGAATGCTCCATCACGAAGTGTTCCGCCACCGCTGATGTCACAGTCGTCAGGACAACCGCAAATGCAATCGCAACCACCGAGATTCGAGAATGCTGATGTCCACAGGACAACCGAAGTGTTCCAACCACCGATTGATGTCACTCCATCACAAAAGTGTTCGCCACCGCTGATCCAGTCGTCAGGACAACCGCAAATGCAATCGCAACCACCAAGATTCGAGAATGCTCCATCACGAAGTGTTCCGCCACCGCTGATGTCACAGTCGTCAGGATCCAATGTGGGCCGTGCTCCAGATCAGTTTTGGCGGCGACCATTGCTTGATACCCCTCCGGCTCCGGCTTTTACTACTAGATCGGTCGTACCAGAGTGCAGCGATAACCACATAAGTACTAATAAAACTCAGGGTTAGCTCGAGAAGAACCACATTTTATAAATAACATTGGACCTCAAAACATGTTTCAGCATGGATACTCATTATCCAGAAACACAGAATTGCCAGCATTCAATGCCCTTCCAGGTTCAACATTTACTAGTAGATCGGTTGGCCCGGAGTGCAACACTAACTACGTAAGATTTTAAAGCCACTCAGGGATTGCTTGTAAGGAACAACCTTTTGGAAATAACTTTTCCCTCAAACAGTATTTCAACATACACACCCATTTTTCAGTAACCCAGACTTGTCGCCAAGTGATAGCACTTTCATGAGTGGATGTCACCGCATGGCATGAACTTAAGGTAATGTAACTGAAATGTATAGATTGGTTTATTAGAAATTTATGTTATAAAAATTATTAGAAGAAGAAGAAGAAGAAATTAAAAATAAATAAGTTTTACTATGGTCCCTATGGAAAATTAGAAATACACAACTTTTATACATTACCCTGTTATAAGCATATTTCTTACAACAGTCAATGTAATTTATATATATGTAATTACCGGTATTGTTCCTTTTAATTCCTTTGGTGAAGCCCAAATGATATCTTTATAAATTTGTGAGAATGACAAATAAGAACTTTGTTCTTGGGTGTTGGAATATTAATGGCCTGAAGAATAAAGTTGATGAAATAGATTTTGTGAATATTGTAAAAAAGTTTGAAATTTGTTTTTTGTTAGAAACCTGGTACACTGAAAACTTATTTTTGGATGATTTATATGTATTTTGTAAAAAAGCTAAAAAACTTAAAAATAGACCAGGTAGAGCTTCTGGAGGTGTAGCTGTACTTATAAAGAAGGAACTCAAAAACTCAGTAAAAATTATCAAAGAGAAAGATTATGGCGTTTGGTTAAAAATTTGTAAAGATGTGTGTAAGTGTGAACATGATATTTATATATGTGGTACATATATATACCTCCGTCAAATAGCCCCTATGCTATTGACAAACCATTTGAAGATTTAGAATTAGATATAAATAATCTTCCTAATGATAGTGCAGCCATAATATTAGGAGATATGTACGCACGTACAGGAAACCTGCCAGATTTATTAGACACAGACAACAAATGGTCTAATGGATGTCCATTTATTATACCAGATTTAATTCAAAGATTCAATGAAGATGATATAATAAATCAAGAAGGGAAATCACTGTGCAAACTATGTCAACACAGTCAAATGTATATTGTAAATGGGAGGACATTAGGGGATATTCCAGGTAAACTAACATATATCCAACACTCTGGATTTAGTACAATAGACTATGTAATGTCTTAGCCTCTTATAACTTGGTTGACAAAATAAATTATTTCAATGTATCACCTCCAAGCTATTTTTCTGACCATTCTTTAATCAAGCTATGCATTATTGCAAAAAAAAATCAAAAAAATCAAATAGCTTGCCGCATGTAAAAAATAAAACTGATACACAAGCACTAAGGGAGCCCCCAATAAGATATAAATGGAATGATCAGAGTAAATTTGACTTTTTAAATACACTAAATAGGCCAGATATTAAAAAAATCCATTCAAGAAATGACAACTATGACCACAATTGATACAGAAAAATTTTGCTTACCCTAGCATTCCACCGTCGCGACCAGTACCGAAACTAGATAGAGACTTGATGGTCGCCACCATGTCTCTACCATGTCTTTACCATGTCTTCATCTAGTCTCCAAGGTCGGGAGCTACTCGTTATCTAGTTTCCGAAAAAAGTCGCCGGCGCACCGGCGACAGCTTGCGACTTTGCGACTTTTTTAGTTGCACAGACATGCAGCTCAACTAAAAAAGTCGCGGGTGTTTGGTTACGACTAAAAAAATCAATAAAAGATCGCCACCAAGTCGTAACCAACTCGAAATCTTGTATTCATCTACTCGAGACCATGTCCTCATCAAGTCTCTACCATGTCGTTATCAAGTCTCCCTGGTCGGGAGCAGATCGCCACTTCAACATAGGTAACGAGTAGATAAAGATTAGATGGAGACTAGATAAAGACACGATGAGGACTTGGTGGTGAGTTGGTGGCGATTAAATAAAAACCTGGTCAAGACCAGGTCTTAACCAGGTCTTTATAAGGTCGTAACCACATCGCCATGATGACGGACATGTCGCTACTAAGTCTCTACCTTGTCTCTACCTACTTTTTACCATGTCGAAATCGATTTTCACGGTCGCCGGGGATTTAGTCTCCACCAAGTCGTAACCTTTGACGACGGTGGAATGGGACACCATTTTTGGGGGCCAAAAATCAGCATTTTGTCGTAACCTAGTCTCTGACACCCGCGACTTCTTCAGGTTGCGACTAGCTAGCGACGGTGGAATGGGGGGTTAGACTAATACGAAGAAAGAACTACTAGCAATTTTACACTCTGTAAAAACTTGGAAGGTGTATTTGTCATCTCAGTGTTTCACCGCTCGAACAGATCACGCTGCTCTCAGGTGTTTGTGGAATTTTAAAGAGCCTCCAGATCAAATCGCTAGGTGGATTGATTATTTACAAAGTTTTTCTTTTGATATCATTCACAGAAGTGGGAAAGATCATGGAAATTGTGATGGGTTGTCTAGGCAACACAACTGTGGTGATAAAAAGTGTCTTTGTGAAAAATTTGACAAATTAGCTTATGACCCTCCAGTAGTTATTGACACTCAAGTTAAGTCTGATGCTAGTATCCAAGCGGAATGTTGTGAAATCGGCTGTAAAATGTTACAAGTTCAGCCATCATTACCAAATGACGATCAGATGGTAAGATTGACTACTTTATGCGAAAAGTGGAGTACAACTGACTCACTCATTGCACAGAAGTCTGACCCTGATATCGGTCCTGTTTTACAATTAAAGTCAGAGCTTGATGAGCGACCAGAGTGGTCAAAAGTGTCTCATTTAAGTTCTGATAGCAAAATATTATTGACTCACTGACCACGATTATCTGTGATTAATGGTCTTTTACAT
>CM032664.1:49408186-49467035 GCA_019095985.1 Streblospio benedicti | reverse complement strand
TGTTTGAGTGATGCGTTGAGATTTTTAAATTCTTTAAATAGTTTTGTAATGATACCAAAATGGTTCGTATAATTATCATATTTCCATACGCACTTATATTGAAATCTGTATGCTTCGTTTGAAGAATACTATTTAGCACATCAAGTTTTGTGAAATAATCAACCTTTTGATGATGGCTTTTAAAATGTTAAGTTTATTAGTTGGATGGTTAAATGTAAATGATCGAATTGAATACTTGTCTTTATGTTTAATGTATAAAATACATATCATATACATACATTTACATACAATACATATACATAAGGCTCCTGCATATTTATGTGATGTTAAACTTGTGAGTCATTCATACAATACTAGGAAGAAAGAGTTGTCGTACATTGTACCAAAAGTTAAGTCCCATGGACAGAAAACGTTTAAATATTGTAGCATTAAATATTGGAATAGTCTGCCTCTACCAATACGAAAGTCAAACTGTTTGGTGTCTTTTAAATCAAAATGTAAGAAATATTAAATGGACCATTTTATAAAATTTTAAGAATATATTTATAATAATAGTAATAGTTTACCATTCTCTACTGTTTATATTTGTGAAACTTATGACGTTTTGCCATGGTGTACTACATGGCTTCTTCAGACATTGTTACTATTATTATGAATCTACCTACTGTCACTAACCTACATTCGATCAAGAATATATTTGTTAATAGGTTAATCATTAGTAATGTAATTATTATGTTCTATGGCATCATTTCTAGTCAATTGTTTTTCCATGTTTTTCACCGAGGTCCACCATGGAAATAAGACTCTCCATTTTAAATGGATATCTTTTTAGTGCTCCTTTTGTCACATGGTTCATTTTTTTTATTATATTTGTATATCTCTATTCAATTTTACTTCTATTTATATTTTTTTTACTTATTTGTAATCTTTTATTTACTTTGTAATTAATATGCCTGTGATAAACAAAATAAATCAAATCAAATCAAATCAAATTCTAATGAGTTTTTCCGATCGAGTTCATTTTAGTAGATGTGGTCGCCAGAACTCGCTCTCGACAAATATACGTTAGCAGGTTGTCAAATGTAACTTTTTAGTGACTTGACGAGACTCTACGAATGTCGAGACTCTGGCAACTGCTTCTAGTTGATGAACTATGTTTAGTGGAACTGTTCAACAGAAACCAAACGTTGAAGGCGATATTTTTAGACTTGTAAATTACATACGCTTATATTATGTTTTCAGTATACGTCTTCCCCTCTCTTCTTGTCGGCTTCTAAAATTGAAATTTTATTTTCATTTTATTGCATTACTGTGCTGTAGCCAGTGTGTTTTTATCACATAATCTTAAAAAACGCAGATGTTGAGACTGATTTAATCAAGGGGCTTGTAATTTGATATTTAATAGGGTAATTAAGTGTGGCCATGGTTGATGGAAAATAAGGTTTGTCGAAAAGATATTGTGGACCAATGATGTCATGATGATTAAAATAAAACCACTGGAAACAGTAAGGGGGAAAATGTTATTGACTCTAGGTGAAAAAGCAAGCCGCATGCGCTTCTTTTTAGGGAACGATCATAAATAATGATACCTGGGTGTCATCCAAAACATATCTTCTTGTAGCAATTGTCCAAAAATGCAATGACTATGTAGAGGACTTTTGCTTTAGGTGGGGGGGTGGGGGTGTCTCAACTTTTTAAAATGTTGATGTGGCGTGGGGTCGGTTAGCTCAAGCCCCCAAAAATGGACAATCCCCCCCCCCCGGTATCGTTTTTTATGATTGTTCCCTTGCCACTGAGAAAGTGAAACAGGAAGTGCATGTACTGAACCAATAAACCAGAGACCTATTGATTTTTGATCACAACTATATATATATCATACATTTCATAAATTTATTTATTTTTGTTTTCAGGACAAGTAAGTGCAAACAAATGAAATATTTTTGTAATTGCGGTATACGTTAGTACATGTATTACTGAGGGGGGTGACACAGGGGTCCTGAGTACCATGTTCCACTATTTTTTTACCCCTATGTTCCATGTTCCACTATCTTTTTGCCCCTATTTATGTTCCATGTTCCACTATAATTCCTCATGTTCCATGTTCCACTGTGAAAATGATCCCAAGAAAACAATTTTGAACACATTTATCAGCAATTCTTTAATATATGCAGACCAAAATCAAATATTTTTTGTGGAAGTCCTAATATTTAACCAAATCAAATAATCTTCAGTCCTGATAAAGGCAAGATAAAGGGTCATAACTTCTGAATAGGAAAAGAAGAACCAAGCGGATAAGATATATGACAAGATGAAAAAGTATACGCCTGGCGTCCGAACGGATCGATAATGTACTGATTAGTTTTAAAGAGACATGCACAGGTGAATTTCATGTCACATCAACCTTTTATATGCCACTTAAATAGTACTTGCTGGGCCATTTGAATGTATGCATTTTTATCTATGTACAATTTTCCATTATTTCACACAAAAAACTCCTAGTATCTTTCAAAATTTGACATTTTATCATGAGTGATAAAAAAGAGAATTATGGTAGTCCTTTGCAGTAGAAAGTAATGGTTGTACTCCAGGGAATTTCTCCATTGATAGTGTGGATTAAATCAGTCCCTAGCCACATGTAAACAGGAAATGGTTCCCCTGTGTGAGATATGATACGTGCTTCAATTAAGTTAGCCTTTACCTACAGGCAATGTCACAGAGAAAAATGATAAAACACGTGTGTAGGACCACAAATATTTTGCCGATTTTTCGATACACGGAGTCTGTGAAAAATAACAAAGTTTGTACATATTTGTATACGCACATGTACAAAAACACTTAAAAGGTACAAAGAATACACGCCTACAATACTGATTGTCCATGTAGATCCGACAAGCATACAGTTTTTGGCTGCTAAAAGCTGACAAAACCACTTATTAAAAGGCTGACAAAACCATTTATTATCCTCGTATGTCCCCCGCATAGTTCAAGCATAAATCACTGATGCTTCGTGTATAATACAGGGATGTTCCAAGAAAGCTCTCCGGTTTGTTAGCAGCTGAATAAACCACAGATAATCACAGATCATTGGATGAATGTTGCAAATACACGTAACATTTACCGATAATTTATGTTTGTATCACGGTAATATCACATGTAGTCCACGAACGATATGAAAATCCATCTGCTCCAATATTTTTGAGCATTCCAAAAATATTAGCCTTGATGGATCAGCCCTTAAAATCAATTTGCGCAATTCGCCGTATGAACAAAGTACGAAACACTATTTAAGACAGGTGGGTCACGTACGGCAAAAATCTAAACGTCCTGCATATTGGTTGCATCCGATTTTTCAGTGAAGCATTGCTTTAAGCCTGCAACTCTCAAATCAGTATTGATCAATGAAACTGATGAAGATCAAAATGATAGAAAATGGTCAAAGTAATCTCGAAATTTATGGAACGAAACTAGCGTTTCCCTGGAAGAAAATTTTGATTCAATGGAAAGTTAATTTTAAAATAAAAAAACATCAACTAAATGTAAAAACATCAATTTCTCTGACAGAAGTACACTTGGACACAAAAATCAAAAGGATTTACTCTAGTACCGAAGGTACGAGAATCTATGAAGCTCAAGTGTTGTTGACATGGACGATAATACAAGCGCTTACTGTCTCAGGTCTTTTTTTATAATTTCACATCATGACTCTTACTGACAATACGTTTGATTAAGCTACTAACATTTCTGGTGGAAATGAAATGCAATATAACCATATGTGAAACAGGTAAATCAGAAAACTTAGATTTTTTTTTCAAATTGTATCTGTCTGCAATGATGTAAAATGTGACTGTGCCGACAGCTGCAACTTGGTAAGCTTAGGCCATTTTCAATTGTTTATTGATACTTCATAAATAATACAGGTATGTAATTGTTGAATAAACTCATTATCAACTTTGTCACATCAACATTTGGTCCGATGGCCAAGCGAGGATTTTCAGCTGAACCTCGTAAACGGATACGCATGTTTTATGGTTTATTCTGACTAATTTATAGTTGCCGAATTCAAATCTGCAGAATGCTACCTTGTTACCGTTGAGGAAAATTAGTTATTCAAGATATGTCACTTTAAATGAATACTTTTCCGAAAGAAATACAAATCTAAATAATATAGTGATGGTATCAAATGTTTTCCAACATTTCTCAACGTCTCAACACGTGAGTGTCGTCTTCAGGGAAATACAATTTCTATAATAACAAAGAAATAGCCTAAAAACAACGTTAACTAATCTGTCCAGAAAGTTTAAAGGGGCTGTTCTTTATTGTGATTTGAGGTAGGCCTACATGTTTCCTGTCTCGGCTGTTTACATGGTATTTCTTGACTATCATGAAAAAATTATTTTCTTGAAGAAGAGACTCACATGTTCAAACGCTGTAAAAAACACTTTTAATAAATTGGATAAAATTATTCTTATAAATCAATTTTAAATTTCTAAACTTCAAAATTAAGTCTCCAGCATAGAAAAATATGCAATACGTTATAACCAGCAATGAGATGATCTGAAATTAAACAAAAAATGCAAAAATGAGTTAATATAATTGCTATGCATAGTGCATTAGAATCATCGCTGCGTGTATGTATCTGTTATGTACATGTAAGTAGCCGTTCTGAATTGAAGATTTAATTGAAGGTTCTTTTCTGCTTGTTTAATATGTGTATTGGATGCGAATTTAATGTATAACAAGTAGTTGTTGGAACGCCAAAAAACTGCCCCTCTTAGATCAGCCCCTTTTAGGTCAATCAATTTTTAAATTAGTAATTCAAATATATACATGTATAAAGAACATTGTAGAAAGGCAACACATCTAATCAGAATGAAAATAAAAACACATTGGAACTTCATCAAAAGTGGACTAAAGTACACCTAATGATAACAATGAAAATAAAAACACATTGTAATTTCATCAAATGTAGGCCAAAGTACATCAAAATCTAATCAGCTCTGGAAAGTAGTACAATGAAGCTAAATATGAAATTTGGTGATAATAGGTCAAATACTTCTCCCTGAAGAGTGGTAACAAGGTGTTATCACCATATCGCTCATAAGTTCATCAAAGGTAGGCCAAAGTACACCAACATCAATTCAACTGTGGAGACTAATATAGCAAACAAAATTGTAAAGTTTAATGGCCATAGGTGAAATACTTTTCCCAGTACAGTGATAACAATTGATTTATTCTAATATTGCATAAATTTTTCAAAAGTAGGCCAAAGTACTCAAACATCAAATCACGGGAGGAGAGTGATATAGATACCAAATGTCAAATTTGGTGATGATAAGTCATAAACTGTTCCCAGGAGACAGATAACACAAATTCGTAATAATTTGTTTTTTAAAAACACATCTTAATTTCGTCAAAAGTAGGCCAAAGTACTCCAAAATCTAATCAGCTCTGGAGAGTTGTATAATGAAGCTAAATATGAAGTTTGGTGATCATAGGTCAAATACTTTTTCCTGTAGAATAGTAACAAGGTATTTACACCTAATGCTCATAAGTTCGTCAAAGGTAGGCCAAAGTACAAACAAAAATGTTTGATAGGTACTTTTGTCCTCAAACAAACCATATTCAATTTGCAAAACAATAGCTCAAGTAGTCTTCGATTTATCAGCTTGTTTATTCTGGACGAATGGACGAACTAACAGATGCGGACAGAAACAAAGCTAGAAATCTCCCTCCGGAACGGGTGAGATTCAATTTTGTTTTTGTGACTTATAATTTTTTTTTTTATAATAAAGATGGTTGGTACTGTTTAATGACGCATTTCCTGACGCATTTTCTCTGCATTTCCTCTTCTCATTTGACAAGAGTTGGTATTGATGCAACAAGTTGTAATTAAGGCAATATTTCCTCTATCAACGAATTAAGACAATTTTTCTTCTATCAGTGATTATCATTATGCCATCAACTAATTCCTAAGATAAAATATCAGACCTTAAACCGCAATGCTTGGTAAACAATGATTTGGCTCTATGTCAATGCCGCTGAAGCATGTTTCCCCAGTTTGATAAGTTTGTCATTGATAAAGAATTGGGTATAAAGTTAGACATAGCCAAATTGGTTATAAGCATATATTCCACAAAACAGTGATATGTTTGGACTTAACACACAGGTTGAGCTTGCAGCAGAAGAGTGAACAAACAAAAGGTGCTATTATTTTTAGAGGATAATCTGGATACTAAATTGTTATTGATTAACTAGAGGTAAGCATTTAGAGGTATCGAACTTTTAAGAAGTTAACATATATAATTATGTCAGTCAGATTGAGTCAGATTATAGCTGTAACAATTTTCAAATTTATAGCCTAAATATTAAAATAACATTAGTGAAAGTTCTTCAATAAGTTACAAGTTTCTAAGCACACTTTATTAGACTGTCAGTATGATTATAAGGTGACAGTAACATTTCAAACAATCTTTAGCAAAAAGAAATGTTTGTTGCAAGTATCTTCAAAGTATTAAGATATTTAAGGGCTTGGGCTGTTGTTAAAACGACTGACGACCTCTATATGGAGCCTGCTACATTAGCCAACCATGATGGTTTAGTGCCTCATAATGCTTAGAGCTCTTATAGAACCCATAACGTCCACACTTCAAGTGGTTCTCTCATTTCACTTATATACTTATGTTACTTATATTCACATAGTTTAAAACTATTATATTAGTGTACACTTATACACCTTCCATAGTACAACTAAAAGACCGCACAATCCAAACCAGTCATAATATAGATGAAAAGTGACGTTTGTTTTACCCAAAACACAATCATTGGTTAAAATTGGTTACAAAAATAGTTCACGGTGAGTCAGTAATGAGTGGGAAAATCCAGCTTTAGTATTTAAAGTGTAGATCAGACCTTTATTTAGAATCTATGTGCCAATTTCGATCACTATGCTATGATGTATAGGACTGTTCATTTCGGCATTCCATTGTAAATACAGTTTCATCTTAAGTATTCTATTGGTGTTGTACTGTGGATAATTTATGATCAGTCTACAGTACTGATTTCATCAAAAGGATACAGAACCAAAACGAAATTAGAGGAATTGCCGTAAGAAAACGTGATAATTTGTAACAATTCACAACAAAGTTACTGTTATCACGGTTTTCTTGGAACTGCTCAATCTCTGAAACTACGATACTTACGATTATCGAAATAAACAGAAAAACCGTAATAATCAGAACATTTTTCCAATCTCTCTGTCAATGGCGCTGATCTTTCGCTAATAAATATTCGGATTTGCTCGGGCGTTCTCGTTTATTCCTGCCACAAAGTGAAAGTGGAAGTGCGGACGCCGTACAAACACCCAATGAAACGAAAATCTGTCAAAATGTCGGTGTAATTTTGAACTTATAGAAATATGCTTTTTATCACAACAAACCTCCGTAAACTGAAATGCGTTATATAAGGGAACAATCAGAATAAAAGTAACTTCAGTTGAGTTATGAAGAAAGCCGTAATTTGTGAAGCTACATAACCTTTTTATGTTCATAATAGTCGCAACGATGAGAAGAATTGGGAAAAAAGCTTAAGGAATCATAAAGTAATCCTCGAAATTTTTCTTCTGTATCCTTCTGACAGAATCAGTACTGTATACTTACATTTCAATAAAACTCGACGTTGCGGCTCTCACTTCGGTCGAAGGCCCCGTGAAGGGAGCCGCAACGTCAAGTTTTGTTGAAATGTAAGTAGTAGTGTCACAAATACAAACCTGGATATTCCTACTACTAAGCGTACGTTCACACATACGCGATATCGCTTGAGCGTTTATGGCATGTTTATTTGGGCTTATTTGGTGTTCACACACGCGATTTTTACAAGATTTTCACTGGCGATTTTCCTTGAATGTATTAAAAAATCTTTATCTCCAATTGATTATTTTTTTCAGATAGTTTATATATTGGCCGATACTGAATCATTGAAGGTACTGGTTATCAATGAATTGTTTGTTGCTGTGGTCTTTAATGGAATAATCATACACACTCGGTTGTCTTTTACTAACAATATTAGCTTTTCAATTTTATTTGGGGGGACTTTATCCAAGTTAATTATTTCTTTTTTCTTGGTTTTCTCAAGATAATTTTCAAAAAATTCCAATACTGTGTGGTGTACTGTGTGCTGTACTAAGCGTCAAATGAAATCAATTAAACAGTGCTGGTCAATAATTATATAAAAGATCAATTAAAAAATGCTAGACTACATGAGATAACGATCGGAACAGGGAAATGCACGATGAGGCTAAAATTATTATTATCATGAAGCTAAAAAATAAAATAAGCGATATCGCCTTGTACGCCCGTGCATTGTGTGAACGGCTCAATGCAAATATGATATACCGAAAATATCGCCTGTCGCTTCGTCGCTCCGTCGCTCAAGCGATATCGCATATGTGTGAACACACGCTAACAATAGTCTACACAAAGATACTGTTTATGATCTTTTATTTGTATGTGTTAATCAATACAGACTCATGGCAGTGTTTGTACTGTTGATATACTTTGTTATGACATGTTCATAAAAAATTCCTTTTTGGGCTAATACATCATCCTTATCCTTATCCTTAAAATCTAATATCTGAATAAATATTTAGTATACTGTGGGCATACTTGAAAATGTTCAAATGTCATATCTTGTCCATATCTTGTCCATTTGTATACTCATATATATATATATATATATATATATATATATATATATATATATATATATATATATGATATATATATATATATATATATTCGCCTGCATGTTTTAAAGCAAAATAAAATTAAATAACTTCATTAAGATAGCAAAAGAAATGGTTCAATGGTTTATGATGTAATGTGACTTGTGATTTATTCATACATATTAATTGACCAGTCCATCTCTCCACTGGCATCATACATTGCACCCTGTTATCATAAATTCCTCCTGGTACGGTAGACACTTGAGATCATGAACCAGTCAATATTAGATGATTCTACCTGCTGACCCGTTGCTTATCATCAGTATGCAGTAAAGACGTCACACCGTTACCTCTGTATCAGATGCTCCTACATAATGAGGGCAAAGTTAACCTAATGGCCAAACACAATCAGACTTTTCTTATCACAAATCTGTCTTTAAAATTCCATGACAAACTCAGAAGTTACGCCAAAATAATAATTGGGGGATATCTTTAGATTCAATCGTATTTCTACAGATATTTACAAATTTTGCTACTGATTGGTATGTATCACAAATTGTCTTTTAATAAACTTACAATCATGTTTCCTGTAACATTAGGCCATTATTACAAAAATGTTTTTAGTGGCTCAAATAATAACTTTCTGTAACTCCAACCTGATAGACGAAAATCCTACGTCTCAATTTCAAAATTAACTCTGGGAATTTAACCTATAAATACCGGTAATTTTTTATAGAGCACTTTACTACATGTAAAACCCAAACATTTCTCTGCATAAATGTTTGGAAGGCTGAAATTTGGTCTTTTTATGTTTATAAAGGAAGTTATTTATATGGGTGGTCTAAATGCATGATTGTCATGTTTACAGAAATGGCTTTACCTCACTCATAATATTGGAGGTAATGCTGCATATCAGTGACTATCTCAATATTGATTATCGGTGCTGGGCAAACGATACTTAACCAATAGTATCTTGAGTAAAACGTTATACGTTACATGTTGCCACCTGCCTATTTATTTTGTCTCTTTCGCATCATGCCTGGTAGCATGACGTTTTAGCGAGTTGTATCAAGCTACCGGTAGTTACGTTCACAAATGGCCCCAAAAAACGTTTACCACAGCACTATGAATCAAAAGTTACAAGACAATATTGGCACCCAAACTGTCTATAATCAAAATTATACATTATGCTACAGACGATATTGAAGGAGATTAACTGATTATTGTCTGCTAGTCCCTGAACGAGCGTTTAACCGATATTCCATATATTGTTGCAGCACTAATTGGCAGATATACAGAAGATATAATCTTAAGAACTTTGAAACAATCATAAAGGCTTACACTAGATGTGTACATATATCTCAGTGTCTTTGAACTTTCGACATTACTTTGTTTCAATACAAGACAATCAAACACGGGACATACGTTAATGATTAGCAATTCAGTTTATTCGATCCATACCAAATGATAAGAAATACAAAGATAGTGCTGGATATTGGGCTAAGTGTTGACTCTACAATTGTATAGGTTATCAGCCCACAACAAAGCTCTTGAAATACCTACAATAAATTTTTGAGTGCAAGATTTAAAGTGGAGCATTTCCTTATGTTTTTTACAAAATCATCGTAGAGCACAATTTTATCATAAAAACAAAAATCTGTTTAGTGTCAAATTGATAGTTATTTTAACATCAAATGTCAAGGAGTATTTGAAAATAGTTATTACCTGTATGAGCTATGAAATTTTATTCTTATTAAATAGCCTACTAGTAGTACATGTAGTAGGAATATCCATACAGTTAGTAATTTGTTACATTACTACTAACAATTCAATAAGAACACTTAACGTTGTGGGCTCCATTATAGAGGTTTTGACAAAAGTGACTAGATGGAGATATTGACGCCACAATCTTACCAGCAAACCATAGGTAAGCGATATTGGTAATGGATAAATGAATAGGAGTACAATGTACCTATAATGAAAGACTACATTAACTCCTAGATGGCACGCAACTGTATGATATGTACTCAGTAATCTTAAAGTAAATCCAGCATTTAAACTAATACTTCAAAATTTTCGGTCTTTACACCTGCAACCATCCTCAAGAATGGTGTCACAATACACAATTGCACAATGTGACGTCACAAGAAGTTACTACAACTTCGGATGAGGACAGCCCCCATGAGCAGTTCCCAGCTTATATGATGCTTTAAAGGACCCAATCCTTAAGGATAAGAAGAAATTCATTAATATTCTGAAATTTGGAACACTCCCAAAAAGATTTCTCCTCGGTTGTACCACAGAATTTACCTCACTTCAGAACAAATCTGCAAATGTCATGGTCTTGCTGAGATTCATAATAAAAACACACCTTTAAGACCTACTATGCATTCTGTCAGGGATAGGTAGCATTTACTCACCCCAGTTCTGTGGCAATATACATATATGAAATATGTATGCTAAAGAACTAAGTGATGTGCCCCAGTTTTGCTAGGTGCATTTACTACCCAGGAGCCAAATTCCTCTTGAACTGTTCTCACTTCGTTGAAAGGCAAAAGAAATCACTCACTTGGAAACGTTGAGAATTGTTTGTGCAACAAAATCAAAGATATAGAAGTTTCACCACCAAGAGTGTTAGTGTCATATGATGCATCCGCTTGTTTGCAAGAGGCCATTACAGGTAATGAGTAGACTGTTAGAGGAAGAGACTGTGAAAGATAGATGCAAGCTAGAGATGGAACAGATCAAGGTCATCTTGAGATTTAGTCTCAACACCAACAAAAAATGTGTGTGTACTTTGTTTGCAATAAAGTCTTCTACAGACAAATCCAAGGGACTCTAATAGGCTCCAGTGTCACCAGCTGTGCCGGATCTGATGGAGGAATTTCAACAGAGTGCTCAACAACAAAAATGTTATTCCATCAGTATGCTTCAGATACTTGAGAGAATTTCATGATCCTTCCACAGAAGACAATACAAAAATTTACCATCTACTTGAACTCCAAGAGAAAAAGCATTCAATGCATCATCGAGGAGGAAGTGGACTGTAAACTCGCCTTCTTGGATACATGCTTTGAAAGGAAAGAAGATTGTTCCTTGAAATTCACAATGTATATAAAGCCCACGCACACAGACCGGTACTGGGAATCGAATTACTTCAACCAAAATGAACAGAATTATATGTACATGAATCAGTGATGGTAAAGCAGTTTCCTAGCTTCCCCGTCTCCTACGGACACAATTTTGAGGGGAGTAAATAGCCATGATGGAAATAAAATATTTCCCGTAATAATAGACACGTTTTTATATTTATGGATTCGTAAAAATAGAATTCAGCTTATGCTTATGGACCCATAAAAATAGCCACTGTCAATCTGATCACATAACGTCCTCTTTCTCCGAGAAGGAGAAGGCAGGAGAATATTCGTACACGAATCGGTGATGGTAAATCAGTTTTCTCGTCAGTATATTGATGAAAGCAAGTGCACGAAGAACAAATAACCCCGTAAAAGGTGATTTCCAATAAAGTTGTACACTCAAAATGTGTGAAAGTGCCCCCGGAAAGTGATTGCAGGCGAATTTCAAAAAAAAAACAAAAAAAAAACAACCATGGCCACACCCTTCTCTTCGTAATTATATATAAATTGTGACAGCAAGAAGCTAATCGAAAAGTAACAATTTCTGAGTTCTTTTTTAAAAGTGATTATCTACATAGTATCACATTGCGTAAGAACATTAAAAATCCTATGTACTTAATACATGTATCTAGTACACAGATACAAACAAAACATAGGACATTGAGAGAGAACACAAAGCGTTCAAAACAAAATATTAAAGCAATACAAAGATTATGACTGGGTAGAAATTCATCGAACTGGAAAACTGCATAAAATGTACGCAACCGAACTCGACAAATATATCATTTATCATCACATGGAAGATAAATTGAATCAAACCAAGAACCAAAAGTTGTCCTGGGTAGAGGCACATATAAGAAAAGAACTATGTAAAGATCTAAATAACAATTTTTAAAATTCTCATAATGAAGATATCAATGAGTTTAGTAGTGATTCTGATCAAGATGAAATCATACAGGCTAACATCAATGAAACTGAAGAAGAAGATGATGATAATTCATCACTAACTGCTGATGTTAGTCCTTCTGTTGAAGTAACTCCAGAAATCATTGCGCGCCATGGAAGGTGAACAAGAAATACAAGAACAAGTATTTTTGCTGATTTTACAACATGAACAATGAATTTTTGCTAGAATTGACAGCATAGTGTAGATACGATTTTTTTTAATCTGGACTATCTCACATGTAGTCTATTGTCCTCTGACAAACCCTAGCATCTTTGTAAATATCAATGAATGCCACACTAATTCAATACAATGTATATCCCATACGTAATATATGTATACGTATATGGCATTAAAGAAAAGGTATCACACAATCTTGCGAATTTCTATTTCATTGTATTAAAATCAAATATGCATATGATTTCATATCCCAATATAATGTAAAAAAGTGATGCGATATGCTAAAAAATGATCAAATACCGAAAAATCGCTGCCAAATTTCCAAGGACAAAATAGATGGCCCCCCCTTTTCACCTAGGGACAAATTAAGTGGCCCCCCTCTTTTTCAGGAACAAAATAGGTGCCCCCCACCCCCTGATTTTCCTCATAGCCCCCCCCTTGTCACAAATAATGAACCATCCCTTAGCTAAGTTATTTTCTATCTGATCAATCATTACAGGCACCACACAACAAGATTCTCATTTCGGCAGGATACATAGAAGAGGACCATGTAGAGTGTTCAGTGGATTCCATAGATATTGTGACGAACCGTCACGAAAGATGTACACAAACACATGGGTGATATTAGGGATCAACAGAACAATTAAAATTCTCTCAATAAAAGTAATATTAACAAACTTCAAATACCTTCATTAGACAACATAATTTAAAAATCCATTCAGAAACCACACATTTTGCGCATGTCAAACTTAGGAATAAAGCCCCATAAAAATAATAAAATGTTTCTCGTCACCTCCCTCTTGTGTATAGTGCAGCCTCCTGAACATTTTTATTGCCTCCACAGTGATAAAAAATAAAATGGCCCTCCCGCCTGGCTGCAGACAAGACGGCCCCATCCCTGTCATTGTTTGCTAGATCTATGCAGGTTAGATATTATACTTCTTTAATTATACTATAGTATACTATATTATACTATAGTACTTGCCTGCAGACAATTTCAGTTTGATAAACCACAAAAAATCGTTTTTATGCTTGCTAGAATAAACTGTGGGCCAAAGATTTTCAATTGATGAAGACTGGCATGGATTTAACATACCAGATCATGCTAAGACATTTGCTGATGTGTTTCATTTGTATATGAAAGGATATTTGGACAATGGTGAGGATGATAGTGAACAGTGCACACAGATTTCATCAGTGGAAGTGGGCTCCATGCAGTATAACAATACAGCCTGATTTGAAGTGTGATGAAGTTATTTCTGCTTTAGGGCTATATGTTGCCTTTTATTGTTCAGCAGAAACTCCTACCAATCTAGAAACAAAATATTAAAAATATTAAAAATATTATTTATGAAGCTGATACTACACAGCAAGTGTATATAATTTTACGGTCGATCGTACATAATCCGTAGACCATAATCATAGACCTGTAAACATCAAACCATTTTGACACCGCCTCCCCCTCAACAAAAAAATATATAGAAGAAATGAAAAAAAAAACAACAAAAAACAACAAAAAACATAAAGTAAACCATGAATATTATTTATCATGACCACCATTGAAATTTAAGTAGCTCTTTATAGATCAGATAAGAGATGTTTTAATCTGCGAATCATGGCGCTATTTAATGGTAGCAAATAGTTTGAGCTTTTCACCAATATATTCTTCTTTAAAGAAAAAAAAAACAAAAAAAAAAACTTGATGGAATAGACGGAGAAAAACATTGCATGTGACTGTGAAAAATGTATTGTGTTTGGAAAACACAGTTTGTTGAATATGCAATTAAGGATCCACTGAGGAGAGAAACCAGTTTGTGTATTGATGTTGGAAACATTTGGGCTAACTCATGATGTGACAAAAGTCACAAGAAAACCCACAATGACTACCATGGAATAAGCAGCAGTGGGAAAGTCCCCTGGTGTTTTAGGATTTGTATTTAATATGTTGTTCAATTAATTTTAATGTTTGTAAATGTGTAAATTTGTAAATTGAATTCTTATATTTTTTTATATTAATTATATTTGAATATTTTAAATCAACAAAGTAAACTGTGAAAAAAAAAAAAAAAAACTCCTACCAAGCAAAATGATGGTGATAGCTCTAGACAGGAATCAGGATGCATTTTCAATCCTTATGAAGGCTCAGACTTCTGTCATGTTACCAAAGATGAAATTAGGAGAAGATGGCTTGTCTTGGATGAAAAGTGATACAATCAGTTGGATGGAGAAAAATAAGCTTGGATGGAGTAAAGACAATGTTGACACATTGGGCAAGGACTTTGTAAATGATCTCTCTGCTACATTTTGGTACCCAGACGATAAACATAGCACATTAGAAAATCGAAATGTACCTGCTCCCGATAGTTTTTAAACATTTTTAAGTTTACAGAAGGCCTGAAACCCATAAGAAAAAAAAGATTGATCCGGAAAATCTGAGCTCTAATGAATTATCCAAACTTACAGCAAGCCTTTACAATCTAATTTCAAAATCCTACATGAAATCCATGCAGTGGCGTGGTTGCCAAGCTTCAATCCTAAGCCTGGCAAACAACATAGATAAGTATTGTAAATACCTTGACAAGAAATCTAAAGACTCAAAAGAGAACCATGATAGAATGACAGGGCAAACAGAAACTTGGGACTGGGAGGTGAAAAGTGCTACTCACATCCTCACACCTGGGCAGAGAGGCAAATACAGATCTCTTCACAAACAGCTCGAAGCATCTGATCACTATGAATGTTGTGTTTTTTAATGCACACGTGCCATGTGATAGAAAGCGTAAATTTGACTACATGAAGCATCTGGTTGTACCAAATAAGGTAAATCGAATTTTTAGAAACTTGAAAGAACAAACTTAATTCCTAACAATAATCATTTAGATCATTTAGATCCATTGCGTCGCTTCACCTACTGAAGCGAAAGCTTGTGACATTTTGATTGTGCATATGTGTCTATATATCTGTGTGTCTATGTATGTATAAGCTACAACATGTATAAATAAGTTGGTCAAAGTACCATTCCAGTATTTACTGCTTTGAAGAAAAATACTTTTTGTAACAGTATTATTGTGTAATGATTTGTTATTGCAACTCCATACAATAAAAGTTGTTTTATAAGCGGTGTTTTATGATTTTGATAATAGAAAGAAATTGTTCACATACAATTAAAACACATGTAGTTCATTCATGGCCCAATATTCAAAATGAAAGATTTCGCGCAGAAGAAAAATAAAAAATAAAAAGTGAACCCCTCCTCAATTTTTTTTATAATATAAGGACGGAAAAATCAGCATATTAAAACATAAAAAATAAAAAATAAAATTGACCTCCCGCCTATGTGTAGGAAAATAGGCAGGACGAGAAACATTTTATTAATTTTATGAAGCCTAAGGAGAACTGGTTTATTTCAAAATCTTAATGTTCACTATGGGCGGCGCCATTTTAAATTCATATAGTCCGGGAAAAACTGTGGATTAATTTACAAGGATGATGAAATTTCTGGAAAATTCTATGATTTAACAAAAAATAATTAAATAAAGATTTAGGTGTATAAACAATATCATATTTGACTCGTGCTCTTTTAAAGAACACCAAAGATACCCATTATGAGAACATACATCCAGAATCTAGTATAATCTAACGTAAATTAGGACGATCTATTTCTTGAATGCTGATGTGGTGAGCTTACTCACACCCCAGAATCCACTATAAAAGCAGCGATAATCCACCAGACCAGCAGTCAAACTGTGGACTCAGCACCATTAGTTTGATTCCCTCAGGAAAGGTAGCTTCCCAGTCCCTTGTGGCTGAAGACCCTTTGTGGTGTAGGCCCCTCGTAGTAGGAGATCCCAGCCCCTAGTGGCTGTAGGCCCTTCGTGGCGAGGAGATCCCAGCCACTAGTGGCTGTAGACCCTTTGTGGTATAATTGACTAGTGCTTTTGTTCTTTTGTTATAATTTGAGTAGTGTTTTATGTTTACCATTGTTTAATTTGAATAATGTCTTATGTTGACCAATCACCACCCAATAAACATAAATTTTGTTAGTTATCTTTTTGAGTAGTAATAAGAACCAAGAAGTTATTTGTTTTCTTTATGGTAATTTGGCTGGTGAACAAATTAACGGAGACTAATCAGGTTGAGAATCTGGGTTTTTATAGTATAGATCCACAGCGAGAAGTCATTGATTTTCAATACCCTATACGATCAGCCGCCCAGACAACCAGCCAGGTTCACCACAATATTACAGGATTGAAGGCACTACATGAAGAAGCTGCCACATGGCCCGTGTTACATTCCATAATATATAAATTCAAAATATGTAACCAATGTTGATAATAATTAAATGCATTTCCATTTTTTTATTAAAAACCAAGTGAATAAATTTCCGTAATAAATACATAGACAAATATTTTTCTATCAAAATTTATGATGCAACACTGTGGATGCGGCCACTAAAAATACAACCGGATCTTGTCTGATGGAAACAATAGGTTTCTGTCTTTCTCAATTGTAGGGTGATCAATATTAACATATGGGCTATGGCAGCGGCTCAGTACATGAAATTCAATTCTGCTTGTCCCTTAGCGGCTCTTCCAAATGTAGCAACAACTATCAAGATCTTTATCAAAATTATATATATTGCATATTGACCAGCCCACCATGGAGTTGGCAGAAGACACCCTGGTCTGCCCTCTGTGTTGCATCTCTGTGCCCGGAGGATTGGAAGCCATCCTAGCCCATACGTGCAGCCCTGCTTTGCTTGGAAGAGCCGGGCCTACAGCATCATGCCAGCAGTGCAACCAGCCACAGAATGGAGGCCACTGGTCCTGTCAGGTTAGAGATGACAATGTTTCTCGATTTCTTTACTAATAATAATCTTACATACAGTTACAACAGTTTTTGACAGGGTAAGATGACACAAATGGAAACTGTTTATATGCCAGGAATGTTTAACAAATAGACATGTTTTTTTGTAATACTCTATAATGTATATAATACATAATACCAAAGCTATGTCCAGTGCATCAATTTTTCGTAAACCACATGTCTTCAAAGTATGTGTGGAGAGATATGCAGATAGAGATCCCCCTGCTAGTGTCATCCTTATTATAATTATTAATGGTTTTGTCCCGTTACAGGCCACCATAGATATTTAATTTTATTTAATTAAATCTAATTAATATTTAATTTTATTTGATTGTGAAGTAAATGAAAAGTGTGTGCACAATATGTAGTAGGATCTCTACCTATCTTAATATGAATACCATAAATAAAGTCAAAATAAAAGAAATGATGTGCTGTCGAAGATCTACCACAAATGATAGCTATCATTTGATTGTGGTGAGCAACAAGCGAGTGATAATGGGTGTCTTTCTTTGGTTTGCTCGATAGACCATGTAGACAGAGGGTTCAAAACATTGTGTTTTTCGGTTATAAGCGTGGCGCTTTTATGCACGGGGATATGGTAGTCCATTGATAACCTTCATATATTACCTAAATTTCCATGCACAAATGTTCCACAGAACACGCAATATGCAATACCAACATGAGAAAGTATTGTATATATATATGCAATACACGTGTTAAATGTCGAACGTAATAAGAGAATGTCAGCCACAGTCAACTACATTGTGGTCCGGACTAACAGGCGAAACGGCGTAGACCAGACTACAGCCAAAGACAGGGCAACCGCATACCCCATCATATGTCAACACAATAAAACATACTTAACCAGACTCTAGTTTTTAACACGCCATGTATCAGTTGCTCGAAATTTTAGCTCTGCTGTTTTGCTTTCAGGTGACAACACTACTGTACTGTACCTCCTCCCATAGACCCCTTAGACACATCATAGTTCCAGTTTAACATTGACTTAAGGTGGTGGTGCGTACTAACTGAAGGCCAATGGCCAAGACTTTCAAGCTATTAGATCCCAAACAGCCTAGTACATCTCGAACAAACTTGCTATGTAGTAGATTGGAAACTGAGTGTGTTATATGAGAGCTGGACATCTCTCATTTGGATAATGGTGAGGGTATCCAATTTATCTTCCACACCAACAAAGCTAAGTGGCATGATTTATGCAGATCTAGGGATAAATTACAACACAATTGAATCAGGCTAAGAAACAGAAATCATCATGTGAAGAAACTGAAGACGTCTCAAGAAACTATACCCGTTAGAGCGCATCTGTAGACAACACAGTCACTGCCTGAAAAGTACTTTTTATGTGACAAGGTAAAGATTCACTGCAGAGAGCCTTAACAGCAACATGCCCAGTTCACCAGGTCACAGCCAGTAGCCTCTACCTTTTTCTGCAGCAAGCCACAAACAATATACCAGTAGACTCCAGTTTTGGCTTATCATACTGCAACTAGAATTGGTATTCTTCATCTATGTGAGATTAATATGTGAAGGAAACTTCCGGCTGTACATAGATTCCCAAAGCAAGCTTGTACCCTGGTTCTTTGCCTTGGACCATACAAACTATACCAGATGGATCCCAGTTCACCTGCATGATATGGTGACACTGGGGAGCAAACATCCAAGTGTAATCATAAAGTTTCTTCCTAGTAACTTCACTATGAAAAAAACAATGACACATGCATTATATGCTATAGCCATGATTGAGCTCATGAGCAGAATTTCTTTTTCTAAATATATTTGTATTTTGGGAAATGAGCAGAATAATGGATCTGTGAAAAGCGATGGAGGGGCTCTAGGTCTGACAGAGAATCTTGCAGCTTTACGTTGCTGGATGAATGGTGTCTGGTCCAGAAATGGCCAGACTGATTGCGGAGTTCCAAACCACTGAAGAGATGAGAATGAACACCACTGAACTCAAGCACCATGAAGAGACAAAGAATGTACAACTAGCCTTTTCTCGAGATGTAAAAGCCCTAACTGCTGTCATGGAAGAGATGGGGAACCGATTTCGCGATTACAGCAAAGATCTCTTGGTGCTAGACAGCAGAGACTTAGCTGACCCTGCAGTTATTGACACTGTACGACTATGTCATAATGAAAATCTTGGACAAAAACAGCATGAAACATTTGCCAACAAGAGGCTTGTTAAGCAGACAAAGCCCATCACTGGCCCACTCAAAAGAAACAAACTGCTTCAAACCTCCAGTCAGAGAGAAGTCCAGAACACAGCAGCAGGTGTCATCCCTCAAGAACGACTGCTCCCAGTTCTCTAGGTTTTTCATTGCATTTCAAACACCTGATAGAGATCTCAATGAATTCTTTGTACATGAGAACCAGGCCTGTCCCCCATCAATATCGCATATCATGAAATGGGCAAGCTATGACTTGAAACAAAGTCTGATCCTGTTGAGTGTTTGGAAGATCTAACACCACCACGGGATGCTGCTGCTGCTGCTGCTTCAATTCACACTGTTGAAGTCATGATCCTTGATGTTTATCAAATATTAGTTAGAAGTCGGAAGATGCGGCTGTTGTCAACATGCTGACACCTGACAATACAAAAATGTTTGCTGAGTATGCATCACAAGTATTCTTACCGTACATCACGTCACAGCTTCAGCACACAAGCTGAGTGTATATTTTCTGGGATGAATACCTTCAAGACTGCTGAAGAGGGGCAAAGGCATCTAGTGTACGCATAGAGCCTTATAGTCCCATCCCTGGAAACTGACAGGCCTTTCTCTGTAAAGATGAACACAAGGTGGAGCTGTTTGAATTCCTGGCAATAAGGATAGCAAACACAGAGACAGAGAAACAAATCATCAACACACACCATAAAGATGTGCTAACACACAAGGCCACGTGAGGTTGCATTATCAAATCATTTTTGCCAGACGTACACTGGATTTCCAATGGCAAACGTCGCATTTAACATTTGAGTGATAGGGGGCCTCTTACGTGCAACGTGCAAGTTACTTCTAACAAAAACCATTCGGTTTCCATTTCTTGCCTACATGTGTTTTGATGGGCTTAGAACCGGCTTTTTATGGAGGGTATTCAATTTGCTCTAGATATTTCAATAGGCTGTTTACAAAGAAGTGCACAAAATATATCATATTGCTTCTATACACTCATACTTGTTAGCCAACTGAGCATAACCTTTAACAGCTTCTTTCTAGTGATCCCCGCTTTGGCTAGAATTGCGGCAGAATTCTCAAGCCATAAAAATCCAACAAAACATTATGAACATTCTAATGCAATTACACAAAGATTACGTCTGCAAGAGAAAATACAAAGAATATTTGCAAACAACAATCTTTTCACTGGGAGTACCGTATTCTTGTGCATTAAAGCCCATGGGCTTATAACCGGAAAACAGCACTTTTTGGACCTTTTGAAAATGGAAAAAGTTCCCACTTACAAGCCCATGGGGCGTATTCGAACACTACACCCACCCCCATTTCAGCGATGAATAAGCATTGTATTTTATGTATATAGAACCACAAAGATTCTTAACTATGGGTTCTTATGTGTTACTGTACAGTACGAGTCTACCAACACGGGCAATGATGAAAAATGACTGACCCATTTCTCCGATATTTATGCCTGTCATGCGCAAGATGCATCAAAGTACCTGTCATCAACATAGCCAAAGTGAAAGAAACTGTAAGAAAGAATCTCAGGTGTCAGCTCCGTCACTAGAAAGATGTTGAGTGCCAGCCAGCTAGAAGGAAGATGGAAGAGCAAGCAGTTGACTAATTGGAAAAGAGAGGACTAGTTGCCCTAGTAGACCTAGGTTATAGGATCTGTTGAAGTGTTCAACCCCAATCCTGTTTCAAAAAGACTAAGGCCTTTTGGACATGGGATTTATATGGCGCCTGGCCACTCCTAGTACCATCGATTGTGAAAAAAATGAGAGAGATGCAGACTAGTAGAATACACTTGGAAAAAGTTTAACTAATTAGGAAATATATGCACTATGATCCTTTTATGCCATGTGGATGTAAACCTGTGGATGTAAACCAAAAAGTGATCTGTCAGCTATAAGTCGACTAACGACTTCTCTTTGGAATGGATCTTTAGGTACAAAATATTTGGCCTATATGCAATGATAGATGGTAAATACAAATACAGTAATGCTCAAATAATTAACTAGTATGCATACATTAAAAAAAATGAATGACCCTGTTCATGATACAGTCCGCCATCTTGGATTTTTCACACTTAATTAGTTCGGAAAAATTCAACAATAATTTTTTCAAATCAGCATGGTGTCCCATATTACAACATGGACATCAAACTGACGTTACAGTCGGCGGACTAGTGGCCATAATAACTGAATAATAACACAAAGCCTTACAAAATGTGTGTAACATTGGCGATCTTATACCTAGTCCAGTGCAACTTATAGTCTACTTTACACTATGCAATCATCCTATGCTAGGAGCCCATTGTGATGGCGACAGTTGGTGTCGCTAATCTAATTTCAAGACGCCTAGTGATGTGTAGTTGCTCAAACTTCTCACCAACTGGCTCGGAGAGGCTGCTAGTTGTGGCAAGCTTGAATTTGAAGAAAAGAAAATTATTAAAAGTTAAAACATTTCCATCACGCCAAAACCAGAGCCAAGTGTTCACCAAGGGAGACCAAATGATATTAAGTAGCCGTCCATCAGTATGAATGGCATCACAGGGTGGAAAACAAGGTGAAACTTGGAATGAAGGACCATGTAACAGTATAAACTGACCCGGACTCACCCAACATTTTGGAGCAAGTCTCTAGTTGACAATATTCTGCTTTCGTTACAGCTTAAGACAGATATAGGACGAGCCACTACAGCCAATCAAATAAAACTTAGCTTGAACTATTGCCTACTCACGTCGCCCAATGGACTTCTATAGCATTGCACTTGCGTTTTTTACACTAAGCTATGCACTATCTATTTTTGCTTTAGGCTTGCCGTAGGTGTTTCCCCAGTGATCCAGCGTTCGCATATCACGTGATGAGGTGTCACAAAGGGCAGTCAATACTGCACTGCCCTCTGTGTAGTGCCAGTATCAAGAACAAACACCATGTTGAGGAGCACATGCGCACGCACCTGCCAGAGAAAGAGAAACACTTTTGTGAGAATTGCCACAAAGGTAGGCACTGCTGTACACACTGTGAAGATACTGGTCGTTAACATATATTTCGGTATACAAGAAATATTGTGTTTTTGCTTTTCATGTCCAACATCCAGCATCCATTGCTTATTCCTGCTAAAACTATATTTCAAAACCTAATATGTCCCTACAAACTAAGTAACAGAACAACTGTAGGCAAGGAGAAAATATTCCTAAATCGACAAAATTTCACCAAACATCATGGTGTCTTTTGTTTACGTTTTGCAAAGCACGCGTGATTCTAATCTAGCTAGGGAGCGCTGCATTTCTGATATAATTCATACGAAATTTTGACTTTAATTACCGCCGATTATCATTCCATGCTATATACATTTATAAACACAAAATAGAATTATTGAAGCCTAAAAAAGCAATGAGAACAAAATAACATAGTTTATTAGGTGATGAGTTTCTTGACTCAAGACCAAAACAACTTATGCTCCTTGTAAAATCTTGCATTCATAACGTAAGTCATGTAAATAACGTCAGAAACGTTAAAAAATCAAATACTCTTTTTTCTGCAGTAAAGTTGACAAGGAGAATTCCCGTAATAAAAATAAACATGTAAATAACAAAGGTATCATAATAGTCGAAGATTCGTATTGTATGTCCACATATAGGTTGAAAAACATAGATTCTGGATAACTATACATTATTACTGTGGTAGGATTCAGAAATGAGTAAACTCCATTTTTTCTTGTATACCGAAAAATATGTGAACGACCAATATAATATTATTTAGTTGAAAGTTTTCCCTTTTAAGGCTCTATGTGTTTATCAGAGATGGAACCTTTGCACGTTGCTTCGACTGTCAGTCGATGTTGGGAAAGTTTAACAATGCTGGAGTATGTTCATTTTGTGGACCGAATTTCAAACATTTACATTCATGTCAGAATGGTATAGATATGGCAGGATGGTACTAGAAGACGGCTTATTTTTTCTAACGCAATGTCTTCTAGTACCATATATTGTTTTGAGAGACAAAATGGATTGAAATTTTGTGGACCATGCGTGCTTGCTTGCGTGCGTGCGCGTGTACATGCGTAAGTACCAGTAGGTATGTATGTATGTATGTACATAAAACATGAGCTATGTGATTTTTTCAGCATTCCGCACTGTGACTTCACTAAAAGAGCATGCTCAAACAGTGCATGCAGAAGGACCGCCCAACCTTCCCTGCCACCTGTGTGACCGCAAATTTCATACTGTAGCTACTAAGCGCAGGCACATCAAACGGTATGTTGCTCCAATCATAGAACCAGCTGGGGGCTTTAGACGTCAATTGGGTTAATTCATCTTTATGAAGAGCTTTACTATCATTTGCATATGAGCCAGGTTTGATCAATATTGTGACAATCAAGCAAAGGGTAAAACATCCAACTTTTAATAAAGACAAGGGAGAGAACTAAATTCCATACAAATGTTCTTAAATATCATTACCAATAAAGTGAATCATTAAACATACAACACAAACTAAAGGGAAACAGATACCACTGCATTAACAAAAAGTCAATAGGAACTACATAACACCAACATAGTGAGAATTCCTCCATAGCCTCCACATTGGCTTCTCTTTGCAGGTCTCACCTGGAAGCGGACAAGCGCTACCCCTGCCCTGAGTGTGATACGCAGCTCAAGACAAAGCAGATTCTTCGACTACACATGCGCATACACACTGGAGAGAAGCCATATAAGTGCTCCTTCTGCGATAAGTGGTAAGCAAGTCACTAAGAGCATGTGGGCCAATCAATGTTGGCCAATCAATTCAGAACACTTGATAGCCGATGTAGAGGCATATTCTAAGTGAAAATGTATTATTCCACTCACAGCAAGATCTCACATTATTCCTCAAACAACCGTTTTAGCAAGTTAATTTCAAATACATAAATATTTTCAAAAATTCTTTTTCCACTTAAAAATTAAGTACATTGTACTTTTTTATCAAACACTTAAGTGTCACTTTTGTAAATCTTGTTATGCAGCTGTACTGAAGTAATTACAGTGCTACTGTTGTTATACTTCCCTCAGTCAAATTCATCTCAATGAAATCTAACCTCCTTATTTTTCAAGAATTGGTTGTATAGTTTTGAAGTTACGGTTCCAAATGTGCCTCAATTTGCACCAAAAAACATCATCATACTGGCTCATTTTAAAAATCATGATTTTAAAGCTTGAAAATTTAAATGTACAAATGAAAGAAAACAGCAAAAGATGTTTTAATATGAAACTGCTGACTCCTAACAGCATGTTATACAGACGATATAACTTCTTTGCATATCTGATAATTGCATAACACTGCTTAATTGAATAAAGACTGTAAAACCACTTGTTTATTAATATCTTTAAAACCTACTGATAATTGCATATATTGCTTAATCGCATAAAATGTGTGTGGATGGAGGTTATGCAATTAAGCAATCCCGTCTGTAATACGATTTATGGTGTTAGACATCAAAGAAATTAAAAATCCCACCAAAAATAAAATTTATTGCCTTGTTACACTTTTGTGAAAATATAGAGTATATGTATGTTAGCATAGACCTTCCATCTCTGTAATTGTTAGTGGGTCTTTAGAACCCTTGCACTCTTTTGCTAAGCATTATATCAAAGAAAGTGCTATAATGCCATACCATGGGTACTACACTTGTGAACAATCATTGTCACTTCATTGTGAACACTTCATTGTCTCATGTAAATACATCTATTCTCCAGTCACCTAAATTATTATGAAAAAGCAATAGTGGAAGAGGGATACATCACTAGAGACGGGGCAAAGCTCCGAAGCTTCAAAGGCTCATTCAATTACCCCAACCTTCGAAGGTTATTTACACCATCAAATGTTCAGGAGCATGATAACATGCTTTTATTTTCACCTGTATCATAGGTGACCATAGTACATGTACCAGCATGTTTTGTCTGCCCAATTACGTAATACTTAATGATCGTTTCTTAATCCAAATTTGACCACAACACCTGTGGCGGCATCATCAAAGGCAGTACTTTTACCTGGCCGGCTTGCGGCATTTTAAAAGACCTCAACTAATCATCAACTGATTGCCTTGTGATAGAAACACAGGTGCGTTGTTACGGTGACCATTTTAGAAAGGCGATGACACAAACAAAGATAGCTTCTAATGTGTCTTCTATATTCCTATTCAACATTTATCGCCAAATGGTTGTTTGGAGTTCAATATTTACTCACCTACTTATCAACGAATGTTCGAAGGTTCGTTCGGTAATGTGTCCGGAAAGTTCCAAGGCTAAAACCTCCCATGTCTACCCGTACATATCACACATACGGCTGCTTGAACGTTAACTCTCCTCTTTTTCATAGGACTTCTTTCACAAACAATTTTAGTGGCATCTCTCTCCTCAGCCATATCCATTGTTAGACACCAGATCCTCCCCTATGGAGTACTTCCAGCTCGTTCTGGGGCAACCTCTACCATATTATCCGCCTCCAAGATTGGTCCACATCAGTTTGTCCAAGAATCACTAGATGAAAATGTTCTGCCCAGCACAGTCTGATCGTATCTCATCACTAGACAGACGTCTCTTATGCCCAATCTATCAGATATGATCACCAGACTTTACACATCATTCACCATTATCTTGTCATTCCTTGCTATGCCTGTGAGATCTACTTTTCTGGGTGTCAAGCATTCAGATTCATACAGTGTACACTACGCATGCAGGCAGTATAAATCCAACCACGTGTCTGGAATGACAGGGCCCAGTTGTGACAAAAGCAAGTAGCTCTTCACTGGGGTGAAATCCTGATCCTGCATCCCCCAAATGCGCTGAGGGACGGTGCAATATTTACCGGGAAGGGGGACCGGTGCATTTGGTAGGGGGACAGGTACTTTTTTCAAGGTGCAAAGTAGGGGGACCGGATGATTTTTCATTCTCGTTGGGCATGGGACATGTACTTTTTTTAGCTGCTGAAATCCCACCTCGACGTGAGCGAATCGGTACAAATTAATCATGCGAATATTCATGGGAGGGGACGCGGACTTTTTTTATGAATAGAGGTCATGGGACATCAGGGTTTTTTTCATCACATCAGCAGGGGACAAGACCTTTTTTCAGACAAGTTTTTCGATACGCACCGGTCCCCCCGCCTGTTAAATATTGCACCGTCCCTGATATTGTCAACATGATTGCAGGTGTCCAGTGTCTACCTGGTTTTCAATCAACTGTCACATGGACATCTGTTAAGGCCTGCAAATACCATGACATTTGCAGCATCTGTATTCAGGGTCATCCACTAGTTTATCTCTGATCCCACCACACGCATTGTATATCCCTGCATATTGGTTGAAATTTCAATATAGGTTGTCACTATTTAACAGCTGACAGATGATCGATAGTATCTTGAGCAAATATCGTTCCTAATTACACCTTCTAAAATATACCCATATATTTCGCTGGTAGTAACCCAACAATGTTCACCAAATCCATTCAGTGCCCATGATACAAAGTTACATATATTACTGCTGTATACTAATGGCACTAGTACTACGTCATATCCCACGGCATATGTATTGGTATTGACATCAATTTGAGACTTTACGCAAAACTCACAAAACACTATCTAGAAGAATGCTGCCATGTATGTTTAATATATGTAAGTTGTATAAATCTGGCCTCACTAACTTGCAACATTGTCTTAAATTTATGCTCATCGTCATTTCAGTTTCAGATCATCAACAGCGCGAAAGTCACATGAGGCGACACACAGTGATGAGAAGAACTTTGAGGTGAATTCAATGTTAAATTGTCCATGAATTCTGTGGCAATTGTTGGTTCTTGTACAATGTATCGTCAATTCATATGATTATCCTTTACATTGTCTATAAGCAGTATGACAAAACTACCTATGGGACTATTGGCTTATTTTCTAGAGAACTTCTTCAAAACTTGGATTTTTGCCAGACACCTGAACATCAGGAACAACTAAACAAACAGTCAATCACAAGCTTACAAATCCATTTTCAAATATAAGCCCCAGTTACCACGTGTTAAGTCACTGTCACATAGAAAAAATGGATGAAACACGTATGTACCACGTACAAATGTTTTGGCATTTTCTTGATACGCGGGGCTCTGTGGAAATAATGACAAAAACTGATCTTTACGTGAAAATTAAGCAGATTTAACACGAATGATACACACACAAAACACTTACAAAACACGGATGATACACGGATTGTCCACGTACAATCACGTAAACATGATATTTTGGTTGCAAAGTACTGGAAAAGAAACACATATGTCCGTGGATAGTTCACGTACGTTCAACGGACGGTCCTCGCATGTCCCCCGTAAAGTCTGCGTATTGATCTCGGATTGATCACGCACTCACATATACTATAAATACGAGCTGTGCTGCATGTATCACAATAACTCTGACGGCTGTTGACCCGAACAATATTGAAGTCTGTGGTGTTATTTTGCATAATTATTTTGTATAAATTCTCCAACGTTGTGAGAAGATGGCTCCAAAGAAGATGGCTCCAAAGAAGACGAACCGTACATCAAACACGAGTCCCAGGATGTGCACCAAGAAGAGGAAGGCTCCGAAAGTCCCTCAGCCAGAGCAACAACATCCGGTGGAGGCGACAGTCATGGTGGTGGCTGAAGATACCAAAGGTACAGTTGCTGAACCTTTAGTTTCCACTAATGAAGATCGCCAAAAAGAAGGAGTAAGCGACCTTGCTGATGATGATGTTCCTGGTGTTGGTCGTGATGGACCTGGTGCTGCTGGTGATGGACCTCCTGCCCAAGAAGAAAGTCAGCCTGTAGAGGATGGGGAGGTGGCTACCATCTCTGAAAGCAATGGCAAATCCAACGACAAGGACGAGGCTGGAGGCCCTGTAAAGGAAAGGAAAGACTACAGCTTGCCTGAGGATCAAGAAGAAAATTTGATAGAATGGATTGGAGCCAACGAGGGCGTTTGGAAGAGAGCTGCACGTCTATACAAAGTCAGAAGACAGCTGTTGGCAGCAAAGGCTGAAGAAATGGGGATTAATGTTAATCACATCGAGGGCTGGTGGAAGTCACAAAAAAGATTGGTTTGTTAAGCTCCAGAAGAAAACGTCAGAGACAAGCGACCAAGAAATACACTGATAGAGAGAAGTGGGTGCTAAACAAAATCTCCTTCTACAGTGAGCAAATGAAAGACCCAGAGAGTTTGCACCCGATGACACATCTCGCCCGCCAAGAGCCCATTCCCACTTCCACGTACAGGAGTATTTTGCCGACCATGGAATCTGACCACGAGTCTGACCAAGAGATCCCTGGTCCCAGCCAAGCATCGTCTCAGCAAGCACAAGCCCAGGACTTGGAAAGTTTGGAGGTAGAAGCTGCTGCCTTTGGAAGAGAGTCTCAACCTCAGCCCAGCCAGCAATGTTACAGGTCCAGGTCCAGGAGGAAGGCAAGACAAGAGGCACAGAAAGAAGAATGGCTGAAGGAACTGAGAGATAGCATCAAAGCAAATACTGAGATGCTGGCGAAGCTCGTGATTGACAGGCCTGCCCCAGAGGAGAGACAGACGTTTATAACCTATGTGGCTGACTCCGTGACCATGACAGAAGAGAGGTATCAGGAGTTGGTTCCCCAAATTACCAGCCTCATTCAAGCTCCTACCGGTCGTCAGTCGCCTCAACAACTTCGACCACTGCAGTCCCAGTCTGCCTCACCCCAGTCCACTGTGCTTCAGCCCATGGACATGCAACAACAGCCAGTTCCACCAGAGCAGGTCCTTTTTCAGCATCAGAATGTTGGCTTCCTCCATCAGCCGTCATCAACACTCCAACCATTGGGAGTCAGCTCTACGCCACCTCAGATCGGAGCCTACATCCCTCCATCCCATAATGATGTCTCCTTGAGCAGCGCCCTGCGACAAACTAGTGACCTCATGAACTGGGGAGACATGAACCTTTCAGGTTTAAGCATGGACAGCCAGATGTCAACCCCTCGATTTCAATCATCCCTGTCTTCTTTGAACACACCACCTTCGGCCACATTTTCTAGACGTCCGCCTACACCCAATTAATTCTAGTTGTTAGCTATTAAGTGAACTCAGACTATGACGTTTTGTTTAGTATATTATTTCAGTTTGTTCCATTTGTCAGAATTGTTTTGTATTGTTATTGTTTATGAATCTATTTGTAAATAAAATATTGTACAAAGTCTAGTGCATGTTTTCATTTATAAACATAAATCAACATGTTTGAATGTACTTGCTGTAATGACACATAGCATAATTGTAACGAAATAATTTATTTGCATTGAAGTCGATAATTCTTGTTTATTTTATCAAATTAAGTAAATATTTTCCAGTAAAACTAATTTTCCTAAATCTGTAATAAAACAATGCCCTTTTAGCTTAGAACACCATGTATACAATTTTTTCCATTAAATGATATCTGATGAATTTGAAATATTGAAATTTATTGACATATAAAAATTGTTCTGATGACGTCACACATGTAATGTTTAAAACATTTTGCAATAATTTAGATCAATGATCCAAATTTTCAATGATAAATACTCAGTACAGTCACTTTCAATCACTTGAGTTAATCCTGAGTAATCCTGACACACTAGACGTTGGGGTGATCCACCATCCTGTCCTGCCATGGGACAGATCCTGCTGGAGAGTTACACCAGTGTTTGATGAGGTTCCGTTGTATCTTGCCCTGCCTGCATGCTCTGTTAGGGGCTTGTACATTATCATAGACAGTATCCAAGAGATCCCGTCCCTGACGCCAGTCACCAGCCACCATGTTTCCATCTGCACCTGGATGGTCCACGAGCCTGTTCTGTAGAACGGGATAGCGGTCCCTCATGAGGTTATGAAGGAGGAGACAGGCCTTGACAATCATTTGCACATTATCCACATGCTGGTTCATGGTGGTGAGAAGAATCTGGAAGCGATTAGCAAGGATGCCGAAAGCATTTTCAACCACTCTCCTGGCTCTGGACAGACGGTAATTGAATATTCTCTCCTGTCTTGTCTGGTTCCTGTTACTGTACGGTTTCATGCAGTACGTCCTGAGTGCAAATGCATCGTCGCCAATAATGAAGTAGGGAACATCCTGGTTGTCGTTTGGGAGTGGATCTGGACGTGGCCAACCTATGATGTCATCATTCTCAAGCCCAGCTCGTAGCTCACTGTGGTTATAGATTTGTGCATCTGACATGGACCCTTTTCCTGATATATCACACCAGATGAACTTGTAGTCTGAAGACACCATGGCAAACAGAATTATACTAAAGAATCCCTTATAATTGTGGTAATCACTGCCTGTGTTAGGAGGAGCTTTGCAGGCCACATGTTTACCATCAATGGCCCCAACAGTGTGGGGGAACTGCCAGCGTTTGTACCAATCATCAGCCAATCTTCGCCATTCTTGCTCAGTGCTGGGAGGGGTCAGCTGCTCATCTAAATACTCCTCGACAATGGCATTGCACACCTCTCGCACTACTATACTGATGGTGTTGTGGGGCACTCTCCATCCATACATCATGTCAGTGTATTTGGCGCCAGAAGCTAAGTGACGAAGGGTCAATGCCACCTTGAGGCCAGGGTCCAGGGGTATTCTCCAATTGGTAGTCTTCTTGGTCAGTATGGGGGTCAGCCTCTCCACTATCTCATCATACATGGCTGGCGGCATTCTCATAAAGTTATGGAATGCTCTTGGATCTTCATTCCTGAGCTCCACCATCAGCCTGTCATACATTCCGAAATCCCCTCTTCTAGCAATCCATGGACGGACCCAGACTTCCCTATGTCTTCTTCTGTTCTCCCTCCTTCTTCTTTCACGACGATTTAGGATGGCTTGGAGCTGGATCAACTGGTTGTTATGGTGCTGTAAGAGAATGACAGCCACATCTCGTTGTTGGGGGTTCATGCTTAAGATTTCTAGGTGCTTCAAATGAGTATTTTATAAGAATCATAGATGTGTTCTCCTCGGCAGCTATTCACAGATTGAAGTGTGTAGAAAAAGATTTAGCCAATTTATAGCCACAAACTAGCAGCACAGATGAACAACGGATAAATAGCGTATTGCACGGACGTTTTACGGACAAAGTACGTTTGTATCGCGGAAATATCACGTACAGTCCACGTACAGTCCACGTATGATATGAAAATCTATCCGCGCAAATACTTTTGAACATTCCAAAATGATTTGCGCGGACATCTCGACCCGTAAAAACACTCCGCGTAATTCCCCGTATAAAAACGGACGAGGCACGGATGGTCGGCGTATCTCCACGGATGATACACGGATGAACCACGTACGACAAAAATTCTATCCGTGGTACATACGTGAATAGTTCTGCATGGCAAATCATTAATATAGCATTTGTCAAATTATCATTTCAGTGTGATATCTGTCACATGCTCTTTGGTCGCAGTAAAAACCTGAAACAGCACATGCAAGTCCACACAGGCGAGAAACCTTACAAATGTAAAGTTTGCTTCAAATCATTCAGACAGTCAAACACGTATAAGGTTAGTCCTGTTCATAAAAAAATAATAGCAATTTGGATTCAGTACGATGTAAGCTGCATAAAAATTGGTATTTCATAATCTTACATTATCTAAAGAAGGATCTCAGAAGATTCACTTAGTAAAACAAACCTATAAAACGTTAACAATGAGATTTACTTTTGATAGCATACATGTACATTAAATATCGCCACACATAAGTAAATAATCAGAGGGGTCAGTGCTTTAAAATGCCAGTAAACTGCATGCCCATCATTCTTGTCCATCTTGAGCAATTTAGCTGAGAGGACTTGAAACTGATTGTACGCCATAGTTTTTGTACATGCCAAATACCACTGTTCCAGTTGTAAAAGAATAAAACAGGTGTTATATATAACCTGACAGCTATATTGTGTCAGCAATTATATAACATCATACCGGTACACTTATACAGATACATGTAATCTATTGCAGTATTGGGAATCTATTTTATAAACCCCACACTGCCCCTTGTTTACTTATTTGTCCGCCAAGGTTCGAAGTTTTAAGGCATCCCATCACTAATATTTGTTTCCTCCTACATATTTTCTTGACCATTGTTTAATCGCTATAATATTAAAACAAAATTGTTTAATCGCTATAATATTGAAACAAAATTTCTGTATTCAAGATGTTCTAAAAAATGTGAATTGGTGATATTTACATACAGAGTCACATGCGTGTTCACTCTGGGGAAAAGCCATATAAATGTGACATCTGCCAAAAACGCTTCACGTAAGTGAGACTACATTTGTCTACTAACATTTTTAAACTTAGTTGTTGAAATTAAAACATAACATTATTCTTGTATTGAGTCCTCAAGAACAGAAAAAGAAACCTATTGGTACCTAGAACGCTATAAAGTAAATTTTTGGCCAAACTCAATCATAAGTTAAGTCGCCATTTTTAATAAACAGCTACAAATGTTGCCTTCCATCATTGTTACTTGATTGCTGAATTTATATTATTAACATTTCTGTACATATATACAAATGTTGCCTTCCATCATTGTTACTTGATTGCTGAATTTATATTATTAACATTTCTGTACATATATACACATTTTTCAATGTGGCAAAAAAGCCTAGGATGTTTTGCAAACACCAAGTGATGTCCAATGCATTCAATATGAATGAATCATTGACAAACACTACTTGGAAGCCCTATAAGCGAGGGGCACATTCCACCGCAAGGTGGGTCTACAGCCAGTCTACGACCAAAAACGCACAGAAATCATAACGATCCGTGAGTGTACAGTGCGGCAAACGTACGTTTTTTTCAAGGCCATACGGTGGCCGCAGAAGAAGTTTGGCTTGCCAAACTTCTTCTACGACCACCCTGCGTCATGGCCTAACCATACGGAGGCAGTGCGGAGACCTTACGTGAAACGCATAGGATTTAACCGCACGTTGTCGGCACAGACACAGTACGGGGGCCGTGCGTTCCCTGTACCATGAACGTGCGGATCCCGTACTTTTGTAATCACATGGTGCGTAGAGCGTAAGTTGTACGCGAGTACATCGCACGTTCTATGCACGTTGATCACACGGCCACCTCAATAAAAACCACTCCCTGTCCCGACGCATTCCTAACGCACGGGGCCCGTGCATATGTGCCCACAACTGTACTTTTGTCAATGCATGCGGAAAGCGCCGTAGACGTCGCAGACCTCAACTCGCCTTGCGGCGACCACCGCCGCAAGGTGGAATGTGCCCTTCGCTATACATTTCAATCTACCTGGTTTTAAGGCGTGTTGGTCACATTTATTTGCAATCAATTCTGAAAAGTCCTTTATTATATCTATGCCTCCCTCCTCTACCAATCATCATTAAATTGAAATTGTGTGTTATTCCCTTCATCAAAATATCAAAACTCTTTCTCTCCAAAATGACTGCCCCCATCAATTTGATAAATGATTATCAGTCCCTTATATCCATAGTGACTTGCAATTATCTGATTATATTACTTGCATGGTACCAAACAGCCAGAGATCCCAGTTGCGCGTTCACCAAGACCTGCACACCGACGAGACGTTCCCCTGCTATGTCTGTGACAAGGTGGGTGGCATAGCCAAACATAGAAAGCTTGCATAATTTCACTGGAGGGGGTGGGACGGTCACAAGGAGAGAAATTTATTAAAAAGAACCCCCGGCCCCATACGGCATGAATCAAAATTGAGCGATTACACCCATGGCTTTATTAAAAAGCGAGTGACACCCCCCCCCCCCATGTCCTTAAAATTTCATTGCCATGCAGTCTGTTACGAAAAAAACCAACACATTTAGCACATTTTGCAGAATGTTTTGTATAGATAAAATATCATAGACCCCAAACGAGACTAACAATGTATAGATAAAATATCATAGACGCCAACAAGACTGTATTCTCAACATAGTTTTCATACCAGATATGACATAAAGGTTTAAAGTTTGGTCCCTGTCCGTGCAAAGGAAAATTCACTCACAAATTCAGGATTCGGAAAAGTGTGGGTGCAGTCAGGGTATTTCATGGGTAAGGCACGTAAGGCTCGTGTAATGTCAAAAACACCACAAAAATGAAATTTTACAGGTGAAAAGGGGGTATAATTTGTGCTGAATGCATTTCACTCGCCCTGCATATGAGTAGCTGCTGAGCCGAAACATGGTAACTTGCCAGGACTTGTAACTTTTTTGTTTTGGGGAGGACAAAAAAAATACCTGTTTAAAGTTACTTGTCCTGCCGAAGAGTAACTATTGAGGCCTTAACTGAGACTGATTTAACTGACCAGTACCCACCTCCCAATTAAGCCAATATGAAAATCGTGCAACCATCCTCCAACCAAGAATCGCAGGATTCTGGTAGGTGAATATGTTGATAAATAGCTCTCAGAGACTCTAAAAGAAAGATAAATTTCTTAGTTAACAAAAGAACTTGGCATTGGTGTCTTGACAGGAATTTGAAGTACATATATTTTGCTTCCCAACCCAACCTTAATTCATACTTTCTCCAGTTCATAAAATAAAACTAGATTTCCTTCTGTTATGCACATAGACTAATAAATGATGTCAAACAATGAGTATCATATCTTCTTTAAAATAGCAAACGGAGGAATCGTGATGCAATGTTTTGAGTCTAATAAAATACCTTTATTCGTGGAAAATCTAAGAATAAACTTGAGTAATATTCAGTAATGTACTATTTTACTCATCAGGTGTATAACCGTGCCGTAACACGCGATATCCACTATCGCATATATCACATAGACAGAGAGCCCAGTGTGTGCAGCGTGTGTGACAAGTCGTTCATCACGCCCACCCGTCTCCGAGTACATATGCAGATACACAGCGGTATGTGAGAGGACAGATTGTAACAGGCATGATGGTGGGCCTCGTGATCACAATTTCGATGTACCACCTTAGTTGTAATGTTCATATTGATAAAAAAAATGTACATTGGGATCCTTCTTGCATACATGAATGATGCATACAAGAAAATACTTTAGCTTCTTCAAAAAATGAATATTAGTCCTCTTTGTCATCGAAGGTGGTACTGGTTAAGGGCTACCCACTATCTTTCCCTCTACACATCTCTATATTGTGCTATTTTAATGGTCACATTCCAGGTCTTTAAAAGTTCCTTGACAGAACACTTTGTGAGTCTATGTATTAGTACCAACTATATTGCCGGTTTGTGTTTTCAAATTCTGTTAATCCATGCTTTATTTCTATGTACATGACCAGCCAATTGCAGTCTGTTTAGCCTCAACACTGACTCGCTATCATTTATATAGAATATATATAATGAACCAAGCCTGTACAAATCACATAATTATAATTCAGATTTGAAAAAATTCAAGTGCAAAGAGTGTGGTGCAGCGTTCAAGCAGCGGAACAACCTGCAAACTCACATGAAGGTACGACAGTTGTTACGACTTAGAGAATAGGGATCGGCAGCTTCAATCCTTCCAACCTTCGTTTGTCTACCTATACCTTTGAAGTTAAGTTTCACAAGCAAACCTTTGGGTCATGGTAACTTTCTTTTATTTCCCTAATGCATGGTCAAATAATCACTGCAACGGTCATCCATGTCATGGTAGAAACTACATTTAAAAAATGGTTTGTTCAGTAATTGGTCCAACAGGTTTGAAGGCTTAAATCTGCCAAAGGTCCCACATCTATTAGAGACATATGTATGGACCAGACATAAACATAATAAACAGTAAAAGCAAACATAAAAGGAAGCAATATGTGTTGCCATCATAGCGATTGTGTGCAGTCTTTAAAATGAAAAATGTTTATATCTGCAACAATTGAATTAACGTAAACTGCTAATTAAAGTCCTTGGTTATTATTTCGATACTTTTGGAGTTGTATGGGTAGGGAGAGTGATTATTTGGATACCCCTTAATTAACGTACAGTCATTTGGCAGACAATTTTCAGTTTAAAATTAACCCCCAACAATTTCCTAATTATGGGTGTGTGTTCATCTATTTACCTACCTATTAAAAGAAATAATCACACAGTGTGCTCTTTGTTTATCAATCTATTTTACTTGGCTATACAAATTGAAAATCAAGAGCATTTTAAGTCTGAAGTCATTTAGAGCTACTGTACCGAAAACATATTATTATAACGAAACCCAGTTTGCTAGTTAGGCCTCCAGTGTGCAAGATTGCAGACAATCTCGCAGAGTATAAGTTCCCCTATAAAAGGTTGCACTGGAGTAGGTAGTAAGATTCACTTGTAACACACACACACCGTGTTGTTCTCCATCTTAAGCCCACTGTAGGATTAGGGACTTGTACACCACAGTACTGACAACAGCCATTAGGGCTTCAGTTACCTTGTAGACGCTAGTCGGATAGCACGTAGGGCCGGTAACCTATTCTCAAAGAGAATACGCCCTATTTACTTGTTCTGATGAGGTTTAGCCGGTGGCTACCGCTCCTCACCCCACCTGGTCCCGTATGGCATACTGAAGGGGACGTCCGGATCTTTGCATATCAGTACCAGTGCGAAGTCCTCTCAAAAAGGGGCCCTTTGTGAAACCCAGTTGTAGGATGCCAGGCAACCGTCCCAGCTTGCTGAGGCCGCGGTCTGTACATGGCATGCCAGCAACACGAGGAGTGCGCATAGTGACATCGTGATAGGAGTCAGCGGTGTGTCGTGCGTCATGGGGTGTGGCCCGAGGCGTCACAAGTCTTCAAGGTCCGCGACTCTACTTTGTTTACATCATTATTTTTATAGCAACATGCAGCTCATGGTGGCAAGCGTTACAAGTGTGAACTGTGTGACTACTGCCATGTGTACGAATCTGGCATCCGCGCCCACATGCGAGTGCACCGTGGACCACGCTGCTCCATCTCGTATTGCCGCAAACAGGTATGAGATAGCTGAATAAGATAGATAATAAGATGCAGCACCAAAGGATGAGCCGATTATTCTATAATGCCCATCAAATCACCTACAAATGGTAATTGTTGTTATACAACAAATGAAAAAAGAGCAAAACATGAAATATTTGCAAAACCAATAGGCTCATTAGGAGATCGTAAGTGAGGAACAGTGTAGCTTTGGGGATGACTTCCACTGAAGTTTACTTGAAAGCAAATGCAGACTGTCCAAAAGTGTATAATGGCATTACTCGGGAGATGGCATGTCTTTAAACCTGAAAACATAAAACGTCCGTAACCGGCTTGTATCAGTAAAAAAATAGCCCCCTGTACCAGTAACACAAATGGCAGACCACATCATCGGCAAGAAAGTTTATATTACCCATTCCTGCAGTATGTAGCCTGAATATGTTATATCATGTTGGCTGTACAATAGATATGAAGATGTTATGGTATGATTCTTTTAAGTCACGCAAAGAGCAACTATACAGTATCATTCACGAATATTGTTAAGCTTTGGAGTTACTGGTGAAGGCCTGTGGCCATTACGTGTAACCATGGTGGGCCATTACCTGTCTTCAACACCTACAACAATGATCCCCAACTCAGCAAATAAGGATACAACCCCAGCCGGTAGAAATTCACATGTGATTTGTTTTATACAACATTTAAACAGAACACATTGTACTATGAGATAAAAAGCAACATAAACTTTCTTACTGACGATGTGGTCTATCATTTTTGTTACTCGTATAGGCCGATTCGGGACGGTGAACATAGATACACTTCTTCATAATAACTATATCACCATGCATTTTGATATTTTGGAATTAATAATTTGTATACAAAATTACCGTAAAAAACATTTAATCCCTTCAACATAAATATTCCAGGGTTTTTTTCATACAACATCTACTTACATTAATGGATTATCTTTAAGTGTGCAGACAAAGCCTCCCTGACAACACACATGGAGAGTCACACGGAAGTGATGAACCGCAAATACAAGTGCGACCGCTGTATCTGGACATTCAACCGTGAATACACACTGAAGAAGCACCGCTACAACGTGCATGGTATCGGTATGTCTGCATGTGTTCTATTTGCTATTGTTATCAATGACCATTATTGCATTCTCATTAAATTGTGTGTAAACTGTACTGTATATGACCATCCAAGCGCCCAGGGCTTTTAAATTGACATTTTCTCAAAAGGGGATTGGCTACACACAAGCATGCAGCTGCTACATAATTCTTAAGGACACTTAAGAAAAAGATGGTGGGGGGCTGTTATTATATGCGAGGGTGAGCACTTGAATGGTCGTATACGGTTTATATTCTGAAGGTAAAATGATAAATGAAATTCTCTACATTTGAAATTTTTATGTCAAATCAACTGATCTAGGTGATTATGCCACTGGATTTGGAGAAATCAGAAATAAAGAGGTTAAAGCTCCACCTTCTGCAACTATACCAGGTAGGAACTACTGAATCACATTAATTATTAAGTTTTATAGCGTTATTGACATATAGTGTTAATAAACATATTAAAATATATATATATATACACACAAGTCTGATAAAATTTCCTATGCATATTCTTAAAAACGCTTAGCTCATGCGACCAACATTTGAGGTACAGCTAGTCTTTCACCAGAGCAGAGATTATGTGGAACATCAGTAGCAATCACAACTCAAAGTTAGAGCTAAATGATACTAAGCATCCTTATCTATTCGGGCTTATTACTTATTGAATATAAGCCCTTATTCTAAAGCAACCATAATGCTGACAGATTTTGGAAGCTCTCGGCCAATCAAATCAACAGAGGCAAAATAACTTCAGCAGTCAATCAAACAGAACAGAATCTTCAGAGAAATACGGTGCACGTTAATATTTGCAGGGTTGACGTTTGAGAGTATACATGGAGCACACCTATTTTACGCTAGTTGTCAGTTTTCTCATAAATGGTCCTCTATGAAAACAAACTGATCTACTGTCACTAAAATGAGCTCAGTTGGCGCAGCTCATACCATGAGCACAGACTTTGAAGGCTATGTGAATGGGAAAAGCGTGAAACCCACAATGGATACTAAAAGCATCACACGCGAAAATTAGCCCACACCAAACTCATCAATTCAATGTCAAAACACCCTACCTTGTCACATTTTCCTGATGATGTAATCCAAATCATTTGTGTGGGTTGGTTTATACATTTAAGTCATTGCAGAAATCACACAATTGTGTGTACTTTCCTAGTAACTCCTTTACATGATGTGTAAGTCTTAACTCATTTTGCTTGTGTCTTAACACACCGTGTTGAAATTACAAAGGGTGGCAATCAGCTCAATATGCAATATATTCTGCCAAACCATAATGGCAAATATACATCCAATTGGTGTAAGGCAAACTTTACCAACAACAGATTGATAAAACTTGTATTATGCAACAGTAAACATCCTTACCTGTTTCAATGCAAATTACAATTCTATTTCAGATATACCTGAAAACATAAAGACTGTAAGAAAAGAGGAGTTGACAGAGTTGCAAGTAAAGAAGCAAAAAATGATTCTTGAAAAGCGTGTACAGCTGCGCAAATTGAGAATGGAACAGAAAAGAGAAAACAGAAAGCATATTAGCCACATATCAAGTAGGAATAGTGGCATTGATAAAATAATCCCAGATGGGAAATCTAAAATTAATTCTCCAAAGGTTAAAAAAAATTACATCACCAAAGATACAGCAATCACTGACATTACTAAAAGAAAACATCATGATGCAGATGAAACTTCAATGGGAAAGAATGGAACCATCGAGAAAGATAATGATAAAATTGATACTTCAAAAACAAAGCATAAACGCATAAAGGTACTTGCCACCACAGTGGAAGTCAAGCAATCTGGAAATACCAGAAATGTTTCATATACATCTAACCACAGTGCTAAAAGTTGTAATAAGGATTCAAGTTCTAGGGACATCCAATGTGGCAGGCATAGCAATACTAATAGTTCAAGGAAAAGCCATAAACTTGATAGCAATCATGATAGCTCCTCCCGCAGACCCAACAACACTAAAAGTCATAGCGTGCAGGAAAACAGTAGCAGTTCTATTAGCCATAGCAAAAGTAGCAAACGCAATAGTGCAAATGGCAATATGGACAATAGCAGCAGCAAAAGTGATCACCAAAGAAACATCGATAATATTAGACACATAGAACGTCATAGTGAAGGAAACAACATTAAGAGTAACAAATATAATAATGAGAATGACAAAAATGGCCATAGGAGCAGAAAAAGACACGGTGACAAAAACGGAAATTTTGACACCATTAGCAAAAATCGCCATGACAAAAGCAAAGACAGCAGTAGCTGTAACAGAAGACAAAGTGACCACACCAAAAATAAAGATAGCAATAGGAAAAGTCACAGTGACAAACACAAAAGTAATAACAGTAGGGAAAGTAGCAGTACCAATAGTAGCAGCAATAGCAAAGGTTGTAACGACAGTAGGAGTAGCAGTAGCAAAAGTCGTAACAGTCGCTACCATACCAGTTGCAGTAGTAAAAGTCATAATGATGATTACAAGCATAAGAGCAGCAGTAGCAGAATTCATAATGAGAGAAGCAAGCACAACAGTAGCAGCAGCAAACATAATGATAGCAGCAGCAAACATAATACATGTAACAGGAACACGTCCAATTATATGGATTCAGAATCTAGAGATGATAGTCATCATAGGTCTCATAAAAGTCTAGTCAAAGGTAACAAACATAGCCATAAACATAGCTGCAGCAGTAATATGTCAAGTACCCGTGGCGGTATGTCTGACACACATATTGATGATAAACATACCAGATCAAGCAAACTGGTCTCTGATATTCAAAGGGAACGAAGGAATAGCTCACACAAAATAGACGTGCAAAAGCATCAATCCAATTCACAAACTATTACCACAAATTCAGATCATTTAAATATGTCTGAGGAGTATGCAACCATGGCATCTAAGATGGACAAAGACAGCAGATTATCAGAAAATCAACAGAAAGTACAAACCAAGAGGAAAAGAACCAATTGCATTGCATTTTTGAGAGATACCTCTTCAGAAGTGCTCTTTTTAGGAAAGAGAATAAAGCTTAATGGTGTTACAACTCATCAATTGAAATATTCAGAGATAGCGATATCTCTAAAGGATAACTGTTCAAAACTAGTCAACCACTCAAATGGTAGGATTACGGCAAATGGTGTATCATCATCAGAATGGATAGGGAAATCGATTTTATCCAACACAAAAAGCAGTAGGATTGCTAGTGAACCTAGTTCCCCCATAAATGACTCAAGATCCAAGAAATACATGCCTATTGTCAGAATAAACGGTGCTCAAGAAGTTTCAAATGTGGCACCCCAAAACAACATTGTGAACATTACGACAATTCACCTGAATGGGAATGCAATAGAGAACAATTCTGATACTACAATTCTTAAATCTGCACAAAATCACATGAAAGACTATACAGACGTTCATCTATCCTTACCTTTTGAAAGAGCAAATGAGATTATTTCACAAAATAACACTTTAACTAGTGACAATACTTTTTTTAATGTTGACAATTGTATGTCCTTTTCATCTGAGAAGCCTCTTCACGATTCACACTCCACTGTACCAGAAAATAGGAATGCAGTAGAGATAAGCGATATAATAGAAAATAACACAAGTATATTAAACAATGATCCCACCAATATGTATGATGATTTAGATGACAACTGCAGTGTCTTTTCATTCGAGTCAATTCAATCAATTGACCTTACTAAAGAGGATGTGCCAAACATGGACACACTGCTTCAGGTGAAGGAAGAAACACCTGAAGTTCACGAATTGCACAACCAAGAATCTGCTAATAAGAATGTCCCTCTCTCCACAAACCACAAATATACAAAGGCTCAGAACGACCGGACAGCCTATGTAGATTCAGATGATTTCCCTGTCATCAAACAAAACCTGTCTTCCAAGAACCGGAGAAAGTTACGAGCCATTAATATATCTGATGATGAAAGACCACATGGTTCAGCAACACTTTCTAATCAGAAGTCTTCTAGCAGTCAGTATGGCATGCTCACTCCAAATCCAATGACAAATCCAAAGAAGACATTAATGATCCCCCTAGAACGTATGGACCATCATGCACATACGGCCTATGAAAGAACTGATGATAACACAATTGCGAAGATCCCATCTCATCCACAAGCTTCACTTAAACCTAGCAGCTATCATATCAAGCAGAAAGTTAAGTTATCAAAGCAACAAGAGGGTAATGAACAAAATCCATCCAAGATGGGAGCTGGACAAATAAGGCTATCAAATCTGAGTCCATCTAACAGCAGTGACACATCAGAGAACTCTACTGTCAGTCACATGGTTAGTGAAATATGAATTATCTACACATTAATATCTAATCTTGCAGCATAATCTATATCTTTATCTGTGCATCAGTGAGCAAGCAAAAGTGACAACTATGGCATAGGTGGTACACTAGTTTCATTGCAGTGATTAAATCAATTTTCATCAAATCAATCAAGCTAATTTCAGTTTTGCCTTCACAGATTGTCTTCAGGACATGAATTTAAGAGACCCTATACTGGTGTTTCATCTTCCAATTATGTAGTTCTAATATAATGGTCATTTTCATAAACAATGGTGTCATTGTGGCTGACAAGCTTGTTTCGTGATATATATGCAAGCTCTCCTCAGAACCAAGCCTTGTAATCATGTGATCCTTGATAAAAACATGTATTACATACTAAAACCCAAATTTGGAATACTAAAATACTATTAACATCAAGTATAAAATGACCATCCATTTTCATAAACAGTTTACCTTGGCTCCTGAAACAGTTGAGCTCTTTCTCTTATACATGAGACATAATAGCCATCAGTTATATAAATATTCATATGGGCATATATGAGCTGCAGACTTAAATCTATTTTCTCCCACTAGGTCACTGAGGTGTGCTCCCCGCCCACCGGTCGTCGGAGAACTAACAACAGCCTCTCATCACAAATTGATCAGTTGCTGGAAAATGCCAGTCTACACCCAGTCAGCAGTACTTTCTCTGATGACTCAATTGGCTCAACTGACCTTGAGATCCTTCTTGCTTCTGGATACTTCAAGGATCCACCACCTGCTATGGTTGTAAAATCCCCGAATGTTGGTCATTCCGCTTTTCCGGGCAGATCCATTAACGGTGGTGATCGGGACCATTGTGGTCTCAATGGTAATGATGGGAGTAACCAGAGTAACCAGAGAAAACCAGAGGGTGTTAATAATTTGTGTGATACTCAATGTGATGATGTCAATAGTAATAGAAGTTGTGCAGATGGTGAGGACAATCAGCAGAGATCGGGTGTACAGAAAGATCATGCTGTTCAGGATCCAAGAGATGACAACAATGATAACACTAATCTTGAGGTCATAGATAACACAGATGATATTGATAATGATGATAATGAAGATTTAGAGGAGACCAGTGAAGAGGAAGACATAGATCAAGATGCTATCATTGGAAATGATGTGGCTGAGGATATGATGTGTCCTCAGTCACATAAAAAGATGAAGTAAGGCTCATTATCATAACATATTTAGGGTTCCATTCATCTAATCAATTATTTTCATTCCAAATATCAAGCAAAATGGATATACATGTAGTTTAAGATAGAATATATGCAAGATGAAATACAGCATATCTAAGATAAACGTTTTTGGCCATTGAAAGACATTTTATTTCTCAATTACAGAAACGCCTACCCAGGTTTCCGGCCATTCAGTGTGCGTGAGCTGTACAAGAAATTTAACGAGACAGAAGGTCGGATCATCCCTTGTAAAGTCTGCAAAATAGGTATACGAGCATTGACTATAATATAGCTGCTTGGCTGGGATAATGGCAAAGGAATGCAATTGCCATATCAATATTTATATATCATAGTGACCACTTGTGTATTAACTGTACCAAACACTATTGTGGGTGTTCCATTTTTTCATCATTTTCTCAGACTTGGTTGTTAAGGTTCATATTTATTAATTCACCACACAGAATTTACCTTTTATTTCATTGATAGATTCGCCAACTGCTGTTGGCATCATCAAAGTGACTTTCTCTGCATGACACTTCATTTTGATGATGTTAACAACAGTTGGCAAAAATGTCAATAAAATAAAAGGTAAATCCTGTGTCGTGATTTAAGAAATATGAACCCTATATATTCTATACCAACACTGAACACATTCTAGGAGACTTGGTTGCTCATCAAACCAAATTTGTCCCCAAGTAATCTGACGTTAAATCCAAAGTTTCAGCCAGAATGGACAATTTTCACCCCCAACCACAAAGTTTGTTGGAGGGTAGAAAGATCTATTTTAAGCTTAAATGTTCACTCATGATCAAGCATTTCATCACTAAAGCTCACATCTGAATGGTTTTGTTGTATTTTGAGGACATCTGGCCATCATCTATCAATGGTATTTGTTGCGAAAAATACTTGAATGACAACGTAAATTCAAAATGGCCTCCAAATCCAATATGGCCACCAAAAAGGCAAAAAATGTGAAGAATATTGCAATGTCTCTTCTTATTGGTCTACATAAAAGTGGTTATGGTTAACATTGTCTTAAAGATACCTTGCTTAGGAAAATATAGCAATGTCAGTTAAATGAATTTCATTTGGGTTAATAGACACAAAAAGTTTGATACATTCTATTTCGGAATGAAAGAATGGATGATTCCAACCAGTATATGTTTATGGGTGACCAGTTGAGAATACTTTCCTATGGATCACACTACATAGTACATATTTTTGTACTAAAAATGAAATATTATGACATTCTTAAACTCAAGATCAAGTGAATATATCATGGTAAAGCTTAATACATGTACATGTATAGTCAATATACCAAGTCATCCCAAATCAAAAGATGCAAGGCAATCTTGCCTCAGATAGTAGTCTAACGCCATGCAAAAAAGGTGACTTAAAGAGAAATACCTACTTAATATTCCTGCTTCCAAATAAGGCTATTAATACTCAGCCTCGAGCACATCGTGCGTTGTCACCATAACCCCGCATTTTCTCTGCTTTGATAACGGCTAATGGAGCCGCTACTCTTAATCGCATCACGCTATGGTCGGTGTTGAGGTATGACGGCGTGTGATAAAGGCTAATTTTCCTATTGAAAATGGCACCTTAGTTAAATTGCTTGGATGTAAAATGATTTTTGAAACGAATGGATTTTCATCGTCACATTAACATACCCATCACAAATTCACGTGTCGGATCAATTATAAACCGATTATGAAGTCATGGACGAAAGGATATTTCTCAAACCAGACGCATTGTTTAATAATTCGTCTTTCTAAAGTGTATCTCGAACCTGTCATTTTTAATCGAGGCCGGCAACAGCCTCACGTTTGGAAAATATTCTAGACAAATATAGCCATATTCCTATTACTGTGTCATAAAAATAAGAAACTCTATGCGATTCTGAGTACACGTGCACAATTTATGTAAAATAAGCATATATGGAGGCCCCAGAAAAGTTATTGTCTTGGACGTAAATCTGTCAAATGGCACTGTTCGCTAGTGTTTACATTATGTGTTTACATTTTCCGTATGCCGATATGAATGGGTTAATGATGAGTCTGTGGTCCACAATTGGTACTCCAATAGTTGTGATTCCTTAGTCACATTTGTCAACAGTATTTTAGTACGAAATGGACCCCATATTAACATTGACAAAGATTATGGATTGACTTCATGAAGTTAACACCGTGATGCTGACTGTATATTGTGCACCCAATTATTCACTATCACAGGGTAAATATCCGGTTTAGTTGACTGATCTTTACCACTTCTGTCCATGTAGACACCCCTTCAACGGCTCCCCATCACAGCTGTCCCAAGTGCCAGCAGTGCTATAGCTTCACATATGAGCTCAAGAACCATGTGGTGAACAACCACCGCTCAGAAACTGGCTGGACTTGCCCCATCTGCTTTAAGGACCTCATCAACAAGTACGCTGAATACATGACCTGATTATGGTTTGAACTAACTTTTCATTAAGAATTATAAGCTAGTCTTCACTGAAAGATCCAAAGGGTTAGATGGGTTGTTAAAAGTTTAAGGTTTGTTAGTTATTATATACACAGTTTAAACTATCCCTTTGTGCGTTGTTTTACAAGCTTACTTTGAAAGCCTTTCGAACCTTCCCGGTTCATCAGTCTGCCAACTAATCGTCACGTGATCGTGGTGTGACGTCATCGGCAGCGGCAGGTGGTATCGTTATGTAGATGACACTCACACAAAGCTAGACTCTGAGTATGCCCAGGAATTCATTGACCATCTTAATACACTGGGCCCAGACAACAAGTTTACCACTGAAGGAGAGGAAAACGGTGAGCTGGCTTTCCTGGACACATCCACATCAAAGAAAGAGGATGGTGGTCTTAAACTTAAGATCTACCGTAAGCCCACACATACCGATCAATACCTCCAGTTCGACTCCAACCATCCCTTGGATCATAAACTCAGTGTATTACGCACTCTCCATCACAGAGCGAAGACTGTGATTACTGAAGAGATGGATCGAGAAGCGGAAATAAAACATGTCAATGAGGCATTGTCAAAATGTGGATATCCAATTATCCATTGTCCTGTGAGAAGGAGTTAAAATGTAGGCCATTTAAACCTGTGAACATCAGGTTACTAGTAGCACCCAAAAGCCGGAAAGAAGACTCAAATAAACTTTGAATCAGAAGGATACAGTAGGGGCATCAAAGACACTTAAGACCAGATTCGTCCTAGCCATCTACACCAAACATCAACCAGACGGAGAGAGCCATCACCAGCATCAAGATATAGACCGTGATTTTGAAAGAAAGATCGTCACACCCACAAGCCGGAACTCACGTGGCGCCATTAGGCAGTTGGCAGACTGCCGATGAAGAACCAGGAAGGATTGGCAGGCTGAAAGGGGAAGGTTCAAAGTAAGCTAGCAAAACAACGCACAAAAGAATAGTTTAAACTGTCTATATAATGTAAAAAACTTGTGCAGATGAGTATCCAATATATATTCTTTAGTTATATTCACATCCCATATTGCATAACTGCATATAATAATACACTACATTACAAGTAACCGTTCAGTTGATATGTAAAATTTAACAAATATTCTTTCATATTTTTGCTGCCCAGAAGCCACATAGAAGACCACTTAGAGTGCCATGCCAATCTTCGCCAGTACCCGTGTGATGCCTGCTGCACAGCATTTAACACTGCGAAGGCATGACATTGCATTTTTCGATGCAGTTCTATTACTTATAGATCATTTAGTACTTTCCTTTTAAAATAAATTCCTGGAAACAATATGGGGGCTCCTGTGCCTAACCCTTGACTTCAGTATACTGTTTTAGATGTGTGAGTCTGTGACACCATAAATGCCATTCCAACTCATCCTGTTCCATTGAAAGGCCAGAGTGGAGCTGATCCACATTGTCATTTGGGACGGTTGCCTGCCAAGACCTTGCAGAAACATTTCCTTGAATCTGCGTTTGTGGTTTTCTGTGTTTAATTGGACTGATCGATACGTTGTCTAACCACATCAAAACATTCCCTGACATCTCCCTCATATTTTCCAAATTTTCAAATTTGCCAGACACTTTTCAAAATTTCCTAACAATTCGCTATCATGATAAAATGATCGCTGACTTTTTCCCTGACCTGTATGAACCCTATTAATTACAAATAGTCTGACATGTATAAGCCTGTTAATTACAAATAGCCTGACGGGAAATCAACCATTTCTGCAGATTGTAAACCTACCAATGAATTTTTACCCATCCCACTATAAAGTCTTCATTCAGTTCTTATAAGATTTCCTCACTGAAAAATGTATGGTTTTGTTATAGCAGACTGCCTCTATTTACATTAAAGAAAAATCAATCTAACTCATACGATCATGAAAACAATATACTAACCAGTATGAGTATTACACAGGCACTTCGCCGGCACATTCGATCAAAACATGGCAAGGTGGGACCACCAAGCCTGCAGTGTGACCAGTGCACCGCTATGTTCCACACGAACAGGCAGCTTAAAAGGCACACACAATATGTAAGTATATGCAGTTACTGCATGATCTGTATACCATGGTTTATTATATGAGTCTGCAAGGTACATGCAACTTCTTAAGATATAGTCTCTGTCACTACATGCTTGGTTTTAAATGATGTTGAAGAATATGTATGTGACATGACAATGTCACTCATACTCATCTATTGCCTCGTTAATACCTAATGGATTCTATTTCACATTTCTTAATAGATGTGGTCACAAATCATTTGACATTGTAGGTTCACACAACATTTCGGCCTCACCGCTGTACTCAATGCCAGGTTGGCTTCAAGGATATTGGAGCACTGAAGAGACATGAAAAACACGTGCACCTACGGCTAGACAGGTTCAAATGCCGTAGGTGTGATGTCAGGTAAGTAGCGATGTGAATATTATAAAATGTGTTCGATCTTTTGGTAAAAAGTGTAATTTTAGCCAGCCTATAAGAAATAATTAACAAAATTACATCCTCAAAACCTATGTATGGCCAAAACAAAAGATGATGAAGATACATTCTTGGTATAGCATAAAAGCCCATAACAGGAATCGCTGAAGTTGTATCACTAATCACTTCGGACATTGTGACCTCAAGTTAAAATATTTCTTCTCAGCTGTATCATAAAATTTATCCCACTTCTGAACATTGATATGGTCTGCCTAAGATCCATAAGAAATACACTACTTTAAAACGAATTGCGTCAGGAATAGGTAGCATCTCCTACACAGCAGCTAAATAACTATCCACCATTCTCAATGCATTGAAAGGCAAAAATAAGTATTCGATCAATCTGGAAGTGCCACCACATAGAATGCTAGTGTTCTACGACGTTTTAAGCATTGTTTACAAGCATCCCTTTATCAATCAATCAATCAATCAATCAATCCATCAATCAATCAATCAAATCATAAGCTAATTTGAGGAGACTCATTCAGAGGGTGTGACCTGGCTGTATACAACAGTCCTCAAGCCTTTTGGTCACCAGGATCTATCAGACCCATGCCCAAACTTGCACGAACTTTGTGCACGACCGCATCCCAAGTCTGTTTTGGTCATCCCTTTAATTTCCTTCCATTTCGTGTTTTCTTACTTTGCTAATTCATCCAGAGCTGAGCTCAACATAACCACAATTTCTCCAGAAGGCTAACTGTATTGGTATCATCTGTTAGGCTTCACACCACACATCAAGCGGATCATTTATCATGCTATGAAGCATAGCACTGCGTACAGAGGTGGAATATAATCTACCTCTCGAAGATAAAGGAATATTATGTTGGTTAGGACTGGCAGGATCTCACAAAATTTGCCCCATGCAGTTTATCATCTGACAATTGCTGCGAGTTGCAGCTAATTCACAGCCTCCACCACTGGACAACTTGTCACCAAAGTAACAAAACTCCATTACAACCTCAACTCGTGTTCCCTTACTGGGACCTCCTTGATGGGCCTGTCATCGATCGGCCTGGCAGTGCCATTACACCTTGGACATATGTAGTCAGATAAGTTTTAAGAACACCCTCAATTCTGCTACCCAGCATAGACACCTGTCACAGTAAATGGAGTTTCTCTCTACCCCCTGCAGGCATACAGCATGTGGGTATTCTCCACTTGTGAGTAGGTTGTCTATATGTGACCCAGAGACCAGACAAATGGTTTTACTCATGTTTACACACAGTCCTTTGGATTCCATTCCTAGCTTCTAGGTGTGCACCATTTCTGATAACTCTTCAACTGGGTCAGCCATAATGACGAGGTCGTTAGCATACAGCTGAACTCAAGAGAGCTTCAAGGATCATAATGAATAGCAGTGGACTAGGAACCGAACCCTAATGTACTCCAATAATAACACTGAATTCCTCACTGTACCCATCTCCAACACGAACACAGCTGCAGACATAGGCATACATTGACTGGACTGGCCTAATATAGAAGAGGCTATCATAGTCACAAGGAAGTGACTGCTAGAAAATGCCACTCTGAAAGACACATGTGAGTTAGATGTGGAGCAAATCATGACCATCTTAAGATTTTGTATTGACAGATTCAAGGTACCTCAATGGGCTGGCTCCCCTGTGTCCTCTGCAGTTGCGAACCTTATGATGGAAGACTTTGAACAGTTTTGTCAAGTTACGTTCAATAGTACTACTTTGATTGAATTATAATGTGTTTTTCCAAAGTTTGCTTGTGGATACAATTATATTCTTCTCTCTCTCTCTCTCTTGTTTGGCATAGAAAAGAGGGAGAGAAGAATATAATTGATTGAATTATAATATTTCACTTTTTAAGCTTCCAAATAATACTGTGAGCAACGTAAGTTAGAGATGCAAGGTGGGACAATTGTAGCATTGTCACCAATAAGCTAGTCACTTAACTTCTCAATTAACCCCGTATCGTGATGGTCCGTACATCCTGCGCTCGCACTTTCCTAGGTTGTTACGTCCTGTTAGACGTGTTGATTGTGACATCACAATCAATAAAGGCGGGTTAGCCATCAGTATAGTGTAACGAAACTCTGTTCTGGATAGTTAGGCCTCCAGTGTATAAGTTCCCCTACAAAGGTTGCACTGGAGTAGGTAGAAAGGTACTGAGAATAGGGCCTCCTTACTTGTTCTGACAAGGTTAGCTGGTGGCTACCTCTCCTCACCCCGCCTGGTCCTGTGTGGCATTGCGAAGGGGACGGCCTGATCTTTGCGTGTCAGCACCAGTGCTAAGTCCTCTCAGCAAAGAGGCCCTTCGTGAAACCCGGTTTGTAGGACGTCAGGCAACTATACCAGCTTGTTGGGACGGCGGTCTGTAGATAGTATGCCAGTAACACAACGAGGAGTGCACTAAGGTACATTGTCATCAGAGTCAGCAGTGTGTCATGCGTCTTGGCCTGTGGCCCGAGGCTGTACAATATTGATTGATTACAGACTATACGATATGAATTGATGAATTGCTTACCACGTGTTTTTGATACTATGTAGATGTTTTTACCCATGTGAATAAGTTGATCGAATAAAGTTATGATGGAAACAAACCTTTGATTTGTTCATGACACAGTCAGCAGGATTTTAATAAAGATATTTTGATTTAAGAGATAAGTATGTCTACAAGCGATGATGCATCAAGCCAAGGGTCCTAACCAGCGGGATTCCTCATGACACAAGATCAACTTCAGAATTTGATACAGAGTGCAATTCAAGGTGCACTTTCAGCTCAGGCGTCACAGAAGCAACGCCCTGTTGGCCCTAACACAAAGAAGCCTGAAAGACATGTTATCGAGTTGGAGAGCAGTGAAAGCCATGTGAGTACTTTCTACATGAATGGAAGGACTACAAGAAGATTGCCAAGCTGATAAATGCAGATGAAATAGGGTCAGAATTAAGACAATGCTGCTCTGTGAGTTTAAAACCAAAACTCTTTGATTTTCTTAGGGCCAATTCTATAGACTCAGCAAATGAACAACAATTACTAAATGATATTAAGGAACTGGCCGTCCGTGGTAAGAATAAGGCAGTACATAGAAAAGAGTGCTATTCCATGATTCAGTCACCTAAAGAAACCATACAAACATTTGTTGCCAAGTTAAGAAGCAAGGCACACCATTGCCAATTCACTTTCAAATGTTGGAGTGCATTGTGTGACCATTGGGTGAACACATACTCTGAATCTATGGTGGAAGACCAGATGGTGGTTGGATGTGCAGATGATGATTTCCAGGAGAAGACCTTGGCCTAAGATTCCTAGCTTCCATCATTTGATGATAAATTTCAGTTTATACAAGCATTAGAGCATGGACGACTGGCCAAAGCCAACGTTAAGAAATTAGCAATACCAGATTCTACATTAGCAATGCAAAAGTCTGATTACAAGAGGCAATAGAGTGACAAGAGGACACGCCAGCAAGTGAAAAACAACAGGGGATGCCGAGGATGTGGCAGTCATTCACATGGATGGGGCACAGAACTACCACGATAATTTCACTGTCCAGCATGGACAAAAGTCTGCTACAACTGTAAAGTTCTAAGGCACCTAGCTAGCGTCTGTCGTGGAGCAAAACGAGATGCCCTGCCTCATTTACCCAAACCTAGCCAACAACTCCAAAAACCCATCATAGTGCGATTTTGGCAGAAGTTGATAGCTTGTCACATTTTTTTGCAATGGCAAAAGCTCCACACCCAAACATACCACATATGGAGTGGTCAAAAAATGGGAGATTTGAACATTCAAAGCCGCGTCAGCTACCCATGATCAATGTGCATGTAGCTATTTTAGTGGATACCCTACGAGTGCTTAAAGGTAATCAAAATACTAAGATAAACAACCTCAGCATAACATCCTAATTACTGCATGCACTCACACTTGGATTTCCAATGAACGTAAAAGGTGTCTTATCTTTGAAAACTGTAACTGACAGATGCATAACATATCTAACATATCAACTAGTGTATGTTAGCAGGGATGTTAGTGGATTCTTTTTATCAGAGTCCTCACAGTATGATCTTGAGATCCTTCCAACGAACGATCGACAACCCAGGTCTTTCTCGCCAACAATGAGTGCGAAAGTCTCAATACCAAGTGGAATTTGTGCTACTGCACCATGTGGATGTCTTGAACCGACTAACCCAGCTTCTAAACCTGACAGATGACCTTTTGCGCCAAATGAAGAAAATAGGGATAAACTTGAAAAGTGGCTACTTGAATTATGCCTCCAGCACCTTGTGTGTGAACATCAACCACTTCCAACCATGACTGGAAAACCGATGAACATTCATTTCTGTAGTGATGCAATGCTGAAAGCATTCCATAGCCCCATACGTGTTCTGCACTATTGGAAAAAACAGGTGAAATCAGACATAGACCAAGATGTACTGCTTGGTATTATAGAAACGGTACCTCCAAGTACCCCTATATTGTGGTGCTCAAAAATGGTCATCGCTGCAAAACACGATGGCACACCTAGACGTACAACGGATCTACAATCACTTCACTTAATGCTGCTACATACAGGGACACGCACCATACCCCATCACCTTACAATCAGGCCTCTGTGGTGACGCCCTATACAATCAAAACAGTAGTTGATGCATGGAATGAGTACCATTCCCTCCCACTCGCTCCTGATGCAAGAGACACACCAACCTTCATCACAGAGTGGGGTCAGTTTAGATATTTGAGATCACCCTAAACCTAAAGACATCACTGTGGCTCGGTCATGGTTCGACCTCGTTAACCAGGTAGCATATGCCTTCTCTATGACCGAAGAAATGTTGCCTTTCAGGGACTTGCTCAAATCAGGGAGTAAATGGTACTGGGATAACACACTGGATAAGTTGTTCCTTGAAAGCAAAGAAAGAATTTGTAAGATATTGGAGAATGGAGTCAGAAGTTTTGAGATACATCATGCACCATGCCTTGCAACAGATTGGTCAAAGGATGGCCTTGGGTTTTTTCTCCTTCAAAATAACTGTTCCTGCAAGAATGATTTAGCCCCAAACTGCTGTAAAGAAGGTTGGCAATTAGTATTTGCAGGATCACATTTCACCACAGAAACTGAATCCAGGTATGCACCTGTAGAAGGGGAGGCCCTTGCTCTGGTTTATGCATTAGAAAGGTATTGCATATTCATTCTAGGCTGCCAAGATTTAATCGTTGCTGTAGACCAGAAACCCTTGTAAAAAAACCTGATGTACAAGTTCAAAATACAACACTTCCCTGGTACCTGTCATATTGGACCTGATGCATGCTCTCGATTCCCCTCGGAGTTGAGCCTTGCATCGATGTGCCTTGTACGGGTACAACCGTCTGAACAAGAGGAGAATGCTGGTTTGGAAATCACATTATATGTAAACTGCACAGTAATATCTTCAATGTCTAGTGGGATAGATGTGCAGGCTATATCCTGTGAACGTAATAAAGACATTGCTCATGATGACGAAGACACCAGACTTCTAATAGATGCAATCCTTACTGGTTTTCCTGATAATCAAACTGATCTTCCACACACATTATTGCCATATTGGAAATTGAAAGATGACTTATCCTGCATCGATGGTGTTCCCCTATATATGAACCGTATAGTAGTACCAAAAGCTCTACGAGCTCAATGCTCCACTTGCAACCAAATTGCACCCTCTCGGCTATCACAACCTTTGATTCTTATACCATCGCCATCATATCAGTTTGGACTGGTTGTAACAGATTTTTTCTCTTTATATGGTGACAGCTATTTAATCTATGCTGACAGATATACAGGATGGGTTGCAACTATATTATGCCAGAAGGGAGAATGCAACGCCTCTACCCTCATTTAACATATATATGCCTACTCTCTTTCATGTGTATGGAGTGCCTGCTGAAATAGCTGCTGATGGTGGGCCTTCAATTCCATCATATGAACTGCAGACATTCCTAAAAGCATGGGGAGTCCGATATTGACAGTCTTCTGCTTACTATGCACAGTCAAATGGTCGAGCTGAATTAGCTGTCAAAGTGGCAAGACGGACTCTATATGACAAAGTTGGTCCGAATGATCACTAAATACTGAACGCATTATTCGTGCCTTACTACAACATGGGAACACACCACTTCAGGATGTAAGGCTCTCACCTTTGGTTTGTTCAGAGGCGTCACAAGTCTTCAATGTGTCGCTGAACCCAAAAGCTGGTACGGTTCCGCGACCGACTCTACTTTATTTACAATTGGCTTGAGAAGTTGTTGCGACAACATTTAGGAACCAACATCCTTTCAAAAGCCTTTTTTTGTTATACTCACATGCTGATTAGGTGGACAATACTGGACATACCCCCGTGCCTTGGGTTTGTTGATTTCTTTGGTACACAACCTAGGCGTGTGCCACTGACTGAAACCGTCGCTGCCAGCCCTGTACGACCGTAGTGTGGGCCTCAAGTCTCACTGGCAAAACAAACGAGAGGCAGGCGTTATGAGCACCTCAACAGGTACCAGGAGCTGTGTACATGTACGAGTCTAAACGTTTCCAATACAAATACTACAAATATAGCCTGTACTTTAGTAACAGATGACCTTGCAGTTGTAAACAAAGCTTCCCCATCACAAGACAGAATCCCCAACTTTATCACAATCCTTTATAATATAATTGGGGTCTTTTGATGGAAATTCATTTATCCTGGATATAACATATACAAGTATCACAATAGTTTTTAGTCAAGGATAACACTCAGTTCACACACTAAGCTTTCAATGGCATCCGCCATCTTGTTCACAGTGGTTGACGTCATTCGTCGTCACTGGGACCTCGGGAGATTCCCGGGTTGCGCCCCCCTCCCCTCTCGGGTGAAGACATTGTTCCAGATGGAACGAGAGGGGAAGGGGGGCGCGCAACCCGGGAATCTCCCGAGGTCCCAGTGACGACGAATGACGTCAACCACTGTGAACAAAATGGCGGATGCCATTGAAAGCTTAGTGTGTGAACTGAGTCTTATCCTTGACTAAAAACTATTGTGATACTTGTATATATTATAATTGGTGTCGTTCACATGACCTGTGCAAACATGGCAGTATGTGGGAAAAGTATTAGAGAAAGTTGATTTGAAAATATATTGTTTGAATCTGGCAACTCTGTAAGTGGATCTATAGAAAAAGGACTCACTGGCAAGTATTTATAACAGAGCATTGCACGTTCATCAGATTATTTTTGAAACCCAGGAGCATCTCCTGCTGCCAAATGAAACTTAGCTGTAGTTTATATTTCATTAGTAAAATATATTGCTCATGCTATTTCAATAACTTTGTGCAAGTTTACAATGTTTTATTGCAATAACGTATATATAAAAGGCAACTTGTGGTGTCTTTGCCTGCATTCGTTCGCTGCCATCCCATACAGCCCAAAACTGACCAGGTGGTTTCATGTTCTTGCTGTCAAACAAGTCATTCTTTCGGGGTATAAAATCTGTGTTATTGTGATTATCAATCGATAGCTTTTTTCAAAACCATAAAGGCTTGAAATTCTAGATAAAGCATCTTCAGCGACTGCTTGATGAGGATTTTGTCATTTGGATAGCAATGCAACCTCACTGGTTTTATTTCATGTTTAGGCGACAAAACACTTGATCAGGAATTCCAAGTTAAAAAAGTTTTGATCTAACATATTATCCTCTCGAATCTAAGAATGACAAAAATTAATGCTAAAGAATAATCACTGTACGTACTCTAAAATGCTAAAGAAACGGTATCAGTGAGCCCACAAATTCAAATTTCTGAGCCCTCACGGTAGGAATCAGTTCGTGAGACTGATGCATTCATCAGTAAACAGGTAGGTAGGGCAGTGTAATTAGTGGCTCATGTCATTAACTGATACAAATCAGCGTGCTAGAGAAGTCCCTACAACCCGACTTCTTTATAATTTGGCTCTTCATGGTTCAGAGCCTTTGAGGTGAACTGGCCCTCTTAAACATTAGATGTGTTCTAAAAACCCTGAAGGTATTTATTATCTTGATGTACATACTTTGTTACTTCATTACTTACTTACTTACTATCATGTTTGTAGGTTCAAGGACTGGGAGACGTACAAACAGCATTGGAACTTAACTCATGATGGAGAAAAGCGGTTTCAATGTGACCAATGTGACAAGGCCTTCAAGCGGAGTAGCGTCTTGGCAATGCATAAAGTAAGTATCCAATGGTATTAGCAAATTAAAACCACAATAACTGCAGCTTTACTGAGCCTTGTAGATTGTTGACATGTCTGACTACCATTATTATTATAGCTGCTGCACTCTGGGGTGAAGCAGTTCTCTTGTAACGTTTGTGGACGAGATTTCTATCAAAAGATGAGTCTAGCAAGGTAAGTTTGATTCAAGCTTCTCACTAATGATCTTAAATATATTTTTCTAATGACCATATGGGTTTTTCACATGCCACTCTTGATCGACATGGAAAACACTATTTTGGACATTCTTAGCTCTCTTTTTTTCAATGTTTCCATTCAAATTCAATTTGCAGTTCATATTTCTATCATATTTCATGTGGGTGTAAAAGAATTAACAAACATGAAATTACGGACTTGCAGGCACATCAAGAATCATGCCAGCGATCATCCCTACTACTGCCGTATCTGCCATTCTCGGTATGTCAACTGTTTATCATGATAGTCATATGTTTATCTATACTTTAAACAGGACAATAAAAGTTCAATATACATTATTGAACTTTTATTGTCCTGTTTACAGTATAAATAAACATACCCGGTATGACTATCAGATCCAGGACAAATGAGCTTCTATCATACTGTTTATCATGATGTTTTAGAATATACATGTATGCCTTTTTATGCAGTGTCACAAAATCTGTCAAATCCATATATTCTAAACGAGTTTAATTCATTTTTCATGTTTTTGCAACATCCAAGAAGTTTGCCAATATTTTGAATCCCTAAAACATTATACAGTTTTTAACCGCTAGCACTCAATTTAAATACTCCACGTGCAATTTAAGCATCTACAAAAACAATCAAGTCACATTTTTACCACTTTGAATCAAATTTCACGTTTAAGATACGCTATGTTTAAATTAAACTAACTCGTAACACAAGATATACAATACTTGCACATTTTTAATGCTGTTATCCCAGGTACAGTGAGCAGCAGCAGCTGGTACATCACGAGCACGAGGTACATCGTGAGGTAATGAAACTGTGCTGTATGGTGTGCATGAAGGAGTGCTCCTCCAGTAAAAGTCTCTTTGCACACATGCGTGTCCATGCC
>CM032664.1:49389685-49408086 GCA_019095985.1 Streblospio benedicti | reverse complement strand
GATATCAAACGATATACATGACTACCATTCTCCACTGTAGTCATAATATCATAATGTAGTATCATTTTACATCTAGGTACAAGTGTTACCATTGCGGGATGGTTTATGAAAATCTCACTGACCTGAGAAATCACTTCAAGATTCATAATGACAAGAATGAAAGCCAGCAAAATTCACAACCTTCAGAGGAGAATGAGTCAATGACATCACACTCCAGTAAACAGAAAGGCACCAAGCAAAAACGTCAAACAGATGTCCACCATGGCTGGCACAAGGCAGCAAAATGTCTCCTACCTGAGAGTACAGGAACTCGAGAACAGAAACCTGTTACTAAATCTGTTAGGCAAACTGACAAACAGTCTGAAAAAACTGCTGTGTCTACTAATACACCTGATGGATCACCTACGTCAACACTTTTAAAACCGATATTAACAAGTGATGGTCTTGAGTCAAATACATCAGGCCATAATGGTATATCTCAAGAAATCAATTATACAACCACTACAAAACCTACTGTAAAACCTGATATCAAATCAGCTACCACTTTAAGACATGCTGAGACGCCTGAAAAATCAAAAGTTGACCAGTCAATAATTACTGCATCAGCTAATGGTTGTGAAAAACAGCTCTTCACTGGTGGTGGTATTGAAATCATTAGGCAAACAGCTTCAACCATTAGTTCTGTTGAAACATATACTAAGAACAGCAATACTTTGACAGAAAATGGAAATAATACACATATCGGTACTTTAGAAAATAATAGCATAACAAATAGCCAAAAAGAATCTCTTGAACCTCTTGTAAATCAAACTAATGAAGAAAGTGGTGATGGCAAAACTGTACACATGATGCCAAATGAGCACAAAACTGGTATTTTGACAGAAAGTCCTAATGAATCAAACACAGCATCTACTGAAGAACAAAATGAATGTCGTGTGGTGATTCTGTCAAAATTGGACTTAGAAGAGGATAGAATAAAATTTTTGTCTGGTGTGGATGATAAACAGATAAAAGCATTACATGAAAGGCACATGGGGCATAGTAAAAGCTTTCAAGACAATCATTTACTCAGTAATGGAATAAATAAGGTAGATAAAGATGTAGACAATGAATCAGATATGGATATTGAAGACTTGAACGCAGATGATACCAATCTGATGATCAACAATAAAAAGAGCACAGACACAGACAAATGTATGCAAAAGATCAACCATGTCAGAAATGTAATGAATGATGATGGTTGTGGAAAGCAGAAGATACCTCCCAATTTTAAGGCATTAAATACATGTAGTACACCCCACATTTCTGATGGTGTGGCAGCAGTGGAAAATAGTGAAAAGGTGACAATAAGTGAAAATAAAAGTGCAAGCATAGCTGAAAGACAATCAAAGCAAAATCATGAGGCTGATAAAAGCCCACCGATGAAACCCATTACACATATCATTAATGAATGTTCTGATACTGACACGAGAAATCAAAATGAAAAGATGAATAAACAGACCTCTGATATAGAAAATGTCCAGGAAGTGAGCAAAGAAATGGATAAAGTGGATAACAACGAAAAATCCACCACCACAGTACGTAAAATGTTATCAACACTGAGTGACCTCATGTCTGTGTGTGAAATAAATGGAATTAAATCATATCCATCATCCATCTACTCTGTAACGGCATCTTCAATTACCCAAACAAACCAAAAATCATTGATTTCAAGTAACTCTTTGCATGTTTCATTGTATGACTCAGATAGCACGTTAGATGGACAGACGGAATGCATTGAAAAAGAAATAGACAATGTACTCTCTTCCAGTGAGCCAAGTGCAAAAAGCCTAGAGCCACAACCATTGAAATGTATACAAACCAATGAATCAAACAGTGTTAAGAGACATACTCAGGAGTCTTGTGAAGAAAGAGGCAGAGGAATAGCTGCTAAGGAGAAACATTGTCTTTTTGCAGATACAGTGAAACTAGGAATATCTCCATCCATAGATGTTGCGCATGATTCAGAATCAAAATTCGAACATTCCTCGCTGCATCAAAAATGTGTGACAGAAAATACTCATCAACATTCGAACTTACTACCAAACAAATTTCCTGCGTCAAGACAAGAGTTAGACCAGGTGTCCAGTGATACAACACTACATAATAACAAATGTGCTAATCGGCCCAATAAAAGTACTTCACCAGCTTTAATATCTGTTCTCCAGTCAAGTAGTTCATCCAAAAACACTGCCTTGCCATTCACACAATCTTTAACTTTTACTGAAAATTTTGACGGTAAAGTTATTGAAATAACCCCTGTAATGGACGAACAAGTAGAACATTTGTATGCAACGAATCTTCTATCACCCGATGTGTTCAATTCTGAAAGCGAGACATCTCTCAATGATGCAGGTGTTTTTCATGATATCCGATCAGAATGTAGCACAGCAGACGTATTACATGTCAGTGATGTTATCAAAGAAACCAGCAGAATTGGAGTACATACCATTGGTGAGAAACAGAGCAGTAGCAACAGTAAAGATCAAGACAACATGCAACAGAGTGATGATGAAATTGATATGTCATCCAGCGATGTGGAAATTATCATGGAAGAGTCAGCTCCACCAAGACAGCAGTGCCACCTGTGTCGAAAACACTTCAGTTCCCACTGTCAACTGCTCAGACATGAACTTCGGCACCTCGGATACAGGTATAAGATTTAATTGATTCTTGATATAAATGACCGGTGCTTGAGATGATAAATAATATGTTGCAACTGTGTATTCTACTCGTTTTAATTCATTACTTAGAATGATGGTATCATTTTGGTCCAAACTCATAGAGTCGGTAGCTCAAATTCTGCAAGGGCCACTACTTTCTCAAAACTTATTAACATATAAAATTGTAAGATTTACGAAAGGTGTGAGACTGAACCCATAGCTTCGAGAAACAATCAATCAATCAAATCATAAATTTATTTGAACAGTCCCTAATTATTCATAATTTGAGGCTGCCCATTCTATTCTGAACCATCCATGCCAGGCTTTTCTATCATTTGGATATATTTGATCCATACTAGTATGTTTACCGGTTAACCAGCTAAGGTCAATTTTCTGTATATAACCGACTCTTAGATTGACTAACCGGTTATTAATTTTGATGGCTATTTTCTTTCCAAACTAAATATTTCATACATTTCATTAATTTTGCATGATCTGACAACATTTTCCACCTTGCCGTTGAACAATAAACATGTAAATGAACTGCAACTTTTTTTCACAAGGTAGATATAGGGTGTCAAATCAATATATCATTTTGCTTAACATTTCTCGACATGCACCATACACACGTGCTTTGGTGAATGATAATTCGCAGTTAACCGGTTGGGGTCCCATTTTGAAGCGCCGATTAACCGGTCTCAAATTTTTGGAACTGTCTACATACTAATCTATACCCAGATGTGAGAGATCTAGTTTGATATACCATGTGTCAGGGTACGAAATAAGGCTTACCCCAAAGCTCTGTGCCTGCTAACTTTAGCCATGTTGGTTTTGAATAAGTTCATGGCTTATATAAGGGGAAGCCATTTTGTATAGGGCGGCCATATTAAAATTGCTATGGGCACGGTACAAAATAGAGCCAACCCGGTGGTCTGGTGGCAAGTGATTTTAACCTGGATCAGCTGATATCAAAAGTTCAAGGTCCGATGGGTGGGCTACTTTTTCAGAGTGTTTTAGTATAATTTAGAATCAGACACATTTTGTTAGGGCAAGCTACTTTTTACAGATGCCGGCCCTTTGATCTGTGAGCAAGTTTTCATGAGTTTCAAACCCTGCTAAGGGGCATGTATTTTTTGTCAGGGCAGGCTACTTTTCTTCGTTGTCAGTCCTGCGGCCCGGGAGAAAATTGACATGAGTTTTGTATGTTGCATATATACAAACATCTAAATACTCATGAAGTTATAGGATCAACATTTGTGAATCTAGGGGATGGCCTTCTACATAAATATGTATTTGCATTGGAATATAAATGGCCCCCATAGGTGATGACTATATTTTTGGGCAAGCCTGTACATGACTGTGGGCTTTTATACAGTTGTAAATGCCCCATACTGAACCATATTAAACATTTATCTTGCAGATGTTGCACCTGTAAGAAGATGTACGCGACTATACAGGCTTTAGAGGAGCATCGCAAGACCCACCACCATCGTGGACTCAGACCGTACCAGTGTGAACACTGTGGCTGGGGCTGCCACCGTAAAAAAATGCTTGTCAGGCATCTTGCCAGGCATGATACATAAGCAGAGCCAACAGTTTAAAATAAAGTACAACCTCTTTTAACCGTATATCCTTAAATCCGAATAATTCCATCAACCAGACGGCCTGCCATATTCCCCTTTTTTCCAAATGTATGCGTGGAGATCGCCCATGGACTCTTACTGGTGACCAGTATTTCTACACGGGGTAGATGAACAGAATGCACCCTGCATTCGTCATGAACTAGCATTGCATGTGTCGTGGTTACTGTGGTTAGTAGTGACTAAAGCATGTTTTTATCAAATTTATGCAAAATATAGCTTTATGGCTTGTGCAAAGGATATCAAACAATGTTCAATTGAATTAGCATTATAAGAATATTGGTGTATGATAAATATAACATAAGACCATGCAACTTATTGGATGAGTTTTTTCAAAAACGTATTCCGCAATTATCTTCTGTTATTGTCAACAGTCATTCATGCTCGCACACACGTGTGGTTTCTCACATTAGTCCACCCCTATCCCCAACCTAAAGCCTACCTCATCAGAACACCTCGATTTACCGAATGATCTTCACATGTCCAGTTAAAAGAGGTTGTACTGTAATCATATATTTGTGATCTATAATATGGTGCTTTCGAAAGTATTCTAAAGATGATAGCTAAATGAATGAATGACTAAATGGATACTTCTAGTGGCAGTAGTGTTGTTGTGAGTCTAGACTTTTTTGAAGATTTATTAGTGTTTGATAGCTTGAATTGATTGATAATTTTGTGTAGAATGCATTCAATGGAAAAAAGGTAATGTGTTCTTTGAATTTGCATAGGACAAGAAATTAACTTACTTTTTAAACCTGCTAGGCTGCTACTCAGTAACAATGTCATTATTGTAAAATATGAAGCATTCTATTGTAAATCCTGTGAGTCAGTTTTGACCACCAGGTCATCCGCGTAGAGCAGCACTCATGACACACCAGAAGGGAACTCACGTGATGAGGCCTCTAGCACGATTATAAATAGCAGAGGGCTAAAGACATAGCCCTGATCCAGACCGACAGCCACTTAAAACTACTCACTGTACTGTCCATTAACCCGCATTCAACTTCCGGCATTAGAATAAGTGCCCTGAGTTACACAAACTGCCCATTCCTCCACCCCTACACTCAGTACCCACCACACATTTCTTGGTACACGGTCACAAGCTTTCTCTAGATCGACAAACACAAGATAGAGTGGATTGTTGGCAGCAAGGTACTTCTCTTGTACTTTGCACACTGTGAAGATGACTTCAGTCGTGCCTTGACCTGGAACAAAACTGAACTGCATTGCATAAATGTCAACCATACGACGGATGAAAGAGTCCATCACCCTCTCAAGCAACTTCATTACTTGGTTGATGATCTTGAGTCCTCCCAATCCCTAAGAATTGAGCCATAACAAAAGACAGCTTCAGCTATTCTAACACCCGTGCATTAAATGATTTATCATACACCAGTGTACATTTGCACACTCCGTGTCATTTAGCATATTGTAAGACGCCTTATTCTTTCGACTTCTGACAAATAGCAATATTTTTTGCCATATTTTTTCCTAATCACTGAATGAGAGTTCTCCAAGATCGTTCATAATGCATTTATCTCCCACTACATCTTGAATGGTATTATCCATTCGCTTTGCTACCTTGAACAGTCTATTGTTGTTTGGAGAAATGTCACGGAACACTTCCTTCTCAGCTGCCAACATAGCACACCACACCACCCGTTTGGCCACACACTTTGCTTCAGTATATAGGCAGCTTTCGCACTCATAGCTTTGTATGACTTGCCAACCTTGGTCACGGCTTTGAAAGCTTTGAATCGAGCTCTCTTCTCATTGACAGCATCATCCACATTGACGTCCAAGCACCAGGTCTCGGGCTTCCAGCAATGACTCTTAGAAAAAGCCTCTAACATTGGGGCTTTCAGTTTGATCACACAGGGCAGCCAAACCCACTCAGCATTTGGGATGACCAATTAAGTACACAAAATGACTACTAGTAAAGCCCCAGACAGGGCAGCCAAACCCAATCAGCATTTGGGATGACCAATCAAGTACACAAAATGATTACTAGTAAGTAGGAATATAAAAGTTATAGCCAGGGGAAAATTGCAATTACCTTAAATTAGGCTTCAAGCATAGGTTGGTAATGAAACACAAAAGTGGCATATACATTACTGCTACGCCAAAAAACACCAATGTGCATCTTACGATCATTCCAAGAAGCGAGCACGACAAAGCCAGTAAAAAATCAATAAGCGACTTACGTGAAGCGTATAAGGTTTGAACGTCCATACGAAACACCACCAAATGCAGCACAAAACCACGAGTAAACAAGCAAAATCCCGCTCACTTTAAATAAAATCAGTTAGAATAAAAAGAAAAATTAAGTTAATTGAAATGTAAAAACTGTGAATCAAAATGGCGTGGGTAAACTTAGAAACGCCAGTATGTAAACTGACTACACACCTGTATGTACAGGTGACTGACCAGAAAACTAAAAGGTCAAATATTCGCAACCTGATAACACAAATAATACGTACAAATTAAAAATCATTAAATCATTAAAAATATATGTTATTGCCTCAAGCAAAAGTTCACCAAATTAACTAATAGTGACTTTCAACAAAAGGAGCAAAAGAAATGAAAAGATTGAAAAAAAAGGTTGGAGAAAATCGGTTGGAATATAAGAAACTACATTTTCTGAAACAAAATTGCCACCTGTACTAAGTAGGCCTTTTTTAACTCCTCGTAGCTCCTTCAGAACTTGTAGCAAAAGCAGAAACGGAAATGAGAACACTGAAACAAAATGATGATCAAAATCGGGTCAATAATATGTCAAATTCACCATATTCCCCAATTCAAAATGGTTGACTGTACTAAGTAGGCCTAGATTCAATGTGAAGTGACTTTAAACAACAGAAGCAAAAAAAATTAGAACATTGAAAAAAAAGACGCCCAAAATCGGTTGGATAAGTAAAATTAACCAAATTTCATAAAACAAAACGGCCGCCTGTATTATGTAGGCCTTCTTTAACCCATCCTATCTCCACCAAACGATCAGTAACTAGAAAATTTGATATTCAGAAAAAAAGAGAAAATCAGAAAGCTATTATCCATATGATGACCAATGAATTTCAGACATTTTCCATGGTAAAAATGTCTGTCTGTACTATGGATATCTAGGGCGCAAGTGATTTCCAAATTGTAAGGTATTTTTGTAACAAACAATATGCTAAAATATTGAGAAAATATATTAAACAACTATCACCTAAATGTTAAATTCAAAGTTATATTTTCATGAAATTTTGGTAATTTTCCAATATGGCTGCCAAATCAAGATGGCCGACTTATGGAGGGGGTAAAGGTGCTCTTGTCAATGTGCAAACTAGTTTTTATTTCATGTCTATATCTCAAATAGGTTTGAAGATATGGTCATTTTCATATCCAAAAAACACACCTTTTGCAACCACATTGTCCGGATTTTGAAAACTGAAATAGCATTGATAGTGAATGGGGACAACTTTTCAGAAAAATGACCAAAAAATTCATTGAAAATCTGCGATATCTCACTTAATATTTGTCCGATTTTAACAATATTTTTTAATCGCTTCTATTTTCATTTCCCCATCATATGGCATCATAATATTTATAAAATTATCAATTTGAAAAATCAGCTGGACAGGCTACCCATGTCACCAGCAGACTCGATCAAAATAATAGCTTATTAACACATAGTCTACCAAATCACAGTCTACTCCCGACATTTTCATGGGAAATGGCCCTCTATCAACCAACTTTTCATAAAGAAGGACTGCCCATACTCATGTGAAAATCTAGCATGTCAAACTATAGCAAATAAACTTTACATACAGATGTAAATTGTGTGGCAAATAAGCAAGGTAGTGATATAATTTTACTATCATTTGGAAGAACGTTTTTTTGCGCATCGGCAATCCATTTTACGCGACTAATTTACATCGCCAATTACTCATATTTCTATGAGAATTGACATGACATATCATATACCATTTTGAAGGAAAATACCTACTCTTCCCGTTGGTGACAAGGAAATATTATTATTTTTAATGACGTCATTGGAAAATAACCACAAAGATACAGCCTCGATCGAAACTTTTATATCACAACTACACACTTCTGCTTCGATAAAGGATTGACACAAAGTAATTGAAATGTAGTCTACATTGCTTCGTAATTGGTGTATACAATATCACGGCGTGTGATAAAGGCTGCACGCGCACCTGTTTACATGAACGACCAATGAGAAACGAGGTCACGTTAATTTATTCCGATTCCTATTGGCCGTGGTAAGAAGCAACCCATTTGTGTAATATTTTTACAAATAACAGAGTTCCCACACTTTCTCACTACCGAAATTCCCTACTTTTTCCAGACGTTTTCCAGACTTTTTCATCATTTTTCCAGACCAAATATCTAAACCTTTTGTGATTAATATAGAAAAAAAGTAATGACAAAACGTTCAGTTTCAAACTGTTTTATTTAATAAAATGTAATCAGCCTGAGGCTCAACTCTTAACTAAGCATAAAAAACAACGTACATCATGACTATGCAAAACATACATAAAATAAAAATACTGAAATCATGGACTATTATTAAATTCAAAGATGTGAACCCGTCAGCGTTAAAAATCTTAATCACTGACATCAAAAATCTTGATTTTCAAGCAAAAATCTTGATAAAAAAATCTTATTAAAATGTAATGTTTTTCTACTTTAGTATAATAAAAAATAAGGGCAATTTCCTAGTATTGTAAACTACTCTGGGGTGAAATGAAAAAAAATCTAGATATCATAGGAATCAATTAAAAAAAGATCACCAAAATCCGACAAGACTTGATAAAGTAATTAATATTTAGATTAAACAAGCATTTGCCATCTACCCCACTGTCAGGCTTCATCATAATTATGAGTCCATCAAATGTAGGAATTGACCACGAGATTAGAGTGTCAATCGCAAAATTGAGCATGCTGACGTCTGATTTACCCGAACGAAGTGAGGGTAAATCATGGTAAAGCATGCTCAATTTTGCGATTGACACGACAATCGAGTGGTCAATCACCATTCTATCATGACTAAAATCCATTTTATTTTAAAATAAATCATATTATAACATTCTCATTGCTAGTCAATTTCGTTTGTTTTGAGCGCGTGGAGACGTCAATTTCGTTTGTTTTGAGCGCGCGGAGGCGTTAGTCTAAACTGTTGCTCTCCGCTACAAGGAATACGCCTTGCGTCGTCAGCGGCTGTATTGATATTGTGAGGAGTTTAGACTAGCGCCGTGGGGTTTTTTTGGAGCGTGTTTTCCATCGCAAAATTGAGCACGCTGATTGACCAATCAGCGTGGGTTATTGGCGGTGATTTTTGCACGGAATGATAGAATGGCATTTTGAAGCAGTGTCTGTTACTTTAATATTCTAAGCATATAAAAAGAAGTTCCAACAAATTCACATATATTCCTACCTGGAATTAGCCATATTGGCAGGTGCATGTGCTGCACAAACTAGTTCCCGGCGCAACATGCATTTATCTCAACGCACATATGAAAGCGAAAGCATGTTAAGTTTGTTTCTTGAGTGGAAAAAAATTTATGAAACAGCAATATTTAACCCAATGCAGTCCAAGCCGAATTTTTTCATTGGCTCTCTTTTCCTGCCTTAATAGAAATCAATGATTTAGACCAATGGGAGCCGAATTTACAAGCTGAATCATAAATTAGGGCTTTCAGTATTTTTTAAGACTCCACAGACTTTTCTCCAGACTATTCACGAGTGTTTGCCAAATTTTAGCAAAGTTCAGGACTTATTCCCATTCTTGAAGGGAATTTTCATATTCCCGACTTTTTCCCGATAGCTTGGGAATCCTGAAATAATTGATTATCATCATTACGATGAGTTATCGAGCACGAATCAACACATTGTATATAACATAAACCGATTTTCTAACAATCTACCGAAGGACAGGTCTACAAGCACCTTTTATAACTCGATACAAGGCCGATGTGGAGAAAGTCCACGACGTTGTGTTTTTGAACGTGTAAAACATAGAACTTCTGAAATAAAAATTTAGAAGCCTGCTACGTATTGGATACCCTCTGCTGTAAGTGTTGTTATATATATTTTTTGGTCCATACATGCGTTTTTTTATATCCCTGAACAACAATATTATAGTATGCTGGCTGGAAGTGCCGAAATCACTACTTTTAAATGCCACCTTTCGGCAGTCATTTTGAATCGGTGGCCAGACCAGGTCGATGTTTAGAAAATATTCAGAAAGTAATTCTAGAGAAATCAGACCATAATTTCGTAACCATTTGCTGAAAATTAGAATGCCAACACGATTGTGAACACATACCTAAATTTTTGTAAAGAAATGACTATTTACTGAGGCTCCAGAAAAATTATTGTCTTGAACCTAAAACTGTCAAGTCGGATTATTCGTGGGAGTGTATTTTTCTGTAAATCCAATGAAATCGGCGGTAGATTATGGGTAAATCAGTGTGGCCAGGCACAAATCAATGAAATTGCAATGCATGCAAAATGCAGCAGCCAGACTTTTAACACTACATACTTAGTACCTGAGAACTGTTACAAGTAAGAATGAGAAGCATACAAGTACAAGGCGTTGAATGAAAAATGTACTTAGATACTTTAGATAATGATTTTATGAAAATTTTATGAAAATTATTAAATTATTTAGGAAAATGTTATTTCAGGAGACCAACAAAATGCAGTTTTTAAGAGTTACTGATAACATCACCATCCAAATGGCACTCATATAATTGACTTCAACTGTGTGCCATCAATATTCGTCCTTAACAAAAAAATCCCGGAAAAAATTAGTCTCTCGCAAGGCCTAGCATATAAAGTAAGATTCTGCTGATCTGAAGGATTTCATTGAACATTTCATTGAACGTTTAGACTCTTTTTCTGTATGTATCGGTAACTATGAAGAACAATTTCAAAATTTATGTTTATATGAAAATACTCCATCAGTTTCCTCTGGAGGGTAAGCCTATTCTTCCTACAAAAGGGTGAATTAGGACTTAGCTACAATGGGAAAACCATGCCGTCGACCATCCGTAGCATGAAATGCCAGTTACTGATAGAACAAGCATTTGGCACCAAATGCCAGAACTGTCGAAAAAGCTGTGTTACCTTGAACTCTATTTTACGAATGAAAATGCGGCACAAACGTTCTACCTCACATTCTACAAAACCTCACAAGTTTATGTCAAAATCAGAATTATAATGCACAAAAGTGGGAAACTTACACTTACAAAAGACAAAAAGAGATCTGGTTTTGGAAAATGAAAAGCTTCAACGTACAATTAAAACACTTGAGAGTGAAATGAAAGGGTGTTGTTTTTGATGATAAAGTATTAATAAAGACTCTTCTCTGTTTAATCCTAGTTCGTACTAGGACTAAGTAGATCCACTGGCACTGTACTAGACATTATCAAGAATCATTAAAAACTCGTTAAAGAAAGAAAACATCACAATTAAAATAGAATTTTGACAAAACAACATATATTTCCAGCAGCTCAAGAAGTAATCATTATAGATCTACACGAAACACGTGAGCACCTTAATGGATCTGGCCACGTGCACAGTTTAAATACTAAATTTAATAAAAAGATGCGAAGGACCTTACCAACAATATACCAGCATTCGTTTCTGTTTCATTAAAAACTCGTTAAAGAAACAAAACATCACCATTAAAATTGAATTTTGACAAAACAACATATATTTCCAGCAGCCCAGGCAGATACACAGACACGTGAGCACCTGCATGATCCGATCTGGCCACGTGCACAGTTACTGAATTTAAAGCACGTGCTACTGCAGCACATACAATATAGATCAAGTACTATAGTCGTAGTATTTTTTTTTTTATTTTTTTTTTTTTAATTCCGGCTACGACATGCATGTCGTGAGTTCAGAGATGCGAGCAGCGTGCAACGAGCAAGTCAAGTCAAGTCAAGCAATAGTTATTTAAAAGTCAGTACATAATATAACAAATAACATAAGCTACAGAGCTTTTAATTAAAACCGACAATACAGACACATACAATTAAACATTATACATTAAACATTATACACTAAACTAAATTTATATAGATAAATTATTTACAAAATGAACATTTACAGCTATCGCTTTCCTACTTTCCAATTACACCCCTAAACTCATTTTATGACATTGATGCTCTAAAATCATTAGGAAGGGTCATTCCAAATTGTTTGTGCAGTATAGCGTAGCATATTATTAAAGTAGTACTACTGGGGGTAGGAGTGAATAAGGGGTGACAAAATCCCACCTTGTTAATTTTTTTGGCCTTATTTCACACATATCTAATTTTTGGGGCCTTTTCTCCCAAACCCAACAAATTCTTTGGTGCTTCCCAAAAATTTCCACATCACTCTTTTTGCAGGCTTTTTTTCTCACATCCCACTTCCTTATAAACCCATCATGCGAGCAGCGAGCAGCAAGTATAGAGCTAGTTTTTAGAAAATACAGTAACACTAGAAATATTTGCATAGAATTTGATTAGAACTCTGTTCAAGGGACCCAGCATCGTGAGAAGAGGGGGTACATTATGATACCTTATCTATAACACAAATGCTTATCTTTTTCATATAGAATGTGAAAGGCTATCTAAATTTGGAAACACAATGGGAGTAACAGAGTGGGAAATATACACTACGATTACTATACAAACATGACTCTTATTCATAGAGAATAGTGTATGAATCTCGGGGGGGGGGTACTTACATAGTCGTTCTATACGGCATGTGCCACTGATAGGGGTCACCTTTTTCAATCCCGCAGTTTCACTAGGGGTCACCTTTTCCACCACTCAGTTTCACTAGGGGTCACCTTTTCCACCACTCACTTTCACTAGGGGTCATGATTTCAACATTCCAGCCAGTTTCACTAAGGGAGGTTCAATCTCGATGTTCAATATCTAGCTCTCTTTTCATGTGATTTTGCATTATTGGGCCATAAAAAAGCATAAAAGATAAATATAAAATGTATAAAATCTTGTTTTCATTACAGTATCTTATAGAAAATATACCCCTTGGAATGATACCCCATTGTTTTCATCCGGTGGTTTCACTAGGGGTATCATTTTCATAGTTTCAAGGGATTCACTAAGGGCTATGATTTTGAACCTTCAGCGGCAGACCTTACCCATTCATCCTTGAAGTTACCCCCCCGGTATGAATATTAAAAGAATAGTGTTTGTATGGTAAATATTTTATACATTGTATATAATATATATATTACTTCTTTCTCACGATATGGGGCCCATGGCTCTGTTCTATGATACTAACTCCACACTCGCTGCTCATTGTTGGCAAGTAACATAGACGTTATAACAAGTGTAATACATACTACTTTGATATGCGTGCTGCAAGCGACATACAGTTGTCACAATTCACCAACTCAAGCGAAAAATCATATGTCTCAAGTGATGTCTTGAATGATACAATTCAATCTTTCACGGGATGTAAAGATGTTTCAACGCCAGCAGCTCTAAGGCAGACAGCCATTCTAGCGGCAAAGTAAACCCTGACTTTGTCACCCCGCCTCCCAACCACCTCTCCTTCCACGGTGCGAAGACGCAGGACCAGTTGGACTTGAAGATCTCCCCACCTCACATATTTTTCCTGACGGTGGCCTGATATCCTTTTATGATCTCAGACACAATAATCCAGGTGTGATGGAATTTTCCTGGTAATATTCTGCAGTTAAAGAGTTATCGTTTCACGACACCAGAAAACTTTGCTCGTTAGTGGATATTTTCAGAACACCGGTGAATAAACTATTCAAAGTAATGAGACAATGGATTAATTGCAAGAAAGTTCCCTGGTTTACTCCGAATTTCACGCTTTGACTCGAGAAATGAAGTCTCTTAACTTTATCACTACATCTAAAAGAACATATCCACGTCCAGAAGAACATACCTCCTAAAGCTGAAATGGGACATGGATAGCTCCGAGTAAATGATGATGAGGTGTTTGCACCCCATTTGCCGGCTTTGCGTGGCGAAAAGGCCTCATGCCGTCTTCCATGCACTTAAAATGAGATAGACACACTAGTACACGCAGTATCCATAGCAACAACGGAAGTCCTAAACTTCGGCGCAACATCAAACAGAAGCAAATGCATGCTGCGATGGATAGCGAGGTACTGACCGATGCAGAGGAAATGTATAGAATTCGGACGATGACACGTGGGCCCAACAGCAAGCAGCACAAACCTGTTCTGGTGTACTACATTATATTGTCAACTTCATGCTAGAACCTGCCACTTTCAGCGAGCAGCGTCCAATGTCAAACATGAGTGGGAAATGAGTGGGAAATGATTTCAATCATCAAATGCATGGAACAGAGCCGTGGAGCCCCAGCACCATTAGAAGGGAGTTCCATTGAGGACTTTTGTATGGTTTGGGGGTATATCTCGGGATGCAGGGCTTTGATATAGGTGTTGGTGTCTGCTGCAATGTAGTGGATATGCAGGCTTGGGAGTTGGCTTCATCATATCATATGTGCCAGATTAGTTATGGGCACGGCACTTGGTGGTTCTGGGAGCTTCACAAGGCTTTGGTCATGGGCCCCTGCATCGAGAGGAGAGGGGTGCTGAACAGCAATACAACTTTTAGAATCAACCTTGACATGCATAGGTCAATACAAATATTGGGTCTGTCTACAGTGAAACCAACCAAAAGGGGTAAACGTAGTGGTAAACATGGGAGAGAAAGACAAGCATTGAAGACTCGGAGATTAGATAATCTATTGATTGGATTGTGCAATGCCTGCTCAATATTGAAAAAGTGGGACGATATTACCGATCATATAGTCGACAATCAGCTTGACATCTTATGGTTACTGAGACTTGGTTATCAGCTGGCAGTGAGAATGACACTCAGTTATAACAACTACCTGCTAGCTATACCATGCTGCAGGTACCTAGGCCGCACAAGAGATGTGTGTGTGTGGGGGGGGGCACTTATGTATAGGGCTTGCATCGAAGTAAAGTCTCATCAAGCAACTACGGGTACATCATATGAAGGACTTGAGGTATTGATGACTGTAAAATCTAACAGTTTGAGATTGATTACCATATACCGTACATACCATTCCCCAGCAGATGGCTGGCTATACAGTTGCACAATTCATAACTGAATTGACTATGTGGGGAAAATAGTAGCTAGTTCTGGAATCTCCCTATTGGTGCGAGATTTCAACTTCCATAGGGAGAAGCCTCAAGACCCAAACACTAACCGCATTAGAGACACGTTATCATCTGTCAATCTTCAGCAACATGCTTCCAGTCCTACACACATTAGTGGTCATACTTTTTGATTGGTTTCTCACCCATGAATCAGATGACTTAGTTAAACACGGAGAGATATAATCTAGGATTAGTGACCATAATATAATCCATCAAATAGTTAACCTGGTGAAACCACAACTTCCTAGAGAGAGGCGGATCTACCACAGTTACAAGTCTGTTGATCCATATGAATTGCAATTGAAAATTGAGACCAGTACATTAATTTCTCGACCAAAAGATGATCTTAATGAACTTATGGGACATTATAATTATACTCTTTCTATGCTTATTGATAAACAAGCACCACTTAAAGAAGGTACTGTCACAATAGGGCATGTAACACCATGGTATAATGAAGTTATTAATGCAGCTGAGGGAATCAGGGGGAAGTGCGAGGATGTTTGGATGAAAACTAGGCTAACAATATAATACATCGTGATATCATCACTGCAGCAAAAAACAAAGTCTACTTAAATCAAAATAGCAAAGATCGTATACTTCACAGACAGAGAAAGTTGAGGAATGTATTCAAATCTCAAATGGGGATCAAAAAGCTCACTTCAGTGTTGTTAATGAAATTCTGGGTTGTAAACAAGAACAATCTCTTCCACCACATAGAAGTTTGAAGGGTGTACTAGACATACTTAGTGCTTTCTTTCACACCAAAATCTACACAATCAAACATAATTCAAATACAGATGCAATCCAGATGCAAATTACAATTACTTTACAATCAAGAAATTTATGAATTTGAGGACAAAACGTCAGAATGAATCAGAATCAATATATCCAGCAAAAAGATATTTTTGTTGCCATATAATAGTATTGAATAACAGAAATTAATCAGTATCAGTTTCAAATCCAATATTCATTTTTGCTGCTTGGTTGGAATATTGATTTTTTTGCTGGCGGCTAAGTGCATTGAATATCATTAAAAATATCATAAAAGCGCTTCTAGAAAGCAAAATTTAATTGGCAGATTGCCCAAAATCGAACCACTTCGGTGTCGCCTCATACCTCATAGTCGTGTAAAGTTTGAACGCAACCGGTACAACGGTTAAAGCTCTAGCTTGTCCGCACTTCTCAAGTAGCTTTTTAATCCTCTGCTTCCTACAATGACTCATATTATTAATAAGTCTCTCCAAAGTACTAGCACTGCACTGAAGTATACCAGATTAACGACACTTTTAAAAGAAGTCTAACCTTGATAAATCAATTCTTAAAAATTATCAACCAGTATCCAATCTGGCTTTTATCTCGAAGCTTCTTGAAAGAGCAGCCCTACACCAGCTCTCAAACTATATGAAAAATAACCTCTTCTGCACAATTCAGTCTGTCTACCGCTCTAAACACAGTACAGAGACAGCATTGGTTAAGATCCACAATGAAATTCATCTGAATCAGTGCAACTAGTGTGTGAAGTCCCTCAGGGTTCAGTACTGGGGCCTTTTGAATTCTAATTTACATGTGCCCTGTCTATAGTATAGCTGAAAAACAACATCAATATACATCAGTACGCTGATGATACCCAGCTCTCCTGGCCTTTGACTTCAATAATCAGCAGGACGCTTTCAGGAGGATGGAGGCATGTGTGAACGACATCAGGACCTGGATGCGACTCAACTTAACTGACACAATTAATGATGACAAAACTGAGCTGATCATTTTTTTCTCAAGCCAGGCATCCCCATAAAGTATCTATTAACAGCATTAAGATTGGGGACTGCATGGTCAAATTATCTCACGTGACCGGAAATCTATGTCCAATTTTTTATGACACCATGTGCCTTAACCAACATATATACTCACTAGTGAAACCTTGCAATCCGATCAATTGGCCAGGCCAGAAGGTTTCTCTGTACAGCTGTTACAGAAAAATATCATTTATTGGAACTCACTGTATTAATATTTTCGGACATTTTCAATGTACATCTTCTGAGACGCCTCTTTCTGTCACCAGATGGTAGCACGGGACAGTAAAAGAAGTCAGTCAGTGTTTTTTGTGGGGGAGGGGTCGGAAGCGTGCGTCGTAGTCTTGGGCTGCCCTAGGTCTTTCAGATACTTAAGACCTTTTCTTTCTAGGTCTTATACTGTCACGTGCTGCCATTTGGTGACAGAAAGAGAATATATTAAGAAAATATTAAGACGGTGAGTTTCATTGGAATTTTTCGCAAAATCAATCATTATATTTATATGAAAAATAAACCCAATGAATTTATTTACAAAAAAGAAGAAAATCATTCATGGATTTCTGTCTTCACAGCTCGACAATGGGAATTCCCTACTGTGTGGAATACAACACTTTCAAATTCAACGTCTTCAGCATATTCAGAACACAGCAGCTAGGATACTGACTAGAACTAAGATACATGAACACATTTCTCCAGTATAGTAATAAAATCTCTGCATTGGCTCCTAATTTCCAAACGGATTGAGTATAAAATATTAACCTTGATGTATGTGTGCATTCATAAACTAGCACCTTCTTACCTCAAAGACCTTATTAATTTAATCTTATTATTCAGGACAAACCCTCTCAGGACAAACCCAGTCGCTCTCTCATGTCTCATATCACAAAGGTTTTACGGGTACGTGTGACTCGGCTTAGGTCTTATGGGGACCGAGCTTTTTCCCAAGGAAGCTTCAGTGTTGTGAAACAATCTTCCTCTTCAAATAAGAGAAATAAACAATTTGGACAAATCCAAATCTTCTTTAAAGCCCCATTTCTTCACTGAGGGCTGA
>CM032664.1:49369129-49380275 GCA_019095985.1 Streblospio benedicti | reverse complement strand
TTTTTTGGGGAAAATTTGAATTAATAAAAAACCGAATGAAAATAAAAAATTAAGGGGTTTGGTTTAAAAAAAAACTTTAAAAAAAAGGGAAATTTGGGAATTGGAATTGAAGTCAGAGGAATTGAACTGAACTGGAATTGAATCGAAGTCATGGGAATTTGAATTGAATCGAAGTCATTGAATTGAATTGACTGGGAAAACGGAATTGAATTGAATTGAATTGCCAGAATGGAATTGACCCCATGTCTGGTGGTGGGAAGGGGGGGGGGGGGCCCCAATCCCCAACGCCCCTAAAACCCCATGCCAATTTTTAAAAGGGTATGTTTATTTATGTTATCCATTAAATTTATATAGTTCTTTTGGGTATGGACTTTCCATTTTTGGATTTTGTAAGTTTGTTTGTTAAATTTATTTTTTAAAAATTTTTAATTTTCGAATCTTAGAATAAATTTCAAAAATTTTGAGATTTTAAAAAATTAAATTAAATTTTTTGAAAACAAAGCAAAAAGACTATAAAAAATTACAAGACTTATGATTTTTTGCACGTTCGTGTGAGTTACCAGAAACGCGTTTATACATTTTCCCTAAAAGTTTTTAAATTTTTTTTTTTCCCCCAAAAAATTAAATTTGATTTTTTAATTTATTCGTTTTTGAGTAATTTTTGCAAGGGACGATGCCACAAAAAAGTTTAGACTATACTGTGTTCCATATTTAGGTATGTTTTCGTTTTAAACATTTCATTTGATTGTGTTTTCCAGATGAGATCCCGGAGTTGGGGGAAAAGATTATGGGAGAAAGAAGTGATGCAGGGAAATACAAAGCGTCACAGACAGAAAGAAAACACCTGGGGTTTAAAATTTAAGGGGAATGCAGACAGACAAGAAACAGGGCCCGGGGTGTGGACTTGGGGGCAGACAAAAAAAACACCACCCGGAGTGTGGAATTCAAGGGGGGGTAGAAAAAAAACAGCCTCCAGAGTTTGGAATTAAAGGGGGAATGCAAAGAAAGAAACGGGCCCCGGGTGGGAATTTCGGGGGGTAACAGAAAAAGAAAAAAAGCCTCCGGGAGTTTGGAAATTTGGGGATGAAGAAAAAAAACCCAAAAGGGGGAAGTGGGGAAATTTTAATGAGGGGGAAATCAGCTGATTTTGAGGAAAAAAAGAAATGATGGGGGAAAAAGGGCAGGTACAAGAAAAAACAGCCACCAGGATTTTTTGGAATTCGGGGGGAATGCAGACAGACAAGAAACGGGCCCGAGGTGGAATTGGGAACAGCCAAATGGGGCCAAAAATAAGAAAACAGCCATTTGGGAGTTGGGGAATTTTAAAATTGATTTTAATTTTTTAACATATGGAAATAAAAGCCCCCTCCCGGGGATGCATAAAGGGGGGGGGGTCATTTGGGTTTAAAATCACATAAACAAATAACCCCCCAAAATTTTTGGGGAAATGTGTTTTTTACTTTAAAATTTAAAAAAGATATAAAGTTTTTTTAAATTGGGTTTTACAGATTTTTTAAAACATGCAAGTAGTTTTTTTTGAAAATTGGAGCACCCCCTGTTTTTGGGTTTTTGCCAAAGAGATTACCGGGTTTTTCCAAGTTTATTGATACCAAAGGGGAAAAATTTAAAGAGAGGTAAAAACCCCCCCCCCCCATTTTAAGGCCTGAATTTGGAAAGAACCGGGCCGGATTCATCTTTTTTATTCCCCGGGAAAGATGTTTCCCGGCCCCCCAAACAATTTTTTACTTTTTTTTTGTCGTTCAACCACTCTCACTATGGACCCGTCATAAAATACGCCGGGCCTGTCGTTAAAATCCTTCGGCTGGAGTGTGCGAGATAGGCGAAATAACATAGGGCCCGGCGCCTTACACTCCGGTCTGATGCAACTGTAGTCTAAACCGGTTCCGGCCGGTTTGTAAACTGGTTACGGCCGGTTTGTGCACCGGGCGCTATATAACGGCCGGACTTGCGAAAACCGGTCATTTGCTCGTTGTATATTGACAGTACAGTTTGCGTGTTTGATAGTTCATCGTTTAAAACACGTGGTCATTTCATAATTTCTGTTTAATTTTATTGTAATATATAAGTATAAAGTGTTAGACATTTCAAGTTAACGTTGGATTAAGTGACAATAAGTTCATTTTACGGTATAAAATTTGGGGTGAGAGAGATTGTAAGTGAAAGGGATACCATGCCTCCAAGCGGGGAAAGGGCCAGAAGACCCTCGGTATGGCCCTCAAGAAAAGGCGCCGCATCCAAGAAGCCAGAAGAAGAGGTTGAAGAAAACACGAGGGAGGAAGGTTCGTCACCTCCACAGGCCAAGAAGAAGGCATGCGTGGACAAAGAAGGCAAGCGAGACAAAGATGTGGCAACCACATCATCAGCTACTGTGAACGGTGAGTAAAAATTTTCATTTTTTGTTAGTGAATTTCAAGCAATAGTTTATGTACAATTTACGTAGAATATTTCAACAAATTTTGGTTGTGATTTAGTCTTTTTCCATTGTTCAAAATGTTTAAAATGTACTAGTTGGGATGAAATTTAATTTACAAACATTCTTCGTGTGGTAGAATCGGTACCCACGAGAAGCACGTGGGTTTTGCATACTCAAAACACATTTACATTCTTGTAGAATTGCAATATCAATCTAGTAATATTGGATGAACAGCCGGTAAATATGTCTTTAAATTTGTTTTGAAGTGCACACCATGTCCTCCGACTCTGAAGACACGAGGAGCGTGCCGGGGCCGCCGACGCAGGCAGACCCTACCGAGAGTGTGGTGGCGGTAAGCCAGTCGGAGAGAAGTGATGTTGAGGAGGTTGGTGGGGGCTCACAGAAAAGCAGGAAAAGGAAAAGAAAGGTGCAAATTAGTGATGAGGAAGCGCAGAAGTTAATAGAGTTTATCAAAGCAAATCCGGCCCTTTGGGACCGTGATTCTGAAGTTTTTAAGAAAGACAAGGAGAAAAATATAATTTGGGAAGCGGGGCTGAAACTTTGACTGGGTTTGAAACTATTGATGACATGAAAAAAGCTTGGGCAAACATACGCGATACATACACCAAGATGCATAACACTAGTAAAGCATCTGGTTCAGGGGTTTTTGTCCCCAAGGGGAGCAGGCATATACTAATATGGTCACACGCCAACTTCTTGCACAGCAGTGTCTCCCACAATAAACCATCTCAAACGTGTAGTCTGCCATACCAGAACAGACAAGCGCAGAGCGCTATGCATGGCCACTCTTTCTGATGATGACAGTACGGGGTTGGTTGATATTGTTTCGTCCCAAGACCCACCAACTCCTCCTCAACGTCCAAGCACATTGACAAGACCATCTTCAGCTGCATGTGGTGGTGCTGGTAAGTGTCAAGCCAAAATATAAATACTTGCAGTGTTCATCTTTTTACACATATATTTTTTTGAAGTAAAAGTCATTATTTTGGTCAAAGTAAAAATTTAAAGTTGGTCATGAATTTTATCAAATAATTCAATCATTATTTAACATGTTTTTCTATTTCAGTAAATTATATATATGATATGCAAACAAAGTTCTTAATCAACTTAATACTTTCAGGGAGTTCCAGAAGTGGTGCGGGTACCAGTGTTGGGGGTGGGGGTGGGATACCTCATGTCACTTATGAAACGTTAATAACAAATAGTGAGAAGCAAAGGGAGTCTCTCAATAGTATTTTAGAGCAACTTCCTCTTCCCTGCAGTAGGGATCCTAAAATAAATTCATTTTGTAATTTTATATCCACTATTTTGGAAAATGTTCCTGAAAATGTCAGGCAAGGTGTGCAATTCAATATGATATCATATGCACATAACTTTACAAACATGTCTGTAAATCAGACTGTCCATAGTCATCTCAATAGAGAAGGCACCTTGACCCCCCACCCCCTTCCACCCGCGAGCTACCACCACCGCCAGCAGCAGCAGCAGCAGCAGCAGCAGCAGCAACAGCAGCAGCAGCCTTCTGCTCCACCCCTGCAACACCACCAGCAGCATCAGCAAGCACCCCTTCAGCAGTATCCACCACCGCAGCAGCAGCAGCAGCCGCCTACATCCAGGCCTTCCGTGAGGCAGGACTTTTTAGTGCCCGTCGGCGGTGGCAATGTTTCCTCCACCACCACCGGTCACCAGGCTGAGGACTCCAACCTTTCAAGGTGGCTCGAACTATTGGCAACATTTGCCTCAAGGCGGCTGGCCAAATAGGCCACCTCCTACTGGTGTACACACAGTCTATCAGTCTGCAGATTTCCAGACCTACCAGCAACACTATGGTTCAGGTGATGGACAAACTGTGGTAGATGATAACCAAGGTCGCACTCTGTTCTTGCCAAGTCCAAGTGCACTTCCAAGTGTGTCTAGTCTACAGAGTGCATCCAGTAGTCCACTCAAGACAACAGTATACACGCACCTAGGATCTGTAGGGGAGGATCAAAGGCAAAGTAGTGAGTTGTCAAACCCTCCTAGTGTAAGCAGTAATTTTGAGAGTTTCACTAACACTTTACTTCCACCTGAATGTACAGTAACTGTAACTGCAACTTCTGAAAGTTCTGTCTCTGAAATTATGAAAACTAGTATGAACATTGCTGGTATACCAACTGTTAGCACTGAAGAAAAAGTGCAAGAATCTGGATCTTCTACTAGTGATGAATAATTTTTTATTTTGTATTAAATAAAGTAATTAGTTGTAAGAAGTAAAAAAATGTAAGAAGTAAAATTGACATTTTACGAATTTAAAATATAAGTTAATTTTTGATTGGTATATTTTTGTAGGTTAAGATGTAATTTCAAATAAAGAAATGTGTTTAAATGTAAAACATGTGTTGCTTGTTTCACTTTGAAATAAAAGGTGGAGTTTTTGTTTAAATAGCCCTAGCTATTATTCGTTTTTTGCCCTAGCTAAATAAGTTTAGCCCTAGCTAAATTTGAGTGTATTATTTTATGGTGGATACTGCTGCTGCTGAAGCTGATTTGTTAAATAGCCCTAGCTATTATTGTATTTGTCACTTTTAGCCCTAGCTAATAAATGTGATTGTATTATATTTTTGTGTTTGTGTAAATAGCCCTAGCTATTATTGTTGTTGTCACTTTTAGCCCTAGCTAAATTTGACTGTATTATTTCATGATGGATACTGCTGCTGCTGAAGCTGATTTGTTTTGGGTCTTGTCATTGTGCTTACAATGTTTTCTTTTTAGATGTATACTTAAAACTAAAAATTTGAACTGTAAACTTCATTGTATTTTATGAAATGAACTATCAAACAAACGCAACTGTACTGTCCAATTTCAAACGAATAAAAGAGCAAAAAATACAAAAACATGTGTCTTATTTCATAAAATATTTTTAAATTTTTAGCTTTGATTTTATTCGTTAATTAACTTAGTAAATTATTATATTTTAGTTAAATAAAATAAAGTATTAATTATCAAACTTTAAAGTAGAATTCTTACTTTACTTTTTACATCAACAATGAAAGAAAACCCAATATTTCTAAACATATTTATTTCATTTAATGTAAAGGTACAAACGAATTGCAAATAATATTTTCATTAAAAGGAACAAAAGCTTAAACTAAACATAAGTTTTTCAATCTTCACACTTCACTTTCATGTTGTGCTAAACATACATTGCAAATCACAATTCCTTGGTTATTAAAATGAACATCAGTTACAAAAAGGTTGTTGTTGCTTTAATAGTTATTCCATGAATCACTTATTCTATGCTGATGATAGTTGTCTTTTTACCCCTCTCCTGCAGGGCTCCAAAGTCTTTTAATATATGTGTTCATTATTCAATAGGTAATACTATAATTTATAATGTAAAAAAGACAAAGCGCATGTGTTTTGTGTTTTATTTTAAGCAAACGCTCTAGGAGGAAGAGTCTGAATCTTTATACCTCATACCAGGAAGGACAAAGGCTCAATGATAAAAGCCTTTGAATATGTGGAAATATTCTTTTAATTTGAAATACCTAGGTGTATATATTTCAAACTCCAGTAACTTTAAAACTTAAAGATTCGTATTTACATATTTACATCAGTTTGATTCAATTGTTTTTCGGGTATAGTATGGAAAAATAAATGCACCAGAAGAGAGGTATTATTGGTGGCCGTAAGTAAGCATATAGAAACCGCTTATGTCATATTTTGATCCAAATCAGATTCCCTGACTAAATTAATCTATCTGAATGACTTAACAAGATGTTTGAGAGAGAAAACAATGGCGCCGATTTTACAAGTGATTAATACTGGGACATCGGGACAGTCAGAATCATAGATGCCTTTGCCCTTTGTCCAGCCACCGGCTGTGGTTGGTATGAAACCAAATCAAAATATAGAAGAGGAAATTATATACAATGAAAAATTATATTACATTACTATTTAATCACAATATCTACACCCTTCTCATAATGAAACACAAACCAACAAAATAAACAAAACGATTACACATAATTATTCGTAATTTAAAGAGTAATTTAAGATACGCATTGGAACCATTATTGTGCTCTCTACAGCGAGTGCTTTCGCCATGGTGGCGGCGGTCCTATGACAGAGGATGACATGTCGTGGCCGGTGTAACTGTTCATTTCCGAGAACACGCGCATTTCAATCGACTCTCAGATCTTCCTCGAAATTTGTGCCCTCACAGGTGACAACTATGAATCCTTCACTTTTTATGGCCCGTGTCACTTTTAACATGTTCCCCTTCAGCTAGCTGTTGGAACTCGTTTGGGAATTCTATGTTCCATTACACGTGTTGAGAGTCTGACCTGTTTCACCAATGTATTGGTATTGGCATTGAGGACAACATACTTTGTAAATAATCCCAAAGCTGGCACTGTCTGGGATTTGTCTATAAGCGACGGAACCATGGAGTTGATGGTGTATCTTTTCCTCTTGCTTTGGTGGGTTCAGTGTCAGAGTGGCCGGGTGTAATTCATGGAGATACTTGGGCGGTATCGCCATGAAGGTGAGATAGAACATTCGGAGATATTTTATGCATAGGCCTAGCTAGTATTGACACCAGCTCTACCTTCGACGAAATAGACGTGCATGATAAGCGTGTATGATAACACATGAATATATGTAGCCTACAAAGATCAGCCTCACTTTATTATCAATGACCGGCCGTTGGTACAAGAGCTCATTCATACTATTGGTATACAAGAACTCTATATTAACGTATATTGTCAGTTTCCGGTAAGTGGTATAATTTCTATTACATTATAGGGTACATTTATAAATTTGTTATGAGTCCACTGGGCGGTGACCATATAAGTGGTAGTTCACGGCCAATTGTACATAGACCGATTTTATGATAAATCCAACATTTTCCACTTACAGTCAAACTGTTCGATCTAGTCACCTGAAGATCATCCTCAAGAATGACGTCACGCGGAGGTGTTGCACCAGGATCGCACAGTCCATGCCAGCGTACTACATCCCAAACTGGGACGACAGCAGAATTGGGTTAAAGGAAAGTAATCTACGTCAGAGACAGATTAAAGAGAGACCATCACAATCAGAACACAAGAGACTATGAATGAAGAAGAGGGCGTCTGTCAACTGTCCCCGCACATACGGCCCCCTCCGAAGTCGTAGGAATTACCCCTGATGTCACATGGTCCAACACCCCCGTGTGACGTTGTTCTTGAGGATGGTCTACAGATGATTAGACTGAAAATTTTGAAGTTTTAACTGAAAAAAAAATATTGGATTTATGATCAAATTAGTCTATACATATTTAACAGTTGTTAGTGTTTCTTGCCACCAAATCTACATTTACAGTGATTTGGCATCACTATGCGCCACTACGAACATGTTGAGAAAAGGTTTAAGATATTACATGTCACTATAGACACCTTATTGGAGACACTATAGGCGCCTTTAGAATAAAAAAAATGCAGTTGCGCCAACTGTGGAGCATTACATTCCCAGTTGTCACGTTATAAATGATTGCACATAACAATGTCAGCGACCTGCGTTGCTAATGTAGTTAACTGAACACATCTAGTTCTCTGTGACGAGGGATTTTTCGCAAACGAATGAGACATGGTTGGTTAACACCTTGACGAAAATCGAAATTTGAAAATGATACTGTACGGTTTCACTTTCGAACTAACCCTGTATATAAACTGGGGGCGTGACGGATAAGCTTGTATGGTGGCAAATAAATATAGATTGCCGCTTTATATCTATCAGCGATGGGCGCAATACTATAAGTATTGCAAGTATTGTAAAGTATTTGTAAAGCACTGCAACACACATTTTTTAAAAGCAATAATTTATTATTTAGAATATTGCAATGCTTGGGTGAAGTATTGCAAAAAGTAATACGTTTCCCAAGTATTACACCCATCCCTGCTTTAACAGGCCCATATCGCACCCTTTTTTTACTTTCAGCAAAGATATCTTGAACTTTGGCATTTAATTTAGGCTAATCATCCTTTCATACAATTGTTTTCATCAATTTCAATTTCGTTTTTTCAAGAACGCTAATACTGAAGTACTACATTGCTCACTTGTGATTCCTACAGATATGATATTTCTCATATAACACCCAACCCAATATATCAAATACCACTATTGACAGTTGACTTATTATGTATTACTAGCTCCCCCCCCTCTCCTACTATGGAGACATAACGTGTAGCAGCAACAGAGACAAACGCACTCAGCAACAACGATGGATAAAGTCGCACACAGCAACATAGAAACATAACGCACGCAGCATTTCTAAACCCGTGAGACATCACACGCAGCAACGGTGAAACATAACGCACGCAGCAACAATGTAACAGGAAGTGCACTGTAAATAAAAACAATCATTTGTACGCGAAAAAGGATGGTAAAGTCAGTTTTCTCGTCAATACTGATGAAAAGCAAGTGCATGAAGAACAAAACAAACCCGTAGAAGGTGATTTCCCCATAAAGTGCAACACTCAAAATGCTTGAAAGCGCCCCAGGAATGTGATGCAGGCGAATTTTAAAAAAAGACCACTCCCATGTCTTCGTAATTATATATAGATTGATAAGCTAGGTGCATGCGGGGTCGGGTGGTCGAAGTCCAATATGAGGTCCGTTGAATGGTGGGTATGAAATGCAGCAAACCTACGCGTGCCACGTGCATGTTGGTTATGGCAGGGCGGGTTTAAAACATAATTCCAAACAAGATTATGTATGACTGTAGGATCTATATTACAAGAAAGGGTGCTCCTCACAAACATGCTTTAGAATGATATTGTTCTTTTGTGGTGACAATATAAGGGCATTGGTATGTTTTTAGTGTTGAGATCACCCATATCTATGCACAAGTGGTCTCTTTGCTGGCACTAGTGAGCGTCAGCAAACGAGTACCATTGGCCAAACTATACCATTGGCCGTTTTCACGCCACTTTAAGAAAATAACTTGATTGTTTTTCACTGTTCGTGCACCTCATTGGGATGGACACACTGTCTATTCGAATTTTCCTGTCGTAATAACATCAAAAGGGTTACATATGCAGGTGGTTTACATAATCCCATGATGATGTGATTATACTCCAGTTTGTTGCGTGTAATATATGCATACATGCCCCGAATTTACACCATCTGACGATCTGTTAAGTCTGTAATGTGTTTTACGCCAATTTTGATGGCAACATTTTATTTCATATAATACAGGGGTGGCCAGCGTAAAACACAATGCCCTCGACGTATGCTGTAAAAACGCCAGGCCTCCAAATGATAACGAGCACCACATTTCGTGAACATCCCAACACGGACAATGTGACGTATGCTTTTTTATTTTGCTAATGGCGCGTGGGACCATGCGCACTTGCATCATACAAGGCTTATACAGTGAGACCTAGAATAAATGATTCTTACTTTTCTACTAGAATGCTTATATTTATATGTGTAAACATTCTAGTAGAAAGGTAAGAATCATTTATTGTAGGTCTCACTGTATAAGCCTTTGTGTGATGCAAGTGCTCATGCGTGGGACGTTTATGTTTTTCTATTCACAAAGTAGTGAGATAACTTCGGCAAAAAAATAGTAATAAAACAAATACCTAACACGGCTCTTGACCAATCAGAATTGAGAATGAGCCACAAAGTGGTGAGATATACTTTGAATTCGTGTAAAGCGGCACAGTGAGCCCGTGAACACACGCATCCCGTGAATCCCATTTTTTTAAAATAAACAATATCTAGTAATATATTGTCACCATTGATAATGGTTGGTCACTCTGTATTCTATGAAATGTGTCGCCATCAAAATTGGCGTAAACACATTATAGATTACGCATATTGCACAATTAGACTAGTCCCGTATGAATTAGTAGAGCCCTTTAAAGATACGGGAGCCTGAACCCGTAGTGACAACCTAAACGTAAACGTATTTTGTATTCAGTGAAGCTTTTCATGTATTCTCTCTGAGATGAGGCTTAGTAGGCATGAGGTCAGTATGGAAACATTTTTCTCTGAGACCTGCCAAATGAGTAAAGCAGCGTTCGTGCGTTGTGTGATTTGACACAGGTTGCATTCGTTCCGTCCATAATCTGTCACTTTATAATATTTGCATGCTGCAGTTTGACTGTTCTATATATTTCTGTTCATTTAATAAGAATTTATTTTCTGATGATTGCATACATTTTACAATACAAGATGCTCTTATCTACACACACGCATATTTACATATTTCACATAGCAAAATTAGACTTCAAACTTATTACATATTTCATTTACTAACTAAATCTGTTTGTCTCACTTACAAATGTTTGAACGATTGTAAATAAAAGTTTTCGTCTAACTTGGGATCACCTGTTCCGTGTAATAATAATGTTGGGGTCTGGTTTGTCGTTTTCTATGTACCCCAACTAATTATTCAATAAAGTCGTTAGCATCTTGTATGCTAACCGTGAACAACAGTCATCTTTTTTTATTTTCATGATTACGTAGCTAGGCGTGCTCGCACATAAGTCACAGTACAAAAATATCATTTTTTATCAAATATAAAAAATTCTTTTTGTAATTTACTTATGTAGTTTGGTTTTGTTGTTGGTCGCATGCGACCTAGTTTTAAATCTAATTTCGCACGTAACTTTATTTCAATATATAATAGTAATACATTGGTCACTTCCGGTCTTAACCGGT
>CM032664.1:49340512-49364314 GCA_019095985.1 Streblospio benedicti | reverse complement strand
GGCAATATCACGAACCAACTCACGATCACTAGTCTCCCCTCAGTAACAACTATTAGTTGCTATAGACAAAGGAGACCCAGGACTCCGAAAACCAGCCCTGACACTAACATGATTGCCCTTACCTGCTATGAACTCTGAAAAGAAGAGCAGTCAAGAACAGTACTGCATACAATATGTAAAAAGGAGGACGAGGACTTAGCCCACTGTTTGCTGAAGTGCCCTAGTACTAAAGATGAAAGGAGTGATTATCTAAATAGAGTGATGGACTCTATTCCTCATATTCTGCCTGGTTTAAGCGATGCAAAAAGTTGGAAATTAATGTTTAAAAATCTTATAATGTAGATAGAGTTGCTGTTATTGTTATTACTATTACTATTGCTTTTATAATACTGTTAATTAATTATTATTGTTAATTAACTAATTATTTATTGTAATATTGTAAAAATGTTACTATTTACTATTTCCTAACATTGTACTTTGCTCCAAAGCTGGAGGATCAAAACTTTTAGAAGAAGAACTCCAGACACATCGGCTCCAGGGTATTATTTAACCAAGGAGGGGATTATTTTTCAGAACGTCCCTCTCCTATAAACAATCTATTCAAGTGCTGGTGATTAACTCTAATAATACCCTGACACAAACAAAAGAACTATGCATTAAGATAGTAAAGATACCTTATGCTATACACCAGGTACATTCCATTTTGCATTTAAGTAAGGGTTTTATCCTTCCTTTACTATGCGGTATTAGGACTACTTAGAAATTGGTAACTGGGGGTTTAAGCTACTAAAATGCGTAACAGTATCCAATCCATATGTATAAAGTTACCACAAGCGATATTTCATGTCAGTTGATAATATAAGGTTTCCCTAAGGTGGGCCAATTTCTACACAGCAATGGCAGCAAGGTGGGCAGTCTCTCGATCGATAGTTGTAGCCCCAAGGAGGAGTCTAGCCAGCTCTATGTCGTTGCTAGGGAGTGAAAGACCACGGGTAGATGAATGATCACTCATTTTGCTGAGTTCTACTGCTCTTAAACGTGACAGGGCCAGACATCTCACCAGTAGGTGAACGGTTGTCTCATCGTCCAGATTACATAGTTTACAAATTGGATCTTCTTTATAGAAAGTATTACGGTGTATTTGTAGCGTGTATGTGCTTGTAAGCAACCGTGCTTTGGGCCTAACTCTGGACACCGAATGTGGGTTAAGGGCTACATGGTCACCATGTATGAATGCATGCCCTCATGTGGTTGAATGTTGCCCTCACAAGCTCGGGCAATATTCACCACATTCGGGCGTGCATTAATACATGGTGACCTCCAAACCATGACATATTTCTCCAATCAATCAATCAGACACTATGATCGTAATAGGATCATACTGGTGCCGTTGTGGATATTTTACGGATAATTAGATATTGCATTATTAATAGTTTATTTTGCAATTTAAAGTAAATATTTATTATAAATACTGAAGATATATTGATATCTAGAATATATACTATGCGAGGGTTGAGTTTATAATGGAATCTAAAGCCTAAATGCTGATTGCAAATAAAGCAGAGATCACCGTAATGATGAGGTCTGTTTCTGCCACAACATTTTTCAGATAGGATAGCAACATTATTTTGTAGTCATTTGTCTGCACCATCGATGTAAAATGGACTTTAATAGCATTTTATTGAATTTAAATATGTATCCTCAATTTCAACCTGATCCCAGTCTTGTGTGTGCTTAATGATGCAATCAAACCCTTGAGCATTTCAACACAGCTATCAGAAAATTGGTTGTCAATTTCGGTCAATTCTTCTGTCAATCATTATCAAATAAAATTAGAATGCATTACAATCATTGGTTACGTTCATCACTGGTTTATATGAAGTGAGTATTTTCAGCTTTTAATCCACTAAAAACTCGACTCTAACACATAGAATATATTATCAATATACGTTTTTCGTGGGTATTGTAGGTAAAATTAACTTGCAGTTGTCAAATAAAGCAATACTAACCGCATGTAAAACATCCACAACGGCACCATGTCGGCACCGTGAGCATTTATAAAAATTCTTATTTGACAAACTTGTCCTTATCAGCAGCATATACTCACTTGGGAACTGCCAGCTGGCATAAAGATTGCAGTGACTCCTGTTATATTCCATTATATGCAAAACAATGTATCATTTTCAAGATTCCTTCAGACATGACACATCTTTTGTGGATATTTCTCTCTGTAGGATCGTTTGTGCGTGTGAGAGGTAACACATTCATTACTGTCTCTACTGACCCTCTATAGTTAGTGCACTGCACACCCACATCGTGCATTTTAATGCTTAAACAATTGTAACACAGCTATTAGGAAGCCCACGATAGTGTTTGATGTGTCAAAATAAAGCTACTTACTTGAATTGTTGCATGATAAACATAATTGTTATGATTCATTAAAATCATCTATGATGCAATTCATTATGACATAACGTATGCACACCCATTTCGTGCGTGGCGATAATAGGGGGATTTGAACATGTTTATTTATATAAGATCTTACTCGAAATTTTATTTTTACACTTTGGCACCGGGAAAACAATCATTTTCATAGTCGTAATATCATGTGGTATTTGTTTGGAACCTAATAATTTTATTCAAATAACACACGAAGTGGGTGTGTACACGAACTGGGTGTGCAGTGCTCTTTAACTACAACACGTTTGTTGTCCACACATTATGTAAACTGTAGGAATTGACCACGAGATTGGAGTGTCAATCGTGAATTTGAGTATGCTGACGTCTGATTTACCCGAAAGAAGTGAGGGTAAATCAGACGTCAGCGTGCTCAATTTCCCGATTGACACCACAGTCGAGTGGTCAAATACCATTCTATCATGACTAAAATCCACACTAAATGAGTGTCTGATTCGTTTTTATCTTAAAATAAATCATATCATAACGGTCTCATTGCCATTTTGCGACATCAGCAGCTGTATAGAAAATGTGACGGTACTAGTCTAGTTTAGACTAGTGGTCTCCGCGCGTGCAGTCAACAGTACAATTGAGCACGCCGCTCGACCAATCAGTGTGGGTTATTGGCGGTGATTTATGCACGCAATGATAGAATGTAGAATCCTGTACCTCCACTACTAATAAAGCTATTGACTAGAAATATTGACTATTGACTCGTACATCCTTCCAGCTGACTGCCCTGCGTGTGATGACTTGCGGAATGGCCGCGTTCCCCGAGGGTAAGTGATGGCAACTCTTTTTTGTCATGATGCTAATCAAATTCAAACACAATTATGCTAACATAAAATAGCTTACTTTGACAATATCTTCCAATTCCAATGCATTGTGTATCATGTTGCTATTAGAAAATACACAATTGATATATTCTTGAAGTGGCACAAGCTGACACTTTTCACCCTCTAAAATATCCTACGCCCTCCCCTCCCCCACCTACATAATACACAATCACATATTAAGCAAGTCATCTTACAGTGTAAACATATTGGGCGATCCCAGCTTGATCCTAAGAAAACGAAAAATGGAGTCTAATCCCTTTAAACTGATGGCGTGGTCCAGAAAACGACCAGGTACCCTACGATAGCTAGCAGACGACCTCCCAAGAAAACCCAGATATGGTTGAGACAAAAAAACAACAACAAGCGATCCGGACCCTGTCCTCCAGCCTGTCACTATGTGTTGTAGGTTCACGGAGCTCACCTACAGCGAGTCCGGGGAGCACATAGAGAACCCGGGCCGAGGATTCAACCGCTACACCCTGACCACGGCATCGGACTTCAGGCCTCTCACGGTCAGTTAGTAGCTACACGCTGACCACAGCATTGGTCAGTCAACTGCAAACTTCAGCCTTCTCACAGTCAGTCAATTGCAAACCCCTGTTCTTCCCACCTGACACAAGTAGTATTTTCAGACTTTAATCTGGTCTCAGTTACTGCATCATCACCAACAACACCTGGTGTCAAACGGAGTGAACAAGTTTTGAGGTTCAAGACGAATGCTCTCCAAGATTTGCTTTCAAAAAATTGTAGTTGTGTGTAAATGTTTTAAATTCATTATCTTACAAATCATTCATTTTCTCATGAGCAGTAAAAATCCCAGCGACTCGTTAGTTTTCACATGCATCGTTCGAAATACACAAAAAAATACTTGCACTAGCTGAGAACCTCATTGGAAATGTAAGATGTGACATACATCCACACAAAAATTATTCCCCTCATGTGGCCGTCAAGACTTTGAACATTCAGGATTTTGATGTTACTTTTTAAAGAAGCCAGTTTCCTACACAGTTCCATCATTACTCATGTAAAGCTGCTCAGTCTGCAATGCTATTTATCGCTGTACAGAAGTCGGCCCTGGACGCGATGCGCGCCGAGTCGGGCATCACGCTGGTGTGGCGTCAGTACCTGCTGGACGACTTCGTCACCTCCGACCTCTCTGACGACTTCCTGGCGGCCGTGGCCGGCGACATGGACGTCCTGCGGGCTGCCGGCTTCGCAGCCTACGTCCGCTTCATGTACACAAACACATACGTGAGTAAAATACAACCTCTTGTGTGCTTCAGTGGCCGAGTGGTTAGGGAGTTGGACTCGTGACCAGAAGGTCATGGGTTCCCGGTCGGGTTTGGTGGTGGGTGTTGAGCAAGCTTATCCCGAAAGGAGTTGCACACTACTCCGTAGCACCTACACGTTAATTAGGTACAGGTCATTGGGTTGAAAGAGTGAGTGAGTGATTGTATGAATGATTAGCATAATGTGCTGAATGTGCTGCAAAAGCAAGCATATGAGAAATGATCAATTGAAGATCAATACGTGGGCCAATGACCTGGTGTAAATTGTAAAGTTGTGAGATCAAAACTTGGATCAAGACTATAAGCCAGACATTTACATTCACATTTATGTACACCAACACATACGTGAGTGGTACAGGACAACTTCTAATTAAGGCCTGCTGGGAAAACTGTGGAGTAGGTTTGGCAACGGCGGTGTGTTTTCTGACGTGGTTTCCACTGCTAGGGACACCCGTCGGTTGATCGGGACTCGCTGGAGTTTCGGGAATGTTGGAATCAGCCTCGTTGTCAGATTTCTATGAACTGAAAACAGAAATGTATAAGTATGTATTGGCAATAATGCTAGTATACAAAATTGCACAGCCTCATGTACACATACACGAGCACGCAGTTCAACTTCTAATTAAGACCACTTCTATAATGAGACCACTTCTAACATTATTGTTTTCTGTCCCAAATCCTTCAACATGGTTCCAATGGGAGCCTCCACGGGAGGGTACAGTACAGCCTTCATGTACACCAATAGCTATGTGAGTGGCACATGCGAGTACAATAAACATACGTGAGTGACACGAGCAGCACTGAGAACGTGAGCTACTGCTACGTAGCTTGTGGTCTGAGCATCATAATACGGGATACCTACATGTATGGTTTAAGTGGTAGGTCTGCATGCATGTTTTTGGTGTGCTACGTACAACCTCGTGTACACAAACACCTATGTGAGTGGCACGGGCGAGTACTCAGTGTTTAAAACTCACAGAAAAAATTTCGGGCCCAACAGGGCCCTTAACGTTAAATAGTTGGGGGCCCTGATCACAAGTTGAAGGCCCTGATGTGATGTGTGTTTGAAATGTTAGCTTTAAAAAGTGGCAAAGTATGGAATGCACTCTGACTAACCAATATTCACCAAAAAAGTTAAGGGACAGCAGGGCCCTCAAGTCCTAAAAGTTAAGGGCCCTGGTCAAAAGTTGAGGGCTCAGAGCCCTCTGGCCCGCTACTATTTCAAACACTGGAGTACTAATTAACACCACTTCTATAATGAGACCACCTCGATCATAATTCTTCTCTGTCCCAATCTTTTCAACGGGAACATCCATATAAAGACCACCTCTCCATTGAGACCCCACAAGTGGTCTGAATAAAGAGGTGTGGCTCAACCATGCAATAACCATACACGTGCACAGCAGGTTTATATAGTTCCTTTTACACGACTTAGAGACTTTAATGATTTTGTATCAACCATCCTGAACAGGGAAACTTATGCTTGTTGGTGTACGGTAAATCTAGTGAATTCAACTCCGTTTCAACCTACAAACAATGGCCTTGTTGGATTTATTTCACGATCATGGGGTCACTTTCCGAGTAGTTATTACCGATAACACAGTGTATATGGGCCAAAATGACTATCGTAGTTCCTGTCTAAAACCAGCAGGTGGCTACAAACAATTGCATTCTGGGAATAAAATAGACACACAGTATCAGTCTTTATCATTTCTTTCTGGCACGCCGTAGCTTCACAGAGCTTTGGTTGATTGAGACTGGCACCACGTGGGTAAAAATTGTAGTAACTATTTTGAGACACCTTTGCACATGTTGATAACTACTACCTGGGGTACTACAACCGTACATAAATATTGAATAAGAATAAGAATAATTTATTTCGATAATATACATTTACAGAATTTGTATAAATGTATAATCATAGCAATAATATATAAATAAATAAATAAAAAATAAAGTTGTGTGGACTAGAAGATTAAACACAGTATTAAAATATCACAGTCTTCCAATATGTAAACAAACCACTATAAGTATAAAACTGAGACTTAGTAATAACTTGCCCAAGATTGTTCTCAGAGGATTCTAATCTCTTTATAAATCCAGTAAGAGCATTCCTCAATACTATATCAAAATGATGAACAATTGTAGTCTAAAAAAGTTCTTGATATACTGATGCGGTGCTTAAGGTTCATCAGTATCCTAAAAACTCTATCATATTAAGCAACATTAACACGACGCAGAGAATCTGCAGTAAAATTACACCACAAATGTGAACAGTAAAAACTAGTGCAGTGATTAGAAAACTGGTTGCTGCCTCCAGGTGACGGTAGCGCCGTACGGGGACGCCACCAAGGCCCAGATGCTGCGTCACATCGGCCAGGTGGCGCCGCTGCTCCGCGACAGCAGCGACGTCATCACCGCGCTGCACGCAGGCTTCATCGGCATCTGGGGTGAGGGTCGTGTGTGTACACATTGATTTATTGATTTTCTACATTAAAATGATACACGGATCGCGTAATACTGACTGGCGTGGAAAATACACCTTAACACAGTTTCAATAAACAGCCTTGATTAAAAGGCTCTGATTCATACGTGTGTACGTTCGCCGTCACATAGCACGTGATGGAGGATGCGTCAGGCACGTGCGGTGAGATACAGGTAAATAAAACGCTCTCCTTTCTTAATGAAGGAAAAATTGCCGTATTTTGACACAATATTTATGTACTTAAAGTCTTATCAATTTGTCTATCAATCCTATTTGTGATACAGAACTAATTACACATACGCTTGTCCACAACATACTGGATGGAGATAAGATTTTGATTGATAGTAAAGATATCCAAACACTTTATTTTGACCATGTTGTTGCATTATTTTCCAATGTGAGTTTCAAGAAGATCCTTAGTGAGAGTATTGTCTAGATACTATATACCTGTGTAATACTGGCTGTCATGGTCGTGGTTGTGGAGGTCTTTGTAGTCATCGTGGTCTTTCAGGGCCGTAGCTACATATTTTTTTTGTTATTTATTCATTTCGCCATATGTACAGAAATTCTAATGATATGAAATTCATGCAATTTACAACAATCATAAAAAAAAACAAAATATTTAAAAACACATAAGTAGTAATATAAATGGCTGGGGAGGAAGGAAGTGGATTACTTATCAAGTTCCTCCCCATGTGTAGAATACTTATATAACTATAAAATCACAGTAGTATTTGTGAAACAGAATGATTAAAAAGTTACAGAAACAACAAGTCACATATGAGGCAGGGGAGGCAACTGCCTCCTCTGTTTTCGGAGATCACTTTCAAAAAGTGTCTAAATTGAAAACGTTAGATGGGAGGGAGGGGAGAGGAGGGGAGGGCATAACCTCGAACCTCCCTAGCCTACGGTGTTTGTCTGCACCCTCGCCCAATATATTGCCTCCTCTGTTTTGCAATCCTGGCTACGGCCCTGTCTTTGTAGTGTGGTAGTGTGATAAGTGACTAGAACTCTAGACTCAGATCAGAGTCAGGAACACAGTGATAGGATTGGATAATAGATGAGTGGGTGATTGTAGAGGTCAGTTGTATGAATAATAAAGATACATACAAGATCGAGTAGTCATCATACTTGTGATAGTCATGGTCGTAGTCATTGTCATCGTGGTCTTTGAGGTCATCGTGGTTGTCGTGGCTGTTAAAAAATGTTTTTTTTTGTGTGTGTTTTCAAATTGAATTCTCAACTTTTCTCTGCTGTCATCGTCACATTGCGATATCACCTTCAAAAATGTCAATGCAAAATCTTATAACAAAAGCCATGTTAAAGAGACATGCACAGGTGACTTTCAAGGTATATAATAAATTTATGTCATGTAAATATTACTTGCTAAGTCAGTTGAATATATACATTTTAAGCTATTTGTATCATTCCATTTCCTCGTAATTAAACCTTTTTTAACTCTGGTAAGATTTATTGTACCCAAATATTTGGCGATGTCAATATTATTATTCTATAAGCCTTAATCAAAATTGCGTACATGCTATTTACGGCTTGCGGCGCATGAGTGACAAAGGCCACAGTCATGTTACTGCGGAACCTTAGAAAGTCCATCAACTCGCTTTTCTCTCGGTTTTAATTTATTTATATTTTTCTATCTAACGCGTGTTTAAGATTGTAAAATTGGCAGTTATTAGGTGCAACATGTCAAGTATATAGAAAAATAAAATTATCAAGTGAAATTGTCTGAGGAGGTGGTTGCTGTTCATGTCCCTTTAACGTCCTGAGATGACCATGGGAGCTGTGTGCTACAGGCGAGTGGTACTACACCACGGAGCTGGGCGACCCCAACGACCGCGACTGGTCGGTGCCCGGGAACTTCCTGGGCTACACGCCCCAGGTGTGGGCGGATCGCACCGAGGTCATGCAGGCGCTGCTGGACGCCGCTCCCAAGGACATGTGAGTGGACGAAAACATGGAACTGGATATACAGAACTCATCGTCGCTAAGAGACCATTCAGTATTTATGACAGGGTGGGGTAGGAGGGTTTTCTAAAAAATGCTGTGAAAAAATGACAGCCCCCCCACCAAATCTCTGTGAACAAATTGGTAACCCCCCTCAATTTCATGTGATAGAAACTGATGACCCCCAACCCTGACAGTTAATGCAATCATTGTCAGGTAACCCTTATTCTATTTGGTGGATATCCAGAAAACAAAAACATTAAATTTTAGTACAGAATCCATGAATTAGGGGTAAGTTTTCGGTGAAAAAAATGATAGCCGCCCACGCCCCTACAACCATTGTGACACAATTTCATCACAAAATCCTCCTACCCCACCCTGTCATAAATACTGAATGGTCCCTAAATAAACACATAGGTTGTCTTTGTAAGCTATTTTTGCCGTAGTAATTGTATGACTGTAACAAGGTACATGTACATCCAAATATTGCCAACACGGTAGTCTTTTTTGTGTACAGGCCTGTTATTATCATATATGAGAAGGGTCGTGGAATGTTACAAAGAGCACCTTTGATATCTGGCAGGCAGATAAAAGCCAATTTGAATTTAAAATGATTTTTAACTTGGGCCTTTGGCACTCTGAGTATCAGATGTGCTGAACTCAATTTGCTTGCCATCTGATACTGAGAGTGGTAGCTTTGAAGAAAACGTGGTGTGAAACACATCATACATTTGGCATGGCATATTTAAGGCTTTGTAAGATAGTACTGTACTAGTATAGCTTTCAGTCCTTTCGAACTCCTCATAAGACAGTTATGAACACGCCTGTATCTTTGTTCAGGATGGTGCAGTTCCGCTACCCCGCCCAGAAGTACCACGGTCTGGGGGACGACGCGCCCACCACAGAGGCTGAGATGGAGGCACAGACCGACAAGGCGCGCATCAGTGAGTCAAAAGTGTATGTGTGACTGAGAGTGTGCACCTGTGGGTAAGGCTCCATAAAATTAATAAAATGTTTCTCGTCCTGCCTATTTTCCTACACATAGGAGGGAGGTCAATTTTATTCTTTATCTTTTATTTTTTATTTTGCTGATTTTTCCGTCCTTATATTATAAAAAAAAAATGAGGAGGGGTTCACTTTTTATTTTTTATTTTTCTTCCGCGCAAAATATTTCATTTTTCAAGTTGAATATTGGGCCATGAATGAACTACATGTGTTACAATTGTATGTGAACAATGTCTTTCTATTATCAAAATCATAAAACATCACTTATAAAACAACTAGTATAATCAATGAAGTATAATATCTAGCGTGCATAGCAAACAAATGACAGGCCTCTGACACGGGGTGTTTTGTTTGCAGTGAGGAGGGCCGTTTATTTTTTCATCACTGGGGAGGCAATAAAAATGTTCAGGAGGCTGCGCTATACACAGGCGGGAGGGACGAGAATAATTTTATTATTTTTTATGGGGCCTAAATCAGTTAGAGGAAACATGTCTGTTGCTACTGAGTTTATTCTACAATTGTCGAGTGACAATGTACTAAATGTAAATAATGGTAAATGTCTGGTTTACGGTCTTCTTCCCCAAAGGATCAGACTACTCTACATCTACACCAGGTCATTGGCAGCATCCTTGTCACACTATACCCTTCTCAACTCCCCGGGGAGCATACACCACAATTGCTACCGTAGCGCAGACGTGCTAATCACTCACATTTAGTGTCTATAGTAATTACTATTTTCCGTTGTCGTCTGTCATATAGACTACAGTGTGTACGTGCATGTAAATGTAAATGTGGTTATTTATAGTCGCAATTCACTGTTATCGTGCTCTAGCGACTTTACATATATACACCAGGTCATTGGCATCCTTGTCAAACTACATCTTTCTCAACTCCCCGGGGAGCATACAGCACAATCGCTACCGTAGCGGCGCAGACGTGCGAATCTCTCACATTAGCGTTCACTCGCCTGACCTGTACCTATTTAACGTGTAGGTACCACGGAGCAGTGTGCAACCAGTTAGGGGTAAGTTTGCTCAACACCCACCACCAGACCCAACCGGGAATCGAACCCGCGACCTTCTGGTCACAAGTCAAACTCCCTATCCACTCGGCCACGGAGCACATGTTTGACCAAAGCTCATTGACGTCCATGTAACCATGGCTACCCGGCTACAGGTCACCACAACGACTGCTTCGTGAGCAGCGACACTGACGTGGGCACGTACTGGAACAAGACGTGGGAGTACCCCTACCTGGAGCAGGACACGCGCTGGACGACGGTCAGCGGAGAGACCTGCAGCCTCACAGAGAACGGACGGTGGGTGCTGGGGGGGGTGTGGAGGGGGGCAGGGGGACCATGGGTGTTTTATGGGTGTGGGTGTGTAGAGAGGTGGGGAGGGCAAAGTTGGCAATGACTGAGTGATTGACTTTGAATAAGTATTTGCCAACTGTTGTTGTTACTGTTTGTTACTGTTTTTGTTGATGTTGTTGTTGTTGTTGTTGTTGTTGTTACTGCTGCTGCTGCTGCTGCTGCTGCTGCTGCTGCTGCTGCTGCTGCTGCTGCTGCTGCTGCTGCTGCTGCTGCTGCTGCTGCTGTAAAAGGAGATGGGGAGAGAATTGAGAGTGCGATCATAAAAAGTTCTTGGAGCTGCTCGTACCATATTATATTAAAACCGAACAAATTATGAAGTCCAAAACGTACTAAGTTTTATTAAAATCACAAATGTTCGCATCTTCACTGCTTTACCAAATGAAAAATGTTATTATAGTTTTAAATAGAGTGCGATGCTATGAAACCAGATGATCCATAGTTTGTACCTAAACGGCATTGCTTCTAGCCTAGCAGCCCCAAGGCCAAACAAACCCTACTCTCCATTGCCAATCCCCTGCTGCAGCCACCTGTGCCCCACGGCCACCAAGGAGCTGGCCGAGCTCCACTGGAACTCGCTCAACGAGCTGTACAACCAGGACGTGTACGACACGTGGCGCCGCGACGGCTGCTACGCCGACGTCCACCGCCGCCTGGGATACAGGCTCGTCCTCACTAAGGTGCGTCACCAGCCTGTGTACAGTAGAACCTCTCCATTATTAGGACCGTTTCACGTACACATACCCCATCGGCAATTCTAGATATTCATAAATGTAAATCTTTGTCTGGACCATTTTGGTTTATAGTAGGTCCAAGTCTTATATCAAGTTTGGACTTATAGATTTACACCAGGTCAGATAAGTTTATATCTAGGCCTTTGATCATTGTTTCTCGCTCTTATCGGAGACATTGAGGCACCTGCAGAGGCAGTATAGCACATATGTGTATGTATATATTGTAGTATGTAATAGTTGTCATTCTATGTTCCACCTCCGATTTGAGAACTGCTACAAATAGATGTTCTAGAAAAAAATCTTGTATTATTCCTTTAAAACTGACGTATTTACTTTGCCCCCACCCCCTTAAAAATATTCTAGATATGACTCAAGTTTTGACATTGAAAATACATCACAGTTTGAATTGGTAGAGCAATGAGATCGTGAGTTACTGCTACGTAGCTTGTGGTTTGAGTATTATAATGTGGGATACCTATGTTTTAGATGGTAGGTCTGCATGCATGTTTTTGGTATAGTACGTAGTACGTCTCTTGCTTATGATGTTTGAATGTTTCATAAAGTCTTGTTTGAATTCTGCGTCATGCTGGCGAGAATCACTTAAAATCATTACAAACATCCATGAGCAGAGGTCAGCAAAAATTGTTAAAAAGAGCAGATATCACTATAAATAGCTGAAATGTGTATAATACTTTAAAAACACTGCCCACCAGGTACAATGTTGAAAACAGATTCTGAGAATCAGAAGACGAACACATGATTCCAGTCTAACATCAGACCAACACGTCTCTTTGCAGCTATTTTGGCATAAATTATCAGTAAAGCCAAGGCCCGTATGACTAGTGTTTGCTATGACTAAGTCTCCGCACCATTACCAAGTCAGCTCTACAACAACACACATTGGCCATGGATGGGCATACAACATGTATGACAAGGTGGCCGTGCTGAGACCTGTGTGTGTTTTCAGGCGGTGCTGCCGGACAGTTTGGCCCTCGGCGGCCGCTTCTGCCTGCACCTGGAGCTGGAGAACGCGGGGTACGCGGCGCCCACGCGGCACCGGGACGTGGCCGTGGTGCTGAGGCGACAGGACGGGTGCGTGTGACACGAACTCACGGTCTCCTGCTAACACTAGACCAGTCAGTATGTGTCAGGCAGGCGCTCTACCACTGTGCTAACCTCCCTGCTGCCTTTGTTTGTTTAGATACTGTGCAGTCATCAACTTGATGATGATTATAGCTGATTATACACCTATTTTCTAATAGAAATATTTTAGGGTGCGATCGTAGTGCCACATTCGGCCGCTAGGTGATTAGTCTCTATCAACTAGACACTGTGATGGAGTAAAAGAGGAAACGATTTAGTCTCTATCAATGTTTGTTTAAGTAACTCCCAGAATGCACTGTAAAAACACGTGAAAAGCCACGTGTTTTTGGTTTGTTTGTTTAAAATTACCCAGAGTTCATAGATAAGGCATGTACAGCAGAGAGGGAGGCCACGTGGTGTTGGTACATGGACCTCCAGAGGCAGGCTAGGTAGCCAACTAAGCCTCGGGGGTGGAGGGATCACACTAACTATTGTTTTAAAACTAGGTGAGTTCTTTTACGTGCAGAGGGGTGACTGTCCTCTACATATATGCCTTTTAACGAGGCTTTTGAACCTCATAGCAAGTAGTGTATCGTCAGATGCACAGGTTGTACGCATAAGATGTGTACACATGGATACATCGTACATTTAGAACTGGTATACGCCTGGTCTTGTCATTTCGTTTCTAGTGTCCTATCTAGGCCTACTACTATCATTTGTGTCTCTGATATCAAAGATCCTCAAGCATAGTGATTGTGAAAACCAAGTTATCTTATACATTTCACTCTTCTGATAAAGCATACACCAATCATTTTACCAGCCATCTTGTATTCAACACTACTAAATCGGTACATAGCAAAACACATTGACGTCATGTTAGTTAGTTAGTATGTTCAGGAACTAATGTTCCTAGGATAGCGCATGAAAGCGTGCATATAGTATTGCTTATTTCCCATATGGTCCTATTTCCCATATGGTCCTATTTCCCATATGGTCCTGTTTGTTTGGCAGGTTAGGTAACCAACTGAGCCAAGGGTGTGTGGAGGGATCACACTGGCTATCGTTTTCAAACTAGGTGAGTTCTTTGCATGCAGAGGGGCGACTGTCCTCTACACGGGCACGCCCTTTGACGAGGCTTCCAAACCTCAGGCTTGGTGGTCTAGTATTATACTCGACCGAGGCGAGACGCTCGGTGGTGATCAGCAACGCAGGGAGCTCAGGAAGTTTGGAACTCTGAGCATATTTTTGGTAGTGTAAATGTAAATGTCTGGTTTATAGTCCTGATCCAAGTTATCTCACGACTTTACAACTTACACCAGGTCATTGGTCTACTTATTGATCTTCAATTGATCATTTCTCATATGCTTGCATCGGCAGCACATTCAGCGCACAATGCTAATAACTCACACAATCACTCACTCACACTTTCAACCCAATGACCTGTACCTAATTAACGTGTAGGTACCACGGAGCAGAGTGCCACCTGTTTGAGGTGAGTTTGCTCCACACCCACCACCAGACCCAACTGGGAATCGAACCCACGACCTTCTAGTCACAAGTCCAACTCCCTATCCCCTCGGCCACGGAAGCACACATCTACAGCTCACGTACTTCCCGTCATCATTGTTGCTGTTTGCCCGTTACAGCGGTGCGCTGTTCTCCGCTGTGCTCCCCGACGTCAACCTGCGCTCGTGGCTGCCCGGCAGGACAGTCAGCCTCGACCGCCAGCTCGCCGTGCCGGACAGTCTGCCTGACGGTCGCTATCAGGTGAAACACAACGCAAAGTTTACATTGAGCTTTCGGCAGGCATCTTCATTGTGATCAAATTTCCTGTTGAAAGACAATGTAATTGATTGGACTATTATCCTGTTTAAGATAAATGATTTGTATGTATGTCTATTAAATCAAGGATAAATGAACCTCCATCAAACTAATGCAAACTTACTCATCTTTAAAGTCAACTTGTTTGCTCAAGTTGCGACTTTTGACACAGGTTTTCTACTACAAGAAGGGTTATTCTATATTTAGTTTCATTCTAGTTTTTTTTTCTATTTCTGCTGTCATATGCTCTTAATTAAATCTGAAATAGGACAATACTTGTCAGTACAAAATTATATATTAATGTGTATATTTTAGATTTAATTTAGAAGACAAGACAGCAGAAATAGAAAAAAACAAATTCAAACCAAATGAGACCATATGCTGTATATCAAATCATCAGAATGTTATCTTCTATTGGCACGCAAATAATTGAAAGAAAAGTGGGCCTGGTATTGTAGTGCAGTCAGTATTTCACCCTACAATGCATAGTTTGTACTTTGCGTACGTCAGAATCCCCCCCCCCCCTCCATCCACCTGCTACATCTCTCCATCAATGTCTGAACGTTCTACTCTAAAGCTCTATACACATGCCATTTTCTGACTGTCTTTGACTTGCACAGACACCAGGGACGGATTCAGAAATTTGAGACCGGGGGGGGTAAATTTTCAAATTTTGAGAGCGGGGGGTGGGGGAGCTAATTTTCAAATTTTGACAGCGGGGGGCAGGCGGATTTGTGCATGCGTGCGTGGGGGCAGATCCAGGTTTTTGGAAAAGGGACGTAAGGAAAACATAAGGAAGGGGGTCTCACTTACTCACTTACGGGATTTCATGAAAAACCCTATGAAAATGAAGTATTTTGGTGGGAAAAAGTGGGGGGGGGGGGGGGGCTAAATTGTAGGGGCGGGGGGGGGGCTTTAAGGCTAATATGGCAGGCAGGGGGGGCTCGGGGGGCTCTAGCTGGATCCGTCCCCGCTGGATCCGTCCCTGGACACATTACACATTGTTGCATATAATCGATAGAATTATCTGCGTACAGTAATGCAGAAATTACACAAAAGCTTAATTTGGGGGTATAAGGAAGTGGGATAAGGGGAAAAGGGCCAAAAAGAGAGATATGGGATTTCTAGACCCCTTATAACCCCCCACCCCCCCCCCCACTCTCCATAATCATTTAGGAGATTGTGAAATACAAGTAAAACTCAATTTAACTATGTCAGGTGCTGCTCTCCATAACGGACCCGGATCTCTCCCATCTGTCTGACTACAACGTCCTCCTGGCGAACACTGACGTGCCTCTGTACAGAGAGGGACTCAACGACCTGGGGCACTCAGTGCAGGTGGGATTGTCTGCTATTTTTACTTTTAGGGAACTATTATATTGGTTAATAATGTATAATATATCATAATTGGCAATAATATTTGTTAAAGTATGTAAGGTAGATTATAAATACTTAACAACCAGGTCAAATTTAAGATTGCATCACCTTTACTCACATTTCATTTATGAATTGCCATACGGTGACAGTTTTTTTTATCCTTGTCATCTTTGTATCTATCTCAAAGCTGTTGCCGTGCACTTTCGCACTCTCCTATTGTACCTTGTTTTCCTCTATAGACAACGAGGGGTCTGGGTTCGAACCCAGCTGTCCTGTGTTTGAGGAGTACACTGCGCCTCGTGAGAGCGAATACGACCGACTGTACTGTGGCTTGGGTGGGTGCTAGCACAGCAGAGGCCGTTGTGACAATTGATTTGTGCATTCATGTACTTTATCAGGAAATAAAATTCACAACATTTTCGCTATGTTTTTTTCAAGTTTAATTATGTAAACAATATAGTTGTCTGCTAGGTGCACAATGTGCAGTATAGATCCACGTTAAATACGAGGTGTGTGTCATTAAAAATAGAAAACAATTTCAGTTAAGCTTTACCCATAACATCTATAATCAATCAAATAAATCAATCAAATCCTTACTTTTGCTTAGACAAGCCATAATTACTTCGCCTAGATGCCCAGTCTAATTCTCAACAGTTTCCATTTCTATCTACAGTAAATAGATCTTTCTGCACTACTGAGTCCCATATCTGCTTTGGTCTTCCCTTGCCTTTCTCTCCTTGCAACTCGCTTTGTTTATTCTTACAGAGCTGCGCTCAACATGACCCAGCCATCTCAGTCTACCCCTACTGTAAGTGGATGTTTGTATTGAGAAGCTTTGCCTGTTTCAAAGGTTTGAGAGAACAAGAGTGTTTGAATAAATGATGCTGTTCTTCAATCCCACCCTTCTTGTGCCTTTCTACCAGAGATCATATGGAAACCAGCAAATTATAAATATGTTTATGAATAACTGTATATATATTTTCCCCAAGTTTGCTTGTGAGAGTAGAATACAACTATGTTTGAAGTGTTGATTTTTTGGTAGATATTTATATCAGTATAGATGCATCTGCTGGTATTTATAAAGCAGAGACATAGCAGTGTTGCTTTTTACAATTAAATGATACGGATTCTATCAGATTGATTTACATGTTTAACAGTTTACTTAACACTAGTAACAAGACACAGTGAAATGTTATCAATTTTCTTCAACAACATTATTAGTTGACATTATCATTGATATTAAATATCATTGATAAAAGTGTAGTATCCCTACTAGGAAACTGTGTGCTTGGAAGGATTATTGCATAAACTCTGAAGTAAGTCATTTCCACATCATTGATAATTACAAATAGTACTTTTGTGCATTAAATTTGCATATGTCTTTTGTAGACGTTCATTTTACATTAATTAATTCATTAAACCCTAGGAAACTGGTTTCACATTATGAAACATGTAAACAGTGAACCAGTGATAAAGTTCGCTGGTTGACCTCATTATTTGGCAGTGTTCTTAAAGGAATCCGTACGAACATCATAGCGGTTAAAGCAGTGCTCATGTAAGATACAACCATATAAATAACAAAACCAGTTTAAAATGTAAGACTACCTTACACAATACAATGTTTTTGCAGCTACCTATTTACAGTCTATTTTGGTATTTTAGTTTCGTGATCAATTGAACTACTATAACTTAAGCATAATGTGAACAGGACCTGCTTGTTTTTGAAAAACAACAAACAAAACTCCTACACGTAAGTACTGTTGTTAGGAACAGGCTTGTGTCACCTGTGTGGACTTAACGAGAATCCAAAACATTTTACATTACATTGCCCTTTATTTAATACAGAAAGAGAATTCATGGTTAACAATATTAAAGAATATACGAATGATGCTATGTTTGGGGAAATTATTAGCTCCCACAAGAATTTTATGCATTTGCTTCTGGGGGAACATGATAACATTTTTAACAGTGCCTTTATTAATTTTATATCCTTAGCTTGGAAAAAGAGACTTGATATTCTTTTAATTTGATGTTTCTATGTCTTATTACCCCAATTAAAGGGTGTATTGCATCTATCATATATATATTATCTTATTGTACATAACGTTTTAATGTCAAAGAATGTGTATATTTTTCCATACCCACTTAGGCCATGATATTTGGCAACACCTAAGGTACAACAAAATTGAATACAACTGAAAGGGACAACACCTCCTAATAATTGATTGAAACATACCCTCACAAAACTGCAGGGTGGTTGGTAGAAGTGGCTATACACAAATGGCAACCATTTCTTCATCACTGACCACAAAGTTATCTGGTCTTTATGTAGAGATTGTTTCTTTAGGCATCGACCATTTGATCTCGGGGGCAGCAAAATATTGAAAAAAAACACGCAAGGCTGAAAATTGGTGAAAGAAAATGATAAGGTTTCATTTGGCTAGAAAAAAAAAATAATTGTCAAAAAAATCTAAGAAAAAAAGAATTAGATGTCAAATTTCATGAAAACAATTAAAGCTATGGTGATGCCCCCCCGAGATCAAATGGTCGATGCCTTATGGAAGTCCTTAACAACAGCCACAAACTATCCTCATTGTACGTGTTTCTGCCGTTTGCTGCCACAGTCTACACTCGGAGCATGCACCGCAAGGTGTACCTGTCTGTGGTGGGCGTGGTCGGGGCGGCCATCCTCATCACAGTGCCCATCGTGGTCACCAACAACAACAACAACAAGTCCAAGGTACAGTACAGCCTCCAACTCAGACCACCTCTCTAGTAGCCCCACCTGTATAATAAGACCACTTTTCACGCCTTCATGACTCTACCAGCAACAAGAACAATGTACAGAGCTCACCACTTCACGTTTGCTGTAGATTGACCCTTCACTGGGTATTTCACTAATGCCGACCCGCCCGTCCACGTTTGGAGTCTAGATAAAGGATTACAAATCTACCAAGATGTTTGATTCATTTACAGCCACTGCGTTTGGTCAATTAACTACCCTTTGTGTTCCAAACTACAACAGTCCTCCCCGTCCTCACTTAGAGACCTGTGCCAGCCCCAGGTGAAGCAGGTGGTGGTCATTTAAGCCCAGTTTACACCACTAAGACTTCCTTCAAACAGTGTCCGACAAAACGTCTTGTCGGACAACGTCGTTGCGGTTTAGACTCGTTTAAAATCAAGATTCCACGATTTTCCGTCTCGTCTCCAGCCATCGTGAGTATTTGACATGTCAAGTCTTGGTCTCATGAAGTTTGATGTAGTTTGAAGGAGTTTGATGCAGTCGTGTTGGTGTAGACAGGTTTAGCGACAAGACGGATCATTTGGGCATAATTTGACCAATCATAGAGCAGCATTCATAGATCTAGAGTGATACTGTACGTCACCTCTGATGCTACGTACACTGTGTATATTACGTAGTAAGTGCACGATTAATCGTCGAAGCGTTTTAGCGGTGTAGACAGGCTCCGTGAAAGACAAAACGTCTTTACATTTTTTTTTATCAAACTTCTTGAGACGTTTAGTCGGATGCTGTTTGAAGGAGGTCTTAGCGGTGTAGACAAGGCTTTAGAGACGTGTAATCCCCCCGTGCTCTGCAGGCTGAGCGGGTGGCGGTCACTTAGAGACCTGTAATCCCCCCGTTCTCTGCAGACTGAGCGTGTGGCGGTCACTGAGCGCATCGACTGCTACCCGGAGTCGGAGGGCGGCGTGGACGTCGTCACTGAGCAGAAGTGTCGCGACCGAGGCTGTCTGTACGACCCCGAGAAGGACGAGGAGGTAAACTTGTGGTTGTTTATAGTCGCTGTTCATTGTTACCGTGCTCTAGCGACTTTACAAATTTACACCAGGTCAATGGCAGCATCCTTGTCACACTATATCCTTCTCAACTCCCCGGGGTGGGTGGTAGAGGCAAGTTGCCGAGCTCCACTCTCTATAGAGGAGTCGTCTTATCCACGAGTAGATAGATAAAGGCATATGGACACGTTATGGCCAATATTCAATCCAAATTTCATATGACATTACTTAGAATACAACAAGGCCAGTTAAACGTAAATTATTGAAATTGTATTACCTGCTGAACTCTCGTACGCGCAATTGATGGCGGACATGCCAAAACCAAAATGGACCCCTTGTGCCCCCACCCCCTTGGATCTGCCTATGTAGTGAGTATAGACATGGTCCGAAACTGGTTATCTTTTTTTCACATTTTGGATGTATTACTAGGTGTGTTTTTCAAATTTGTAGTATATTGTGTCACATTATGTCAGATATTGCTATATTATGTCACATGTTTGTCAGATATTAGTATTTTGTGGGTAAAGTTTTCTGAAAAATAGGTATAATGGTGGGTGCCATTTTCAACCTAGCCATGGCACGTTCGTACCCATTTTCTGACCGAGATCCCCCCCCCAAAGGATGTATTGCACCATGGCAGTCCGTCACGTATTGCGCATTACGTTTAACTTTATACGTCACACGTTTGCTGACTTACGTTTTAGCCAGTAACACGTATGACGTACTTAATTGTTTATTTATACCTGAAGAAGCTCTGATGGAGCGAAAATTTGTATAAAATAAATATTTCGTACCTTTTTACTTTATTTAAAACTTTTGTTTTATGGCAGTCCTTGCTGTATTTTGCTCCAGCACCCCCGCGCCCCGCCGTGCTACTTCCCGCGGGACGATTACGGTTTCCGTGTGGTGGACGGGCCGCTGGACATCCCGCACGGACAGAGGTAGGGGGATGTATTTTAAAACACGTTTTGTCATGTAGGATGTCATTTCAGAATACAACGAATCGAGTGCGGAAGGCACGTATTTTGATGGCAATGTTGAGCTAAAATTTTCACTGGTTCAATGGGATTTCTATGAGATGCAGACGTTTGTAAAATTTTATGTACAAGTTAGGTATACGTGAGCAACATTTTGTTCAAACTATAGGCCATATCAATTTTAAATGTGAATAAAAATGTTTTAAGCGAAGAGATCCAAGATTTAGGTGGTTTAGGGATGACAAGATTGTTGAAAGTTTTTCACTTTTAAGGAACATTTTATGTATACTGAATAGTCAAGTTATGTACAGTGTTAATACTGTGCTGCTGTAGGAACAGTATTATTCATATTAATGCACTGTACATGAGAATGTTTTATCAAAGCACATTCCTAGATTTAGATAGCATAAGATGGTTGTTTATGGAAGATAACTTCATTTTTCAGATTTTTTTTATGAAACCGTATTATGCAGTGCGCCCCCTCCCCCACTTTGTAAAACCTGGATCTGCCTATGATAATAGTCCAGCGAGGACAGTGTTACATGCGGCCAAACTGCTGTAGGTGGGTGCTGGAGCCCATTAACGCCCAGGGGCCGTTCGGACCCAACCTGGCGAGGCTGCACTTTGACGTGGAGAGCAGGAGTGACCGCGTGGTCAGGATCAAGGTACAGTGACCCACACAGTCCAGGCGCAAAATACGCCACTGGAAATTGTCTGTACTTTGCCCCAGTTCATTCCTAAGCCTCTCAAGTGCATTGCAACTTCAACAGACCACCGTATCCCGTGCCTCTTTGTTCACAGATATGTTTAACCATATACATAACTTTCTAATCGTAGTTCCTGTCTAAAACCAGCAGGTGGCTACAAACAATTGCATTCTGGGAAAAAAATAGACAAACAGTACCAGTCTTTATCATTTCTTTCTGCCACGCCATAGCATCACAGAGCTTTGGTTGATTGAGACTGCACCACGTGCAATTAGAAACTGTAGTAACTATATTTTGAGACACCGCTACGATCGTACATCAATATTTCATTGAGACCGGCAGCGATTAGAAAACTGGTGTATTGTGCTCCTAGCTGGACGCTGCCTATTGTCTTTTAAAGAACAGTTTTTTCTAAGGCCTCTGTCGCCTACAACATTGTTTTAGACACGTTTTAATCTCCCGAGAGGTGTAAGCATATCTCAAATATATATGTATACTGTCATTGATCATTTTATGGTACTATTCAGAAAGAATCTAGGAATAGATGTAGACTAATTAAGAGTGACAATGTTTTTGTTTCTCACATTGTTCAAAGCAAATATTTCAACTTTTATTCTAGTCACGATTGTGTAATGTGGAGAAAATATTTGTTTCACTATTCTTTTTTACAGTCTAAAATGCCTATATTTTATGTGATCATTGTATGACACCATATACTTTTAGTACAAAATAAAACAAACATATCACATATCACATTGTACCCCCCCCTCCAGCTGGACGCTGCTGCCGGCGGCCGCTTCACGCCGCCCGTGCCGCTCTCTCTCCCGGCAGACGGCGCCACAGACCCGAGCTATGACGTCACAGTCTACCAGGCGGCGCCGTTCGCTTTCCGAGTCACGCGAAAGGCGACGGGGGCCGTGTTGTGAGTCTGGGCTAAGTTTTTTTTAATGTTACTTTTTGGGGTCTCTTTTAGAGATGGTTTTATGCCATATTGAGACATCAGAACTATCAATGGGTTATATTATAAGTTATGATGATCCAGGTAGATCCAGGCTGTACGCCGCTAGCTTCAAAATGCAACCTTCACACCCCTGGGGTACTCTGCCACAGTCGGGCTGGGTATATATGCCTTGTTGCCTTCAAGTTTCACATATATCCAATGCATTGCTTTAAACACCAATATTTAAGACCACCTATACTGGCATAAATCATATTTAAGAACCACCCCCTCCCGCCTCACACACACAAAAAATCCACCACCCCCAAACCCTATTTTGAACTCACTGTGAAACATACCTACCCAATACAGACGCCAATGCCACACACACACGCTAGCACACACACACGGACACACACCTCTTCCCCCACCCCCACAGACTACTATACCCCAACTTGTTCACTCTGACTGGCCGCTCACTGTTCTGTAGGTGGGACACTGGCGTGGGCGGCCTGGTGTTCTCCGACCAGTTCCTGCAGCTCGCCACGCGCCTCCCCACCAGCAACCTGTACGGCTTCGGTGAGCACGCGCACAGGTACGTCCTACGTCTGGCTACGTAGAACGTCGGAATGTAAACGTGTCTAGAATTACGTGAGAGGAGGGCTTGAGGGCCGCTGTCAAATATCACACTTACGGTCTTTGTACTTACAATATGAAATAAAATAAAAATTCAAAATTAAGTTAAGATAGATTAAAAGCCATAGTCAGGGATGATATTATAGAGATAGGTCTAGAGTTAAATACAGATAAAAACATCCTAGTATAGATTCCTGTGTTTGGCTTCGCTCATAATGTGAGATGTTAGAGAGCACATTCTTCTGAGTACTCGTAGATGACGTATTTAGCTACACGTCCTGTGCAAAAATGTGTTAATACTGTTTGTAATGCGGGGTTGTAAAGTTTTATAT
>CM032664.1:49327549-49340412 GCA_019095985.1 Streblospio benedicti | reverse complement strand
AGTTATAGCCATATGATAACCACACTGTACTTTGCGTTACTTGGTAACATCAGCTATTACCAGAACTACTTACAGCATAGCAGATGACAACAACATGCCAGAAAAGGCACAATAGTTACCATCATAGCCCACACAGGTACCAGAATCTCGTCTGTTACATACAACTGCTACCCTTTCACCCTCAAAACACGGGGCAAAGTGCACAACACTCCCACTTGATAGAACCTCCTTAGAATAGAATCTAGGACCGTACACACCATTTACACTTATAGTCGCTGAAAAGCCCCCTTGACCAGTGGCAAGTCCACTTGTGGCAAAAACATAGTAGCCGGATAGTGGGCAAATAAAGTCTGAGGGCCCGACAAAGCCTCCTCCCGCGTTAGTGTGGATCTCATCAAAGCGGAACTTGCCGTCTTCTTCAACTGTCTGCTGGATGTTGGACGATACACTGAAGGCAACAGCTGTTTCTAGAAAAACGAGCAAATGGTATTGAAGATGATACCTGTATCCGGACGTTAATTCTGGCATACACGTAGTCTATTGCATTGCATTGCATTTTAAAGGTGACGTAGGAGAACTCCATGTCACTTTTATTTGAAAATCTTAATTTACCATTTGCCTGGCTTGAGCAGAATGCTTAGAGAAATTTCTCACCTGCCGCTCTGCTCTCTAGACGTGCTGTTCTTGATGCAGTGTCTTCCAGTTGAGTTCGCAATAGCTCGTTGTTAACCCTATTATCTGCAAAACACAATATTGGCAATCATTATGAAGAGTTGAATCTTTTAGCTCATATATATTGTGCGAGTTACCCATAAGCATCGAGAACACTACAGGTGTGCTTGTTTGTTTAGTTATTTTCTAAATCTATTATAAATATTATTTAGACAGAATCCCTGATCGCATCAGCAATATAACAAAGGAGATTTACACTATGATACCATTAATAACGTTACAATACCTAATACTGTTTGTTCTAGCTGATTTATTTTGGCTCAAGCATGTTGTAATTCCTCTGCCAGACCACGAATTAAAACAAATATTTCACCTCCATATTCTGGAAAACAACATAGACAGGTACACAATAAGATGCTTGAAAACGCAATACTTTGTAATGTGCACTAGAATTGGATTTTAAATGTCATGACTCGCTAAATACATTTTAGAAAATGTTTACGGTTTTCGAAGTTACTAAATAGTAAAATATAAAAGGTATACCAACTTAATATAACAGCAGTCAAAATAAAACAATGACACTTCTTTTTACATGCTTTTATGTTCCAAAATGTTCCAAAACGTGTTTTACGTCCTTCTCATGTCATAAATTTAGCAAACATGTACTAACTTCATTCAGTTACATGTTACAATCCAATCTACTCACTATGTTTATTGTTAAAGTAAGTTTACTCACCCGATTTGACAAGCTGTAATATTTGTTCTCGTTCAGTTTTAGACATACAATGCACTGCTGTCACAGACATAACACGAACAGCATTGCTCTTCTTGCTGGTTCCTCAAGAAGTGATCAAAAACCTGTACACAATGTGACAAATGCTAGATAAGGGAATCGCTTACGGCATGTTTATTAACACGTGCATGATAAATATTCACACCGATCGTGATAGTCTAAGAATTGAATGGTCCACATAGTGTTATTTAGATTGTTATTATAGTGCCAAATGAACGTTGATTCATAATCAATTTTATGCTCACCAAAATTTAAAATATTGGCAATATATAATTTATAACTCTGTGGGTAAATGGTTGCAGATACAGATCTAGCCTAATCCGTGCAGCCATCCTCATCTATTCACTCATTACTTATTGAAAATACCATTTGTACCATGAACATGGACTTAAAAGGTAAAGCCGTGAAACTCTTCTTCTTGTTCTTGATTTATACGTCGCAGGAACAGTTACCACTGTTATCGAGGCGACGGGGGAGAGCGCATGAATTAATGACTCCGAGAGGTGAGGAGATGATGCGTGCAACGTACTAGAGATTTTTACACGTCATTTACTTCGATCGTTGCTGTTTATCAATAATTGAAAGAAATCTTTAAACGATAACTCTTTTTATTGGAATGCATATCAGTATTTCTAAGTATACACTGCTGGTTACAATGTGCGTACAAATAAGAGAATTACAACATGCACATATACATCCCGTATGTTTACAAATCTGCCATTACAAGTACAGAAGCATCCCAGAAAATGAGCAATAATTAGCCGCGTGCCCAGGGCAGGTCGCACTGGACCTCCGATTACACACTACAGACACACGCTCCCCCTGCTCACAAAAGGCAAAAGTTACAAAACTTCCGCTGGATTGAGTATCTCTGGTAAATAACCTGGCCCCGTACTGGCCGTTGACACTAATGGTGGCGGCCAAAGTCCCACTAGTGGACAGCAGACTGGTGGAGAACAGGTAATAGCCCGAGTAGGGGCAAATAAAGTCCGAGGGCGCCGCGAAAGCGCCGCCAATGTTGGTGTGGATCGTCGGGAAGGAAAACTTTCCATTTTCGGGCACCGACTGTGACTCGTCGTTCGAGGCACTGAAGGCGATGGGCGGCTCTGTGAATACAAGAAAATCATCAACATTAATATTATGCAACTTGCGGTGTATTCCAGTTAAAGGTGTTTAGAGGCGCTTAATTTGATATGCTGGGAAACACTTGTGCATTAAATATGACTATAATCCTATTTTTACATTTATTCAGACAATAAATTTTCTTTTTCATCATCACTCGACCACATATTGTATTTATTGATAACTGTACATATTTATTTCCCAAGTTTGCTTGTGAATTCAATTCCGCTCTCACTGTTCTGCCAAATGTTTGCTTGTGAATTCAATTGTACTCTTGATTAATAGATTTGGCAGAACAGTGAGAGTAGAATTGATTGTATCTATTGGCATTGCAATTTCCACGCATAAATTGAGAGGTTAGTGCAATGGTGTGACTTACGTGCTACTTTTTCTTCAATCTTTGTAATTCGAGCCATGGCGTCTTCTAATTTATCATCATTTGACGACCGGCAGTCTGCAATGACAATGACCAAGTTGGGTTTATTTTATGGGAGCAATAGTTACTTTTAAGAGCAATTATATATATTTCACAGTTGAGCATTCAACCGCAAATATTGACGATATGCTACTGATTCACAAATCAAAGAGGATTTGATGTCTTACATAAATGTTCTAGTGAGTAGGTCTACTTTAAACAACACTGTCCATTCAGTCTTTCATAGTTTTCATTTTACATAATGGTTTTATTGTTCAAAGACAATACAATAAAACCAATAGTTTGATTCGTTTGTGTCGTTGGATGAATTTGTTATTACCTGCCACTGACTTCTCAAGATCGTCAATCCTGGCGTTAGCTTTGCCAAGCTCCTTCATGGTCTCTGCAAACAAGCAAATTTAGAGAATGTACGTCAAGTGTTATTATCAGCACGACAAAATCACGAATAAGCAAATACTTAATCCATGGATTCATAGTATTAACTTGTTTTTTTATACTCTGTAAGCAAATAATGCAGGTGGGGGTGAGGGGGCTTAAAAAAGAGATGTGGGGGCGGGGGGGGGGATGCTAAAAAAGAGGAATGTGAGATTCCTTGACATGAAAGATGACTGTGATATTAATCGTCAAATACGTAGTTTTTACAGCAGTAGCAATATTGCCATAAAATGTTTAGATACTGTAGTAATGAGGTAAAAAGTTTACTTTTTAAGACCTATTGTTCTAATATGTATTGTGCTCATCTATGGAGTAAATACAGTATTTATTCATTTAGGAAACTTAAGACATCTTTTAACAGAATTTTTAGAACTATACATTCTGTGATATGTTTGTGATTTTATGCATAGTTTTATTTATTTACTATTTATTTATATATATATATGTATATTTCATGTCTTTTCTAAGGAATCTAACCCAAAATAAATGTTTCTATTCTTGACCCCCCACCACACACATATTATGGTGACATTGTGCAGTTGTTTAGTTTTTTTATTATTATATAACTATAGACTTACCTGATCTAACGATTTCCAATATTTGTTGTTCCATTTCAGAAAAACACAGAGCTTGATAAAAACTCACGAAAATCATGAAAAGCACAAACATTTTTCTTTGTGGCATATGTTTGTTTGAAATAAAACGTGAAATAAAGTGACTTGGTTGACAGAAAGTTTGCGATGATAAAGCGCTATCACAGGCCTCCGATCTTATCTGACTGAGTAACATGCTATAACTAGATAGTAGGAAGTCATTAACACACGTTACAATATAATGATTTAAAAAAGAGCAATTGTACCCAAGAAATATTTATTTGGAATGCAGCCGTTCTATTGTAGAACTACCACCTGTACAGTCGTTCTGTTGTAGAACTACAACCTGTACAGCGTGCAGCCGTTCTACGAGCTGATGGAGGAGGACGGCAGCGCGCACGGCGTCTTCTTCTTCAACGCAAACTCCATGGGTGAGGTCACCATCCTCGGGGGGTTGGGGTGGCAGGGGGGGGGGACACTATTGATTAGAAGCTCAATACTATAGTATAGACTCTAAAAATTGGACGGAAATTTGAATGAATGAAAGAAAGAAAGAATATAAAATTTTTGGTTGCAGACGTGACAGTGACGCCGGCGCCAATGCTGGTGTACAAGACAATCGGCGGCGTACTCGACTTCTACATGTTCCTGGGCCCGTCACCAGAGGACGTGGCTGACCAGTACACGCAGGTGGGTTCTGGGACACCACACCCCAGGGAGGGGCCATGCATATTATACAAAGTGCCTGCTTTTGTCAATGAACAGGAAGTACATATTACAAACATTGAATGTGAAATATTGAAGACAATCTAGAATATTGATGATTTTGTTTTGTCGTTTTTAGTCAGCTGATAACAGCGGCCATATTTCCCGCCATAATATTGTTCACAGTGATATGGGGTTCCAGCTGTGTCGCCCCATGGTTAATGGAATGTGAATTGTTCCAGACATCGGCGGCCCCATACTCGGCCATGTTCTGAGTTTCCGGACCGGAGGACGTGCAGTACGCAGGTGGGTTCTGGGACACCACTGGAGAACAAGACCGGATGGTGAGTGGACTGTTTACAAAAATTAAATTTGTTGATGGATAAAAAATGCACAGGAAAAAAACATTGAATTTGATGATCAAAACAATTTGTGAATTAGCTGGTTGGGCGGCCATATTTCCCGCCATATTGGAGCCTGGGGTTCCAGCTGTGTCGCTATGGTTACCGGAATGTGAGTCACATGCAGGCGGCCATGGAGCGGACCGTGCAGTACGGAATCCCTGTGGTGAGTGGGCTTAAGAATTAAATTTTTGATGGAAAAAATGCGTTGATTGTCAAATCTCTGAATACGTATGTATGCGTATGGCGGCCTGGGTGTAAAGATACCACCTCTCTATTGAGACCATCTCACACTGGCCCCAAAGGTGGTCATAATAGAGAAGTTCTACTGTACTGTACATGGACCCGACACACGCCAGGACTGTTCATGTACTTTATATGGTGTGAATGTAATAGATGTGTAGGCTGCAAACTATGCACTAGGACATATGTTTATATTTTAAACAGGATAATAAGATCAATTACTTATTGAGTTTTCGGCAAATGCTCTTGCCTTGTTCACAACAAATGACAATCATACTATGCACTAGGACATGATATTGAAAATGCATTGAAGTGATAATTCCATGTACACCATTTGTCTTGTACCCAGGACGTGCAGTATGCCGACATTGACTACATGGACCGACAGCGGGACTTCACCCTGGATCCAGTCAACTTCCCGGATCTGCCGCAGTACTTTGACGAGCTGAGGTCTCGGGGGATGAAGACCATCGTCATCCTGGTGAGCGGCTCATGGTCGTGCTCAGTGTATTGCAGCACTAGAATCAGGGCCATAGGAAGATCCAGAGGATACATCGACTTGCCCCACCACCCCACCCCCCACACCCATTTTCAATCTTAGCTGGAAGACCCTCTGCCGTCCTGGAGTTTGTGCCCACCAGCTCCACCACCAGGTTTTTTTCGCACCAAAAAATTTGCTAGTCTTGGTGGGATATTTGAGCTTTACAAAACATGCAAAAAAGGAATGCACCTTACCGCCTGACCCATCTGGTATGGAAAATGGTAAACATGATGAGATATTTCTCACATCACCACTTAAAAGTTACACATTATCGACTTCACTAGCAGGTTTTGAAGCACCCAATGCTATTAGTTGAAAACTGAACTGAAACCTTCGCAGTTATTATGGTCCAGTCCCAATGGACTGTAATTTATGAATACCATGATTGCACCATGAAATTAATTTGTACCAATTTAATGATTTATAGAGTGAAGTTGAAATGTATACCCATGGAGCGTTTGTTCTAGGATCCCACCCTGGAGATCAATGATACCTACGCCCCGTACCTGCAAGCTCGGGACATTGACGGCTACATACAATGGCCCAGCAGGGAAAGTATGCCTGAGGGCGACTATGAGGAATACAACCGAACAGACATGATGGGCTACGTAAGTAGTATGTAATTATAAGCGTAAAATGTTTTATCTGGCCTTAGCCAGTCTTAAGTTGTACACTGTCGTGCAGGTTATGCAATTCCAATTACTACTTTTTGGTTGTGGGTGTTGTGGAAACTCATCCTTTGTTAGGCTACTCACTGATCCATAGTGTTAAGTAGGTACAAGTCAGTCTGCTAAATGTAATGCGGTGGTTGGGTGTTGAGAAGATCTACCAATGTTGACTAATGGGTGGATTTATAAGGTAGAGAAATATGGAAAAAATGCCGAACAAATTAGGGATGTGGGGAAAAAAGCCAAAGAATAGGAATATGGGATTACAAGGAAGTGGGATGTGGGAAAAAGGCCAACAAATTAAGTGGAGTGTGATTTCTTGACCGCTTATTGCCAGGTGTGGCCGGAGTGGAAGTGCGTGTTCCCCGACTTCTTCCTGCCCGAGGTGGGCGCCCTGTGGACCGAGCTCACCGTGCAGCTGAGGACCGACCTCCTGCCCTTTGACGGACTCTGGCTGGTACTCATAGAGAACTACAGTAGAACCTCCAATTAAGACCAACTCTCTATTGAGACCAAATCTAAAATATCCACCACTTTTCTGGTGAGATTTCCACCAGTTTAATTTGAATGTTCCTTCTTTTCGAGGTCTATCTATTTGTGCAACAGGTTGGCTGGTGAGATTTTGATACACTACAGTAGAACCTTCAATTAAGACAACCTGTCTATTGAGACAAAATCTAAATATCCACCACTTTTCATGGTCCCAAACCTTCATAAAGCTACCAGAATGAACCTCTGTAGTGATACCACCTTTCTATTGAGACCACCTTACACTGGTCACAAAGGTGGTTCAAATAGAGAGGTTCTACTGCATTCTAATTTGAAATTCCCTTCTATTAAAGATAACAGGTGACAGATAACAGTTTTCATTTCGGATATCTTCTACATATTTTACAGACACAAGATCATATCCATAGTACAAGAGGGTTGTAATTACAGCTATATACAGAACTTAGTAAAAAGTAAAGATCTATTAGTGCAATAGGTAGATTTTAGTTTGCCGTTGCTGTCATTTTGATCGCCATCTTGAATTTCAAACAGCACAAAGATTCACAGTTGATACAAGTCACTTTACACATACAAATAAAGTGATACCCATCATAACACAGCTACATTAAAGCATTAACACAGCAAAACACGTAGGAGCATGAAAATGACAGGTGCATACAAACATAGTGTTCACATCGCAGGACATGAACGAGCCGGCCAACTTCGACACGAACAAGGACAAGGTGTGGAACTGGCCGGACGACCGCCTGCCGTACTGGAGCCTCAAGTGTGCGGAGAACCCGTGGGACGACCCGCCCTTCAGAACCAGTACGTCCCCGCCGCCGGGGTCTATAGCCCCCAACTTACTACTTCTGCCTGCAGCCGCGCTCACACACTGTGCTGTAGCCCTGTGTTCTGCACGAACTGCCCCATCTAGTCACGTAGCACAAATAAAGTAGTAGTATTATAACTATAAAATTGCAATACCAAACTTTAGTAACTTCCAATTAAGACCAGCTCTCTATTGATACCATCTCTATGATAATACTTTTCACGGTCCCAAACATTCATAAAGCCACCAATAAACCTCTGTACACTGTGCTGTAGCCCTGTGTTCTGCACAAATTGCCCCCAGCTAGTCGTATAGCACAAATAAAGTAGTATTACTACAATTATAGAATTGCAATACGCAACTCTAGTAAACCGAACTTACAGTTAAGACCACCTCTCTATTGATACTACGTCTACCCGAACCTTCATAGAGCTACCAAAATGATCCTCTGTATAGAGACCACCTCTCTATTGAGACCTCTTACCACTGGTCCCATATGTACATCTTTTTTCATTTCTTATTATAAGTCATAAGTAATTTATTTCAGATTTTGAAAAAATCCATATAACAATCCATATTATATATACATTAAAATCAAAATAATATAGTATATTACCAGAAACATGAATAAAATACAAAATGATAATAACTTTCTTTAGACTTTACTCTCAGCATCAATACAGTTTGCGTTGTGTTGCTCCAGAGGCGAGTTACATGAACGACAACGTGGAAGAGGAGCTGCTGGAGCGGCTGTCGGGGAAGACCATCTGCATGGTGGGCACCCAGGCCGCGGGGCAGTACCGCCACTACGACGTCCACAGTCTGTACGGCTGGAAGCAGGCAGAGGTCTCCATAGAGTGAGTCTAGTGACAATCTGTGCGGAGGAGTCCAAAGTGTTGGGGTCAGCTATATGTGTGGAAAGAGGTCATTTCCTACACACGAAGTGTATTATCTAATCAAAGAATAGCCCACATGAAGATGCATTTCAATACAAAATACTAGTGTTGATCCAGTGAATGCTCAATGTGTGCACATTGCATCTTGGTACGTTCACGTTAAATAGGTACAGGTGAGGCGAGTGAACGCAAATGTGAGTGATTAGCATCTGTGTGTCACAGCAGCAAATGCTGTGTTGCCAGGTGTGCTAAAGGTCTGAACCTGCGTTGCATGGAAGAAGACCTTAAACCCGTCCATTTAAACCCATCCATTCCCCCAGGTCTGAGCCTGACCATAAACTCATCCATTTGCCCCAGGTCTGAGGTGTGATTGTCTTAAACCGGCTGACCGGTCAGGTGAAAACCTGCGTCACCCTTCACTCCAAAGATATAGACTTTAATTATAGATAGGATTTGAGAGAGAGATAACTAGTGTGACGATGATACCCCCGGTGTGATTGTAAAGACGTTGAACCTGCATTTGCCCCAGATAACTAGTGTGACAATGATACATTTGGAATGCATAAAGTTCAGAACCTGGTCACAAGAGCTTTGCCCAATGTTGACCATTAAATAGGAAGGTCAATCTGTGAACCTGTTTAAACCAGTCATTTTTCAAAAGTTGTAAGCCCCGGGGGCCTGAGTGTGATTGTAAAGTGATACCTGATCTGTAGAAAAAACCTGATTGCCTGACCTTTGCCCCCATGCCCCAGGTCTGAACCTGACCTTAAGCCCGTCCATTTTCCCCATTGTAAAGGTCTGTGTGACCTTTGCCTGACCTTTGCCCCCATGTCTGACCTTTGCCCTTCACCCTGAGCCAAATTGCCCCCCCCCGTGGCGGCGGCAGGGAGGGCGGTGGCGGCGGCGGAGGGCGTCCCGCGCCGCACGCTGCTCATCTCCCGCTCCATGTACGCCGGCTCCGGGCAGCACGCAGGACACTGGCTCGGGGACAACTGGTCACGCTGGGAGGACATGCGCCTCTCCGTCATCGGTCAGTGATGGGCACATATCATTCCCTTTTAAATATTCAATTCTCTTCTCACTGTTATTCAAGCAAGCTCCTGCCACTGTATCAACATAGCTGAAGACATCTTCCATTTTACTATATCCAGGTCTCAAAACCTTGGGGGTCGTGAGTTTTGTGCGTCAGGGGTTGCAAATATAGTAAAATGGAAGATGTCTCTTGGGCTATGTAAATACAGTGGTAAAGCAATACATTGAATCTATGTGAAACCTGTAGGCAACAAAAAAAAAACATGCTAAAATATATACAGTTATTCATTTTTAAATATATCATAACTCATAGAATATGACAGAATATGTACACAATGGCATATTTTCATTGCTGACAGCTAAACTAATCTCGACATGTAATGATACATGTGGTAGTTCTCCTGATAGAGTGGTAAATCAAGTGCTGCTAGAAATCAGATTAAGGTTATGATCAATGATCAATGCACAGACTTGAAAAGCTTCATAGTATATTAGGATGCTCTTATTGTTGCCTAAACTACCTTTGACTGATGAAAGTTATTAGATTGTGTCATTGTGACAATCAAACACAGACCTTAAGTGCTTAGGTACTGACATATCTAGATCTTAAAACCATATTATTCTAAGTAAACATTTGGGCCTGTTTGGTAATCAACGTTATGAAATCATCACTAACTTTGTTCCACATAAATTGGTGTCCTTGGGTTTGTAACATAAGAACACATTCAATGAGCAAATCCCTATGAATGAACATGTCATGGTTAATGGTAAATTATGAAAAAAATATTCAATATGCATGACTGATTTTTCTTTGAATCCATGTTTACGCCCAGCTAGAGTGATTACCTGCCCGCTAGAGTCAAGATAGCCTGTATAGAGTGACAATTGATTCACCCCTTGTGCTAGTGTAACCCGTTAGAACCAGGCGTGTGTGAGTATGAGTCATCATGCATCTATCATAGAATTAGTGGCAGTCCTGTTGTAGAAAAAAAACATCGATTTACCCTGTTGTATTACATATAAAACAAACTCTCACATGTCGAGACCACCATTTCAGGTATGCTGGACTTCAGTCTCTTTGGAGTGCCCTATGTAAGTGACACGTCATTACTTACATTTTATCAATTATATTGTAATTGCATTTCTCATGAATATTCATGGTTTTAACACATCACGTAATAACCTGACCCATTTGGGATTTCCGGGGACCTGTGTCCACCTCCCCTAAAACCTGCGCATCTTGGGGAATTCTACCATTATTTATATGCAGGCACTGCAGTTTTCCCATAAACTTCTCATCTTCCTCCACACAGTAAATACATGTAATCAGTGTATTCAGACTGTTTCTAAAGAGTCGCTATCTTTTCCACGTGGTGGTCAGATCGGCGCGGACATCTGCGGCTTCTTCGACGTGCCGTCCCCGGAGCTGTGTCGCCGCTGGATGGAGCTGGGCGCCTTCTACACGTTCAGCCGCAACCACAACCACGAGGACAGCCCCGTACGTGTGGCTCAGCTGTACCATGTAGTTGCCTCACTCTGGTTGTCTCGCTCTTGTTGTTTGGGGGGTTTTTTTTTTTTTTTGGGGGGTTTTTTGGGGGTTTTTGGTTTTTTTTTTTTTTTTGGTTTTTGGTTTTTTTTTTTTTGGGGGGGTTTTGGGGGGGTTTTTTGGGGGTTTTTTTTTGGGGGTTCCCTTTTTTAAAAAAATTTTTTTTTTAAAAATTTCCCCCTTTTAAAAAAATTTTCCCCCCTTTTATTGGGGTTTTTTCCTTTTTTCCTTTCTTTTAAAAAATTTTTTTTTAAAAAAAAAAAAAAATTTTTTTTAAAAAAACCTCACATGTCGAGACCACTATTTCAGGCATGCTGGACTTCAGTCTCTTTGGAGTGCCCTATGTAAGTGACACGTCATTACTTACATTTTATCAATTTTATTGTAATTGCATTTCTCATGAATATTCATGGTTTTAACACATCACTTAATAACCTGACCCATTTGGGATTTCCGGGACCTGTGCCCACCTCCCTAAAACCTCCGCATCTTGGGGAATTCTACCATTATTTATATGCAGGCACTGCAGTTTTCCCCCATAAACTTCTCATCTTCCTCCACACAGTAAATACATGTAATCAGTGTATTCAGACTGTTTCTAAAAGAGTCTCTATCTTTTCCGCGTGGTGGTCAGATCGGCGCGGACATCTGCGGCTTCTTCGACGTGCCGTCCCCAGAGCTGTGTCGCCGTTGGATGGAGCTGGGCGCCTTCTGACGTTCAGCCGGTCCCCCGTAGCTGTGTCGCCGCTGGATGGAGTGTGGGACGGTTCTACACCGGTTAATCAGCTCTATGCAACCGTAACCGATTACCCCACCTAGGACAGCAAATACAAGTGTGTGGCGTCAGCTGTACCATGTAGTTGCCTCACTCTGGTTGTCTCGCTCTTGTTGTTTATTTGCCTGGTTCAGTTAATGCAGACTAACTGTCAGACTTTGTGTATAGCTTGGACTGCTAGCTGTCTCACTCACTGCTGGCTGGCTGGCTGGCTGGCTATCTGGCTGGCTGGCTGGTTGGCTGGCTGGCTAGCTGGCTGGCTGGCTCCTCATTACCAGAGCCCCAGAAACTCCGAACCTCAGAGCCAGACAACTATGTCTGGTGTTGAATTGGTGTAGCCTTCATCTGGTATTGCTCTATAAAACAGTATTCATCAATTTTTTTATGACTTTCGCTTCTGTTAAGGTTAATATTAGTATATTGTGGCAATCATGTCGAAGAAGAATATATACCCGCAATAGTTCACAATCCAAATAACATGGCACTTGTGTAAAGCCAGAACCCTCCAGTGCAAAGCCCTGGAACCGAAACACACATAACAATCTTGATAGTTTTACGACTATTGATACCACGGTCCACCAGCTGGTCTCTTTAAAAATTTCTTTGAGGGGGTTCCCTTATTCATTTAAAAGGGTTGGGACCAAAACCAATTCTACTGACCCAAAAATTTTTTTTAAGGAATTT
>CM032664.1:49292772-49327449 GCA_019095985.1 Streblospio benedicti | reverse complement strand
CAGCAATTCCCTCAATTTTATTTGTACTTTTGTCATGATTTTTACAGTGTTTTGACCCAATTTTATGGGTCTTTTGACACGATAAAGAATTGCTGATAAATTGTGTTCAAAATTGTTTGCTTGGGGTCATTTTTATAGTGGAACATGAGAAATTATAGTGGAAAATGGATATTGGGTGTTACAATATAGTGGGTTTTTATCTTAGGACCCCTGCATAACCCCCTTCATAAAGCATTTGTCCTGTTGCTTGTCCAATTAGATGTGGACATTTTGAACTTCCGTGACCGAGTAGATGGGGAATTGGAGTCGTGGCTAGAAGGTCTTGGGTTCGATTTCCGGTTGGGTCTGGTGGTAGGTGTTGAGCAAATTTACCCCTTACAGGTTTCACACTGCTCCGCGCTACCTACATGTACATGTTAAATAGGTACAGGTCATGGAAGCGAATGCTAATGTGAGTGATAAGCATGTTAGCGCTGCAGTAGCGATGTGCTGTATGCCTGGGACTGTATGCTCCGCAGGGAGTTGAGAAGGATATTGTTCGACAAGGATGCCAATGACCTGGTGTAGATGTAAAGTAACTAGAGCACAACACACTGTGAATTGCTACTGTAAATAAACACTTTTACATTTACACATTACCAGTGATTTTCAACAGAGACCTTACTGTGTCATTGCAGGCCCCGTTCACCATGACGTACTACCTGCCGGAGGGTCGCTGGTACGACTATTACACAGTAGGTGGATGACAGTGTACACTGTTTCTTATGAATGCACGTACAAAAATATGTCTATGTATAAGCAATTGATAAAGCTTAGATACTCGTTAAGTATGTTGCAACCGTATTACCATGATACTTTCATTACAACAGGGGGGAGTGTTGAGCACCGATGGCGAAGAGACCATGGAGCTAGAGGTGGATGATGACACGGCCATACAGCTGGCCGTGCGTGGGGGCCACATCCTGCCCACCCAGAGGCCGGCCAACACCACGTACCACAGGTACTACATGCAGTCCAAGCGGAACCATTCTTTATATTTCCAAATGATCTAAGAAAATTTTTAGATTTCACTGTAGTTTTGTACTTAAAAGTCCACAAAATTGTAAAACTTGTGAAAATGGATTATATTAGTATCTACACAAAAAGGTCTGTAAAAAAGGTGAGACTTTCCAACTATGAACATTTATTTATTGGTCTCATCGCAAGGGTTGTCTGGCACACCACTAGCATGGTGTCTGCCACTTGTCATCCACCATGAGCCTGCATTGTGTATCTGGCTTACAAGGCATACATGTACATACAACGGAGACTCCATGTAGCATGGTGTGCCACTTTACAAATACATACAATGTTGTTCTTCACAAGTGAAGGTTAAACTCAAATGTTAATATGGTTCCTGGTTTTATAGATCTTGTCTGAACTATTTTTAGACAATTTTTAGACACTGTCAAGTTTTATAATGTAATATGAGTCCTGAATTTATAGATATATTGTCTTAACATTCTAGACACTTTTGAAAATGGAGACTACTACATGGCTGAATTTGAGTGCAAAGAGGTGAGTAACAATGGACCAGTAGGAGTCTTGATGTGACTGGTGAACTATTTTATTTATTTTGACACCAATATTGCAGAAGGTTGTAAAACCCACACACACACCACCCTGTCTACAAGCACTAGTATAGCTGTCGTTTCAGCGGTGTCAGCATTTTTCATACTAAAAACAAATAGTGAATAAACACTTCATTCATTTTTATAAGAAAATGAAATATCCGTCTCAAATGTTTTGATTTGTGACCTAGCAAATATGGAACTAAATACACTGTCCTCTAATTTACAATTGAATGCAGTGCACACTGCAAGGCAAAATATTTCACTAATAAACAAATTCATTAGCTATGTATTTGATAATATATAATAAATGAGTTCTTTTAATCTATAGCTGAATATTGGATATTAAAAATAGTCAAATATTTTGATGATCTTTTGACAAAGAAATCTTTTTCAAAGATGTTTGTTCAAAACATTTCACAAAATGAATGTGTAAGCTGCGCCGTATTGTTCAGCAGAGCGTCCTGACCGTGGCCGTGACCCACGCGGGTGCTGACCCCGGGCCCGGCAGCCTGGACGACGTCACGGTGCTGGGGGTGTCCGCTGCCCCAGACAGGGTCCTCATTGACGGACAGGAGCACGCGCAGTACAGCTACAGCGCCCAGACACAGGTCAGGGGCTTCTGCCTTCATGGAGGGCTTTTACTGATGTTTTTAACCTTGAGTTGTGGGCTCACGTCTTGGAGCCCACTGCATGATTGGAGAGGGGCTGTGTATCAGGGTTTTATGTTAACTTTTAATATCACCTGCCCCATCAAGCAAGTAAACATTTTTTCTACTTGCCCCCATACTCATCCAACCTGCTCGCATTATTTATAAGAATGTCTTTGATAAGTGATTGATGATGTAATTATTGAATGTTGTGATGCTGCTTGTTTTTTTATTAACTACCATGTAGCTGCAGAACTCAAAGGTTTCTGGTTTTGTATATGCTGAAGATTAATTGTAGCCTGGAAAACCCTTGACCAACGAGGAAGTACTTTGGAAAATGACTTGCCCAGACACAACTTTCGCCTGCCCTGGACTAGCGGGCTACTGCTAATGTAAAAGCCCTGTGTATACTACGTTTGCTTTTCAAACACAATAATAGGGACATAATAATATTGCTATTAAAAGGCTAGTGGCTAGTTCTACCCCACTATCCCCCCCTTTCCCCATGATTCTCTGGCACGTGGTTCCAATGATGAAAACAACTCGTTTAAATGTTAAATGTTTGATTGTAGCCCCACACCCCTATTTTACTGATGCATTTTAACCACATTGTGGGCTCACGTCATGGACCCCATGCTCATGATAAGGGGGCTTTGCTTTTCAAACTCAAGTCTTATCATAATGAAACCAACTCTCATTTAAACGTTACCTTGGTTTCAGGTCCTTGAGATAAGCAACGCGACCCTCCCAATGCTGGTGGGAGGCACGATACAGTGGATCATCAACTGAACCATCTGAACATACGGACAGTCAGTAGGAAAGCGGGACTGTAGTTAGTCGTAACAAACTCTTGAACATGATTTGAGGATAATACCAACAGTGAATAGTAGCATGATCATTGTTGTCTTTTTGTTGTCTGCATTAAATTTTGACGAATACAAAATAGTCGTACTGAAGTGTTTAAAGTGTTAGACCTGCTGTCATGCATGTGTTCATTTATAATGCTATGTAATCAGTTAGTTCACTACACTCACTGACTATTGAAATAATGCTCCAACGATTATTTAACCCACATGCATCATAAATGAATGCCCTGATTCAATAACATAGATCAGATATTTCGCCCAGCATGATGATGCTGGTGACAGGTTGAGATTATTGTGGAGATTGGCCGTATACATTATTTTTATATATTCTGTTTTTCTGTACAAGAGTTGTCATTGGCTGGTCAAATCAACTTGATTAGAAATAAATCTTAAAGTGTTGTGTATGAGTTAATTGTATTTTTTCTAAACAAATCAAATATAATATAATAGTTTAGATGGTATAATAATAAATTCAATAATTTTGAAAGTAATGATTCACTCAAAGTGGTTATTACTGGCAAGGGGATTTGGGTCCAGAACTTTGAATTCAGATATGGATTTGAGCATTATAATTAGCAAAGGAGCAAATAACAAACATTCAATACAATTGGTATTAGACTGATATGTTAATAGTTCATGGGAGTGTATTATTAATCAATCGATATGACCAATCAAACTTATTCTATTTTATCTTGGCATAGGAAGTGGCCATTCATCTTCTAAAGATGAATATACAAATAAATGCACGCTGCTTAAGAAGCTTGTTTCCGGCGTACTCTGTCCTAGGTCAACACGTGTGGTGTAAACAGGGGGGTAGGTACAGACAGTCTTCTGACACAGGGTTTCAATTGGAGGTGGGTATCATATTCAATGTCTGCTTGGAGATCATCTCTTATTTGGTATGCACTGGGTGGGATAAAGACTACGTTTTGGAAAGGAAACTGTAGCCTGTACCATTCCTGAATGGAATGCATGGGAAAAGTCCACTACCGAAGCTGACTCAATTACAACATTCAAGTCAGCTCCATCCGTCCGCACCTGGTTTTGCCCCGTTAGGGGAGACCAGTGCCTACTTAGTCACTGCTCCACTTGCGGACTATTCATCAAGATCAAGATGACGAAATCACCCAATTAAGACCGCCCTTCTACAGAGACAGGGAAGAAAGGGGTGTGGAGGAGAGTGAATCTGAACGATGATATACAGACTGTCTCTTAACGTCTACCACCAACCACCACCCCACCCCTGGCTTCAGCGTGGTACAAATAGTAATCAAATATAATCGTAAAAATCATAAAAACAATGCTTTTGTATATACTGACCAAATAATCACATGGTCAGTGGACAGACAGAATTAAACACGAACATTTCCTACCCTAGCTGTGACTAAAATTACTTGGCTGAGACCTGTAGTCACGATATCGTAATCCTCATTATAGATGTTTGCAAGATTAATAATTTCTTATTATTATGCGTCTGGCTGGGAATGGATTTAAGGGTTATCATATTGGGTTGGGATATTGGTGATATGAGAAATATCATATCTGTAGAGAACAACGAGTGAGCACCAGCGAACGAGTAGTTCTCTACAGATATGATACTTCTCATATCACACCCAAACCAATATGATAACCCTTTTCTCACACTCCACCCTTGAAATCATATCAGAAACATATTTATTTTATTCTTTAAACTCAAACTATGCATTTCAATGTCAACAAGTGCGGTATATGTAAATCAGCTTGCAACATAAAAATGAACTCAATTCAAGAGATGGTTAAAAGGTCACAAACACGTGCACGGTCAATGCAGATAAGAATTTTAAAGTCATTTTACCCACCATTGTGGGTCGTTGAGAGGGGTAGGATTGTATCTTTAAATACATATTCTGTATTTTTTAAAACATTTAAACACTTTTAAAAACTTTAAAAAACAGATATTTTACTGCTAGTGAAATAGAATAAAGTTGTGCTGTAAAACAGAACTAAATAATGTTTGCACCAAAAATTGCAAAAAAATGTTTTAGCCCAACCTGGCCCCCTCTAGATAATCAACTCCCAGCCATCTGAGAGGGGTAGGTTCCTTTTAGAATGAATATTTTACTTCTGAATATTTTCAAAATAAACATTTTACTGCTAGTGAAGCACAATAAAGTTATGATATAAAACGGCAAAAAATAATGTTTGTTCCACAAAGTTGAAAATAACTAGTTCTGCCAAAGACAAACCATCTACCCCACCCCCCCTCAGATATTCAACTCGTCCTGTGATGAGGAATCATAGTAAACATCACACCACTTCTTTTGACCAATCGGCGCGCTTTATAAGCACGATTTGTAAATATTGTAGTAAAAGTGGGCGGAGTCTAATTACTACGATGACCATATTTGGGGGACGTGATATTTTTCCGGACGGTGTGATATGAGGTATATCAGCACCGCTCTTCATTGATAAATACAGCTTGGAGTGTGAGAAAAGCATATACATGACTTTGTGGTAAGAATCGCGCCAAAAGTGAGTAAATATTGACCCTTTTTAAAACTTTTTTTCAACACATGTGGCAACAAACTTTTTTTTTTCAACAGAATGATGACCAAACTTTTTTTTTCACCAAATTGTCGGACAAACTTTTTTTTCTAAATTCTTCTAGCCCCCCCCCCCTGAATATCTAATGGGTCGTCCCTTACTATCACATTCCTAATAACAGTGCAGAGTGGAATAACCATGCAGGGTGGAAAATGATCCCAAATTAAATAACAGTGCATGGTGGATTAACAGTGCAGGGCGAAAAACCAAATTGTATTGTGAAGTATAATAGGGAATAATAGATCGTTTTTAAAATACTTTACTGGAATTCCCAGAACTGTCTGCTCACTCATTTCCAAGAACATGAGAAAATCAATAGCGTGCATAGCGGAATAAGCTGCATGGTGAAAATTTAGGTCAAAATAAATAGCAGTGCATGCACGGTTATTTGGCATGTGATAGTACGTCATATCGATCCGCGTATTTCCAGTAAATCTTCGAGAATGCTCCACTCCGTTCTGACTGCTGCAGTACTGCAGAAAAGCACCTGCTAATAAAGTTAGTAGCTAGTATTTTCAGTTTGCACCATGAACTCAATAACAGCACTGGACAATATAAATTATGAGAGGCTAGTTCTCAACCCAAAACGATATCTACCACCAGGAGGCCCGATTTCTCTGGTTACACAATGCTGCACCAGCATTACAAGGAGTGGGCAACATGCGTGCAATGATGCAATAGAAAATATACCAACACACCTTGCAGAACTGTTACTTGCAGAGGCTATTCATCAGAGGGAGGCAGAGTCAGTATCTGCTTTCATTGCAAGCTGGCCTTTGGAAACACTGTGTTTTCGAGAGATCCTGAGGCCAGGGCAAAGGAATCTGTTTGAAAGTGAAATGAGTTTAGATCTGCAGATGATGGTTTATGAAGGCGTCCTGGGTAGAACTAGGAAATGCAAGATGAAATTTTTGGACTTCCAAGGTCTTAAACTTAATCTCACATTTATAAGTTTCATAGTGCAAATGTTGCCGATACTCTCATTGAGAAAAAAGCAGAGGAACGTCAGTGCACTCACCAGAACAGTTGTGAGAGAAGCAGGAATCGCAAAAGAAGATGAATCGGCTCAAAAAATCATACCAAAATTCATCAAAGATCTCTTACGTATTGATACACAACACACAATCACTATGTTAAGAGGTGACAAGTTGGTTGTGAAGATTGACACCATACCTTTCTCTACCCAAAATGATTTCTTTATGGACTATCTCATTACAAACTGCTTGAGAAAGGTCACTCCTCTGACAGTAGAGACTTCTAGTTTGCAGATAAAGTCAGAGTTAAAAGTCGGAGATAAGATTCTGGACTCATTAGCTCCTTTTTGTGTGTTTATGGGAAAAAAACCACAGACAATAAAGGGAATAAGTGTCGAAAATCTAGTAGGGAATGTGTTTTTCATCATCCAAAAAGACATATGTCGCTTTAACTTACTCACCGGACTTTGCCTAAAAAACTGTAACATTTTGCTGGAAGAGGGACCCACACGGAGACGCACACAGGCACGCAGTCAGTTTACTACTATGCTGCAAGGATTGTCAAGTCTGGTTCGTCTTGACATTTCCCAAAACTCGTTCGCTGGATGTTTACCAGAAATACTTGATGCTCTACCACAACCGTTGCATTATCTTAACATACATAGTTGTAAACTCAAAAATTCGGATATACAATACCTGGCAGATTCTAGACATGCCACTTCATTGCAATATCTTAACATGTCTAGGATGTTTGCTGTATCTACAGAGGTGTTAGTAAATAGCCTGCGCTACTTCATTAATGTGTCCGTCATACACATTCACCGGAATCGAATTACAGACACTAAAGCAGATGTATTGTGCAACACCATAAAAGATCACTGGCCAAGAATAAAAGGCCTTAATGTGGTTGACAATATTTTGTCGTCCGAAGCTGCCATCAATGTTGTGCGAGCTTGTGCAGGAATAAAAAATATGCAACAGCTAAAGATACCATACACACATAGTATGCTGGATAGTGCAAATTTAATAAGATCTGGTGGGCAAGAGTTTGAGTTGAAAGTGAAGGCTGAGCTAAAAAGTCTTGAAAGAGAAGATCTTAATCTAGAAATAATTAATTTTCCCATGTAAATGTAGTTACTGTGCATGATCAACATATATACTGTCAAGGCCTATGTAACGTATTATGCGATTTGATGTTTAAGCAAAAGTATCAAGCCATGCAATATGACCTTTAAAGAGCTGGGGCAGATACTCGTGCACAGAAGCTTTTAACATATTAATGACTATATTTACCACAATTTTTGTGATGATTTTTGTATTACTGAATGCCTTTTAAGTGATCGAAGTAACCTTTTTATTGTGAATTTTATAAAGTTTATTGATGAAGTATGGACAATAAGAACTAACCTTTTGTGTACATGTAATCTAGGATTATTAATTGACAATTAATAATCCCAGATAAAACCAAATGTGTATTATCATGTGCCAGTGTGTTTAGTTTAAGATCATTAGTTTTAGCTTACAATGGTGATTATTTGGGAGTAGTGTAGTATTGTCCTTAATTATCTGTAATTCAATGATATTTTGTGCATTTTCCAATATGTGTTGTTTAATTCTAAAATAGAATTGAAGGGGGTCGATCAATGACTATCATAAGTGTTATGATTTACGCAAAAAAGTAAAGAAAATGTAACATTATTGTTATTTATTTAGTTCTTACTCAACAATAATACCAACAAAACTTCATTCAGCTTGCAGTCCATTCATTACACATGTACACATGTATTACTTTTGGATAACAAACCTCAATTAACAAACCTCGATTAACAAACCTCGATTAACAAACCTCGATTGCAGAAATGGGAAATGAATGACAAATTTAAAAAAATGCTGATTGCTAAAGATTTAAAATACACACCATGTACATGAAGCGGTTTCTCATCACATATTACATCAATGGGATTATTATAGTTACATTTTTTAATAAAATATTTCTTATTCACTTACAACAAATTAATAAAATCATTATAACAAATCTAAAAACGAAGTTCTTCAATTTGCAATCAGCAAGTGACAGATTGAACACCCAACTTATTCATACATTCACATCAAACTACACACCACTTATATATAACAATTACATCCACTCAGGCAGGTTGCCATTTATCATGAACATACATGGAGTGTGAAAAAAACTAAGTGGTAAGAGGGCTGTGTCCTAAAAATCATAAAATTACAGCCTATTACTTTTATACCCCATACTAAATGGTAGCCTCACAAACAGCTGCATCTATGTTCCTTTTCTTCTTTCTTATATTAATTTTATTAATCAGACAACCCAAAATGCTTACAGTAATTGTGGTTCCAACTCTGGAGGAACTTCCCCTCCTCCTCCTCCTCCTCCTCTTTCTCCGTTGTCAATGTTAATCCACTGCTCACACCAGAAGGGGAGGACAATGGAGGGCTTGTGGACTCTGGAAACGCTGGAGGGCTAGTAGACTCAAGTTCCATCACCAACTCCGCTTCATCCATTGTCAATTCACTCCTCACACTAGAACAGTGGGTCAGTAGTGGATGGTTGCTGGACATGCAGGAGGGGAGGTACACTCTGGAGACTCGACATGGCAGGTGGACTTTGCAAACCCTGGAGGGCTGTTGGACGCTTGAGGGATGTTGGACTCTGGGCGCCTGGTGGACTTTGGCTTTTTCAGGGATGCCTTAGTCTCTTTCTTGGAGGCAAGCAAGGGTCATCCTCATGGGTAGGGGAGTCAGCACCCCGATCCCGTTGGTGTCGGGCTTATCAGTCCAAGGATGGTCCGACCTACAGAGGCCCCCCTGATCAGTCACGTGCTAATTGACTCTACACGGTCGTCCCATACTCGTAGTCGTGACTTCCCGCCCTTATCCCTGTCGTTAATTTGATAGTATTCGCCGTTTTTGAACTGTTTACCTTTTTGTCGTTCCCCCAGAAGTTGTACGTCCCAGAGCAAAGCAGTGAGCTAGTTATGTACATCAGCGCGGGTTAGTTGTGCACCCATAACGTGCAATAGCCATAAGTCGAAAAGCAACTGCTGGATGTTGGAGGAGGGCTTACTTAGTTTGTTTTTCAGATTCCAGGTTCGGCACAAGTTCCACGGAGTTGGTTTTCCCACCGGACCTCCAGCCGAACAGTGTCGGCTCGCGGACTTGCCGTACAGTGGTCGCGTCTGGAAGTGTCTGGGTGCGGATGCCGTGCACTCTGTGAAGTTAAACCCGTCGATGTCCTGGGATGCTGGCTTCTCACTTGTGGATACTACTGGATTACTTTGTTTTACTATGTGTAAGTGTCCATGGGGATGTTCCCTTCCCGTACAAGCGGAATGGGGCACCCACATGGATACTGGGGGAGTGTGTAGCAAAACTCGTAAAGTAGGCCTCTAGTGCACGACTCATTGTAGCATGGTCGCAGACTATAAACAGCCCCTTAATATAAGTTGCACTGGAGTAGGTTAGATTTCCTTGGCTAAACAAACCCTGTTTTTGTTGATTATTATGGCCACTGTAGGATTAGGGAACAGTACTCTATTGTACTTGATATGAGCCGAATAGCGGCAGTTCTCTCTGAGATGCTGGATGGGCAGCAGGTAGTAGGGGGTTGTTGATCTATTCCTCGGAATAGGCCCTCATTGTCTCTCAAGGTTGGCCGGTGGCCTTCCTTCCTCTCATGGTCTAAGTCCCGCGTATCTGTGTGTAGGAGACATCTGAAGCACTGCGTGTCAGCACTCGTGCGAAGTCCTCCCCGCGTGGAGGCCTCTCGTGAATCCCAGAGGTGAACACCGTCTTGGCAGTGGGTAACCGGAACCCAGGCCGGAGCATACGTGGAGTGTATTAGTACACAACGAGGAGTCATCTAGAGAACCGCAAGACCACACAGGGGCCGTGCGTGGGCCTTGCCTGCCACGTCACCCCGCTGTCAAGTGTAAGGCGGTGATCGGACAAGGTTGGGCAGTGGCGGACATTGCCAATTTATTCACAAAACATTCAATACAACGGGGTAGACTGATATGTTAATAATTCGTGGGACTGTATTATGTACTAGATAATTATCATGAAGTTGAGGTTGATATTAAAATCTAAGAACCAGATGTCTCGAACCGAGGCGCAGCCTGTGTACATTCTCATACATATCTTTGCATATCTACATATCTTTGCATAAACACAAAATTTTGGTTAATGTAAGTGGATGGGTATATATACAACCTGAAAAGTAGTATAAAGTCCTGTAAGTCGTCTCTGGCTTACACGTCCGTGGTTTGAAGTGGTTAGAAGGTAGCTCTGTGCACCCATCAAAATATCAACCTGTATGGCATGTTGATATCTATTTAAAAATATCAATCTGTATATCAAATGTAGGTCAAAAATATCAACCTGTGTATCAAATGTAGGTCAAAAATATCAACCTGTGTATCAAATCTAGGCCAAAATAATCTACGTCTCACACACCGTCTGGGATTAGTGTCTAATATAACAAGCCGCAGCAGACAATAGAAAAACAACACCGGTACCGCCATGCATTAATAATTGATATGGCCAACCAAACTTATTCTATATTATCTTGGCATTGGAAGTACATCCACGCTTGGCCTTAAAAAATGCATTCCGCCGCTTAAGAGGCTGACAAATTTTCAGGAAATTTTTTGAACATGTTCAAAATTTGTAGGCTATTTCTGTCTTAGGTTCGTTAAAAACACGTGTGGTGTAAAGTAACACTTCGTTTGAGAGTAGATACAGAAAGTCTTCTGACACGGGGTTCCACTTGGAGGTGGGGATCCTATTCAATATGTCTGTGTGGTGGTCATCTCTTATTTGCTATGCATGGGCGGGATAAAAATTCTCCGTTTTGGAAAGGAACTGTAGCCCATTCCTGAATGGAATGCATTGGGAAGCCCATTGCTGAAGCTGACTCAATTACAACATTCAAGTCAGCTGGCACCCTGTTTTACCCCCGTTAGGGGAGACCAGTGCCTACTTAGTCACTGCTCCACTTGCGGACTGTCTATCAAGATCAAGATAAAGAAATCATCCAATTAAGACCGGCCTTCTGCAGACACAGCCTCTACAGTATAATCACTTTTACGGGCCAGACAGACATCTCACTGGCAGATCCAATGGAGGAGAGTAAATCTGAACGATGATATACGGAAAGCATCTTAACCTCACCCCCACCTCCTTGCAATATCTCACCTCATGGTAGAGGCAGGACTGGGGTGGGCTTTTTAAGCTGGAGTTAATCATACATACGTGGGAATCTATGGTGGTGGTGTGGTTTTATATGAACTAGCTTCCCCGTCTCCTTCTAGACAATTTTGAGGGGAGTATATATAGCCTTGATGAAAATCCATTCACTAACATTTTAAAAGCAACATCGAGGATTTTTAAACCCGTGAGACAGATATAACGCATGCAACAACAGAGAAACATAACTAGGAACATTAGTTCCTGAAGAAAATCAATCATGACGCACGCAGCAACAATGTGATGGCGGAAGTAAAGCGGAAGTGCGCCGTAAAAACGAATCAGAATTATATGAATCCGTGATTGGTAAAGCAGTTTTTTCGTCAATACTGATGAAAGCAAGCGCACGAAGAACAAATAAACCAGTAAAATGTGATGTGCAATAAAGTGGTACACTCAAAATGCGTGAAAGCTCCTCAGGAAAGTGATTGATTGCAGGCGAATTTCAAAAAAAAAAAACATGGACACGCCCCTCTTTGCGTAATTATGTAAGAACTAGCTGTTGACCCGGCATTGCTCGGATTGAACCAGATGAGATCCGGAACACATTAAATGCTCCTCCTTCCCCATCCTTCCTCCTGTCCCACATCCCTCGAACCAGTTCTCGTCAATATACAGGTCTGGGACAGATTTAATACACCTCCATCACCGTCCTCCCATCGCCAGATGTCACAGCCATTTACACATTAAATTACTAAATATGGCAATGATTGATCCCTCTAATATCCCTCCCCCAGCTACTGCTGCTACCCATGGTTAATACGTGTGGAGCAGATTAAATGTCCCACTCGTACATACCCTTGCTTCCGCTGCCACGCCTCCCCCTCTTCTCTCCCAAACCCTCTCTACCCTATCCCCATCTAAACAGGTCCATAATTAATGCACACCCTTCCTGCTGCTGCTCTGGTTGAAACGGATGAGATCTGGAACAGATAAAATGCTCCTCCCTTCCCATTCTTTCACCTGTCCCACATCCCTCACACCAGTTCCCGTCACTATACAGGCCTGGGAATTATTAAATACACCCCATCACCTTCCTCCCACAGTCACATATAAAATATATGATAAATATGTGATAAACACGTGCAGACCATTAAATGTGCATCTCAATCACCCTATTTCTGCTGCTGCTCGGGTTGAAATTGATGAGATCTGGAACATATTAAATGCTCCACCACCAGCCATGTCCGCCCCCCCCCCAGCCATATGGACACACACACACACACCCTTTCTGCCAATGAATATTTACGTTGATGTTGGTGTCAAATACATTCCATTATGTAAAAAATTCGATGCTGTTTAAATGATAAAAGTGTTTAAAATCACATTATCGGAATCAACATTCATTCACGGATTTCCGTTCAGCTGTCTAGGCCACCTAATGCATGCTTTGTAGCCGGCACTTACATAGTACTAATACATTATTATTTTTACAGTAGGCCCTATATGTAGTTATTTATACATGAAATAAACTCACTTGTTTGCTCTCTGGACGATATTGGCAGACTTCAATGGCTCCGCGGCACAACGTATATTGACCTGTGTGCACCAACTGTCTCTGTATATGTCATTTCGTGTGGCTTAACCGTATGATCCAAATAACAAATGATATAAGGTCTTTCAGATTTATACGGATTGTTGATGGATATTTACATTGCTGACGTTCACACAAACGTTTAGCTTACATTGTTGTCGCACACAAACGTTTAGCGTAGGTACGCACGTACGCACGTTTGTTACGTATCACGTGTTTTAGTGACGTTACATATGACAGACATTTTTTCCATTCTTTTTTCTTGTTTTTATCATTAAAACCAATTTATTTGGTTTGAAATGTGACATTATAACGACCACCAAGTTGTCCTGATTGTACATACATAATTTGGAGTGTGTACGTCTTGTGGTTAAAAAGCCTTTTGTGACGCAAAAAATCGCCTCTTCCTTTATATATATAGATACAGACTTAATCAAATACAATCATATATCCAAATAATACTTGTGTCCAATCACCAAATTAGCACATGGTCAGTGACAGATAGATACATGTGGCCACTTTAGAGATGTCCCCTGTATTCCCCTGACCATGTCACTGACCAACCAGTCCCTGTCACGGAGGACACACTCCGTCGCGCATGTCGATAATTTCCTTTCACCCGGTAGCTTCAAATGTCAAATTCGACAGCCGTTTTCCGCTGTATCCAATTCATACGCGTATGTGAGAACACCATATAAAAGTCTTAGCAAAGAGGAAGGTAGACGCATAAGTTGACTGTGTTGATTTCAGAAATTTCTCATGGAGGATTATTGCATTCATGATGTGTACGGGGGACGACGTATACTTTTGTAAAATAATTAGTTTCAAGAATTCATGAAAACTGATAGTGCTATGTAGATTATTACTCGTGTGACTACTTGAATGTAGAACTCAGGTAGAACAAAGACGTCTACAGATTTTCTACGGATTGAAAGATGTTTTTTTCTCCAATAAATGTTTTGTTGGATGTCAACCTCTCACCTCTCAGGGTGGGTAGACATCTTCACTGGGATGGGCATTTAGAGCTGGAGGTTAACCATATACACGTGGAAGGCTACAGTGGCAGTGTGTTTTTTATATCTAGCAAGGATTGCACGCTATTTGTATTTAGTTTCCTATTTGACTTTGTCATTTAATTGGTTATTTGATAATCAAATTTCAAACTAATGGATTATGCCAAAGAAATTTCTTTTATAAACGTACCATGTTATATTAAAACGCGTACGTTAAAATAAAGGTTAGAAATGGTTTTCAATTCTTGTTAATGTACAAACTATTAAAACTCACGTATAGTATAATGCATGCAAGTCTATACTTCCCACAGTATTAATGTATACAGGTACAAGATGTACACATGATTATGCTATTGGGAACGTATCATGACGGGCTACCTCACAAAAATTTAGGTTATTACACGATGCAAGTTAGCTTAACAACTAAAAGGTTGTGTTTACAAATATTTAGCAAATCATTCACCAGAACATACAGCACTGAATGCATGTTGATATTGGGAGTAAAAAGAAATGATAACTGGCTTTTTCAGACTATATTAATAATTGAAGCTTTTAGCCTGAGTTTCCTGATGCGTGGCAAACCAAACGACTTTCATTTATGCATGACTTTAACCTCGTATAGTCACGAATATGTTCAAAACCAGAACTAGGAACGATGTTTATCCTACTGTGAAAGGGAACCAAAGATGAGAAGATATTTATTTTATTATGAAGTCATCAGAACCGTTGGTTGCACATGCCACTGCGTATAGGAGGATAGCATTCTGTTTTGGGAGTGGACTAGTAACTTTATAAAGATTCAAATTGATGCAATATATGTTTTAATATTATATTTATATGGTTACGTGATAAATACCTATAGTGTATGACTGGATTTTTTACTGGAATATGCTTAAGTGGTAGGCTAATGAGGAAAATGCACAATACGGAAAACATGTTCTGTATGCTACCTACTACAGCAAAGACAGGTTTATATAGACGTTCATGTTCATATTCATGATAATCACAATAATCTACTGGACTATTGGAGAATATGAGTGGTCACCAAGAAGGATTATTCGGCCCTATGGAAACAGAGATCTGATTATGTATCATTTTGAGTTCTTTCTTTATAAAATATTCCTAAATTCCAAAATTAAAACCATATAATTACTAAATATATCTAAAAATTCTTTATTTTAACTGTTTTAACTGAAACAGTTAAAATAAAGAAGTTTATGGATATATTTAGTAATTATATGGTTTTAATTTTGGAATTTAGGCATATTTTATAAAGAAAGAACTCAAAATGATACATGGTTTCCAATAAGCTATGAACCTTACTCAACAAATTTTAAGTAATATCACATTGTAGCTCCATGTTTGACAGAAAGACCTCAGTTTGGTGGTTGAGTCACTCATCAGCTGGGTTGTTTCTGTCGTAACAGGTGAGCAACAAGCAGCATTGAGCAGCAGTGGCAGATCCAGGTTTTTGGAAAGGGGGGGGGGCGCACCTAAGGGATTTCATGGAGAAAAAACTATGAAAATGAAGTATTGTGTTGGGAAAGGGGCGCCCCCTGCGCCCCTCCCTGGATCTGCCTTTGGAGCAGTCTATTTTGTTCTTTAATTAAAAGAAACAGATTTGGGGGGAAAAACATAGAACAAAAAATCTAAATACTTCGTGGATGTCTTGTTTGCGTTATGTTAATTGTGCGACCACTAAATTGTTATTTGCCTGAGGTTCGGAAGCCTCGTTAAGAAAAACTTTCCGCGCCTTTAATCAGTAGGTGCATGTTACGATGTCCATACCTGTACCAAGTGCTGATTAATAGCAATAGAGAGTGTTGACGGGAATGCACAGCCTATCACCACTTAATTCACCCGTATTTGTTCCCTGTACCAATTACATAGGTTCAGGAGACAACGATGAGTCAATCCATCGTCATCATTTGCATGTTTGCATTATGGACCAGCAGCAAGACGGGTGTGTTTATGGAAACCGTATACCTAAGTCATGCATGATAATTTCTATATTTCGTACATTTATAAGTTTAGTGTTGATATAAGGTGCATTTTTTCAGTTCATCAGTGTATGAAATTTATTATTATTTCTTTCATTTCTTTGTTCTAAGGGACCATTCAGTATTTATGAGAGGATGGGGTAGGATGATTTTACAAGAATACTGTGAAAAAAATTAATAGCCCCCCATCAAATCTCTATGAAATAATTGGTAACCCTCCACAATTTCATATGATAGAATTTATGACCCCCTCGCCACCCCAACAGTTAATGCAGTCATTGTCAGTAAATCAAATCTTGTTTGATGGATATCCATAATATAAAAAACAGTAACTTTTATTTATTACAGAATCTCTAAAGATATAGATGAATTTTCTGTGAAAAGATTGATAGCCCTACCTCAAAATTGTGTGATAAATAGATTACCCTAGCCCCCCACACACACACTTGAAAACATTGTGACAAAAGTTCATACCCCCCACCCCCACCCCCTAAAATCCTCCTTCCCGACCCTGTCATAAACACTGATTGGTCCCTAATGAAGCCAATAACTCATCATACAGTACAGTACGCACTCTCTTCACACACTCTTCAATCATCTGCTTTCTTATTATTATTATTACACAAGAAGTCATATTGTCGTCATGCACAGTTGGAGTGAAACAGGGCGGGTCTTTAATGAAAGACCGGGTGACCAGACAATAAACAGAACAACCATTCATTGCAAAACTGAGTAACAATTAACACTCATATACCATAACTCTATCTCGTAGCTGTAGTCACGTAACAGGCAGTAAAAACTTCAAGAAACTTCAACATAGAATAATGAATAAAGCAGTAGCACGAATGCCGTATAATGCTTAGTGCTTTGTGGCAGATCCATGATTCCTATAATTATATATGAGGTAAGAACCCGTATTTCTAGATGTCATATTTCCGTCACTTAACTGAACCCAAGCCAACTTATCACAATCGCTAAATATACTTGAAATCTACATGAAAGATCATGAACGACAATTGCATTTTCATATCTTCCTTCAGTTAACATTATCTTTGAAACACACACAATTTACTGTTTATCACGGTCCAATTTCATTGACCCATCAAAATCATACATAGCAACATTCTTGGGGAAGTCTACGTATTGCTCACCCCAAGTAATGAGCAACATGTTCTCATTGTCCAGTCCCCTGCCTGAGAAATGCAGGCCCCACCTGCCTGTGAACAGCTAAACAGTTATTGGGTCCTCCCAGGCACTCGTTCAGATTACTATACACACAGTACATGCCACCACGCACTCGCTCCGTATAATAGATAAACCATATAGTCCACATGCTGTCTACAGTTCCCTTCTTTTGGAAGTTCCTATACCACACGTCGAACTCGACACCCCTGCCGATCAACGGGTGAAAGTTCTTCACCTTTCTCTGCGCGTGGAACCAGTCCTGAAAGTCCCTCCACACGTCAGGGTGGGGCACGAAGCCCCACGAGCCCATCCGTCTGTAGAAGAACACGGTGTCGCCCTCGGGCCCTACCACGGGCCTCGCTGGGGATGGCCGTGTTGACCCGCTGGGACTGGAGCGTCCATCCCAGCACATCTTTCCTGTCCTTGTACTCGTCGTATGCGGCTCGGATCCACCTCCATGTCATGCGAGACACGCTGAGATCATCTTCGAGAATCAGAGCGATTTCACTGGATCCAGGTTCAGGTCTCCAGGTGTCAATGCTTTGACCAAAGATCCCGACGTGCTTCTCTTGCACGTGCACTGTCTTTTGTCCCAGCGTCCAGTTGAAGTTTTGAGCTGTTTCAACGGTTTGAGTGTCTGGAAAGCCGTCCTTTGATTGGTCGATCCATATGTCAAGCGCAGCAGTGGCGCCATCTAATTCCAACGACTGCAGTGAATCCAGCAATTTCTGAAGGGATTCTTTCCTTTTGTACGTGAGAACTAGTATTCTGAAATCCACTTGTTTAGAATACACACAGGGCACGTTTGGAGAGCAGGGCCGCTGTGAATGTGGGTCTGATTCTTCAGCTTCTTCTTGACGAGGTTCACTGGGCCTGAAAAAGTGATAATTTTAGTCGTATGCCACAATACATTTGACTATGAGTAATACATTTGGGGTCACTGGTACGCCAATATGACAGTATTTGTATTGCCCATCCTTTTATTTTCACGTTGAGTATTGTGATTAGTCAAAGTTAGCCGTATATGAAGTTTGTAAACGTATTTGTATGTTATGATATACATGTATGTGCGTTACGAAGATTTCTGCATCATATATTGGTAGAAAGCATATATGTCAGTTCCAACATATTACTAATAGCTCTTGTTGCATGCATCAACACATAGGGGACATCAAACTGTCCAAACGTGCAACAATATATTATACACCACACATAGTAATGGTGCTAAATAGTTTTCTATGCGAAAATCGCAGTAATACACTGTCTAAAGTAGGTCATGCAACATATAAGAAATGTAAATTGAAATTGAACAATTTTTCTGTTCGCAAATGCACAAAATAGGCATGGACAGTTGAAAATGAGATAATTTAGAATTATGAGGAAAAGGTCACTGGTCAAGAAAGAGTGCAATAAGAAAAGAAGGCAAAAAAGGGATGTGGAAGTTTAATTTAAATCATTACCTAGGTACCATGAGAGCATTATTAACCATCGACTATTAATTACAAACAGTGACTTATAAGCCCTGGCAGGGCTTGTTACAATATGTTATAGAATGATGTTTTTTTTCCTTTTGTATATATTGTTATAATACTATGTCACATTCATAAAATAAATAACTAAATCAATTAATGATTTGTACATCATTAATTTCAAATGATGTCTATTATATGTTGCACACTGCTATTTTCTACAGACAGAATCTTGCATTGTATATACCATGCAAAAAGGTACAGCTGATGGATATGAGACTAACACTGACTGTTGGTGTGCACTATCCACATATGGCAGTTACACATCTTAATGGAAACAGGCTACATGAAAATAAAGTAACAGGTCATCATCACTGTGGAAATAACACCTCTAATATGTTAGTCACCTCTCAACGTAAAGGAATCTAGATAGATAAATATATAATGTAAAAACAAAATTAGGGAGACCATCATTGTAATAGTTAAAGTATGCCATCTAGTGAAAAACCTGATTGAAGCAATGATAGAGTGGAATATAGAAATAGTAAGAAATTAATAATGGTTGAGACAAAATTGGGGCAAATAAGATAGGTAATAACTGTGTTAGTAAGCTAGCACATGGAAAGGGTGGATCATTAGTCAGCTAGGATGGGGAAAAAAGGGGCTAGGAGGGAGGGGGCCTGTTAAAGAGGGGCCTGTTAGTCAGCTAGGATGGGAAAGAGGGGGCTGTTGAAGCTAGGAGGGGGAAAAGGGGTCTGTTAGTCAGCTAGGAGGAAAAAGAGGGGGCCTTTTAGTTAGCCTGGACGGGAAATAGGGGTATTTTGTTAATTAAAGCCCCTAAAAAAAAAACTCATCTTAAGTGTCTCCAAATGTCCGTGTATGGCTTAAATGATATAACAAAAAAATACTCATCTTGAATTTCTGTGATAATGACCACAGGCCTTATGCCCATCCAATTTTCTTTGTATAGTAAAGGTATGGTCTCCCACCCCCAGCCACTGGAGTAAACTGTATTTGCTAGTGTGTTAGATCAAATGATCAAGTATCAAAAGGTGTTTAGAATCCACTCTCAACCACAAACTTTTTATTTACTATATTTCATCTTTAATGCAAATCAATACCTGGTATCCCAAATTTCAGAGGTCTAGTCTATTAGGAGCAAAATTAAAAGGAAGAAAAAGATAAATGGGAATTCCGTGTACGTCAAAACCTCCCCTATCTTACCATTGGCTGACGTGGAGCATGAGGAGTGTGACGGTCGCAGCGCAGGCGAGGAGAGCCCAGCGGGGAGAGAACCGAGGCATCGGGCTGACCCACCGCCAAGCGCTCTGATGGTCTGGAGAGAGATGTACTCAGTGAATGTGAATGTAAATGTGGTGGTTGTAATGATATGGGACTATTACCAATTATTCACTGTGTATAATTATGTATGTATGATTGATATTATTGGTATTATTGTTTATTGTGTGAATTGTATTAAGTATGTGTTGGTCGGATTAGGTACTGTTGATTTGTGTCACAACTGTCTTAGACATGTCAGAGACATGACCTATTAGATCTACTTTTAATAATGTCTTTTAAACTTTGTTTGTAAGTATGTTCTCTTTTTGAGTTTATTTGATTTTATAAATGGATTGTACATCATATTTCTGAAAGTAGTTGACACTGTATAATGTATCATTTCAGAACATGTCAATCATCTTTTGAATAAACGTTTTATCAAAGAGGAGACTTTCTTCAGTGGTTAATAGTCCTCATCCCAGTCTGGCTCTCAATTTACACCAGGTCATTGGCAGACCTATTGATCATCATTTGGTCAGTTCTCACATACTTGCATCGGCAGCACATTCAGCGCACAATGCTAATCACCCACACATGCACTCACTTATATTACTCTTTCAACCCAATGACCTGTACCTGTTTAAAGTGTAGGTACCACGGAGCAGTGTGCAGACTGTTAAGAGGTAAGTTTGTTCAACACCCACCACCAGACCCGACCGAGAATCGAACCTACGACCTGCTGGTCACGAGTCCAACTCCCTAACCACTCGGCCACGGAAGCACACGCAGTGTCAGATTACTCATGTCATGTACACGGACTCATGACCCCGGTGGGGGGTTGAGTAACCACACGTTCACCATAGTCCAATATTTTGTACTGACGTTTTTGCTTCTTTTCATGTTCTCATTTTAATTAACGTTTGTTATGAAATTAAAATACGTTTCTTTTCAAATTAATACCACGGAAATAACCCTTTACCCTTCAATTTTCAAGCCTGCTGACTGTCTATTCTATAAGCTTTATGATTTTTTTCCTTCTATTTGACGTGGGTAGCAGTTTTCATGCATGTAAGCTGAAGGAAAGTGTCAACTACCTGCTGATCAGAAAGAATAACTGAGCAGTGGATCCACCTGTCCCTCTAATGCTACAGTCACACGGCCACTTAGGGTGGATACGGATGCTTGCAGATAACAAATCGTAAGCTTCCGTAAGAAGACGCATTTTACTTAAGCATACGTATCTATCCGTAACTCAATACACAGGATATGCAGACATACGCAGACATACGCAGATTCGTCACCAAGAAATTCCCAAAACTTTGTTGCGGATCAAAAACACGTAAAATATACGTAAAATACGTAACTCTTAGTAAGATAAGTAAACTCATCCGGGAGGCTCCGTATCGTACGTAAGCATCCGTATTCATCTGTAACCCAATACGCAGGGCCCGCAGTAATATGAATATCTATCTCTTTACTGTGAAGTCAGGATGACAACTGGAATCCTGGGTCTCTTTGCTGTGTATTTTCATCATATTTACATATTTTCATCATGCAAGCATCCGCAGGTCCGGATCATGCCGTGTGACTGTAGTATAAGACATGTGCTAGCCACTCATAAACCTAGACGCACGTGTGATCAGATCGTGTATAAAACATGTTTGTTGCCACCGGTTATACAATAAAGATTAAACTTGCATACAACATGCCCATATTAGTTGATTTCACAGCATCATCTCTCAGTGTGAACATATGGACTTTAGGCAAAAGAGCACGTACTTACAAATTAGTCTTTGTCATTCAAATGTAATAGCCATTTCTATTCCAAGAGAACATCACACAGTACCGTGCAATCACTACCCAAGTTACTGTAAACCAAGTAGCACTGTGTTAACATTGTTCCTACAAATCACACTGTTATAAACTTGTTATTGCTTTCTTATCAGTTACTATGGACAAAGGTTACCGCCGAATGTTACATGTTCACACTTGGCGTAGGTTTCTATTGACATTATTTCAGTGGTCAGACGATTGCAGATGTGTTATAGTAACATAGAGGTTTAATGTGGGAATTATGGGTAACATGGCATTGATACTGTTCTGCATTAATTGTGAAATGACAACACTAACATTTTAATCAGATTTAATGTTTTTTGACTGAGGTTTAAGGAAAGGGGGCGCTTTGAGGCATTGATACTGTTGGTGATTTTGGTGGGAAAAGGGGGTGGCCCATGCCCCTGCCCCCTGGAACATTAGTAATAGATGGCTAGGTACTCCAAACTCACTTCTTTTTATTTCACGTTTTCATCTTTTACTAGGATTAAAATAATTAAGAAAGTTAAGCATATGAAATAAGATGAATAAATAAGGAGAACAAGATAAGAATTTGGTATAGTAAGAAAGATGTCGATTACAACGACAAAAACGATGATAACGATTAAAACGAGGACAAAAAAGCAGAAGGAAAAGATATTGGAAAAGTGGAAGAAAAAATCAGCAGGAGTAGGATCAAACAAATCCATAAGCTCTTAACCATGTTCATAGTTGCGTCGCACCAGCTGAAGGGAAGGCCATGTTTGTTTTGTTTGTATCCGTGTATCTCATCACTTTGCCGTTTATTCTCGATTCTGATTGGTTAAGAGCCGTGAGGAGTAGTTGCATCTCACTACATTGCCGAGGTGATCTCACCACTTTATGAATGGACCAAATGACTAGAATCAATTTTATCATATTATTGCGCACCAATCAAGCGCGGGCATTGCTTACTACGACGAACTATTTTTACTACCCCGTGAATGAAAAATGACTGACTATGATTTTTCGACCACTAGATGGCAGCACAAATTTTAAAGTTACCGCAAAGCACAGGATTATATAATATTGTTCATGTCCCTCAAACCTCTGAGGACGGGGGATTAAATAGTATTAAATGATAACCTGTGCCGCTGCAAAATTAAATCCAGTGAGAAACTGTAAATAGACCTACTTATTTTGACATTCAAGGCCACAATGTACTGTAATAAATGAAGTATTCATGTATAATCTTAGTGTCATCGAAAATTGTTAATCTACGTGAGATGTAGTTCCTTATGTGCTCATAGATTTGGAAGCATTTTCCTGGGCAATCAAAGCACATGTTACATTAATAATAACACCCAGACATACCTACATAAAATATCTTTATTTCACCATTGAACAGTTTTGTTACGCGGACTTTTAAGCCCCGTGGACGGTGTTTACGTATTATGCGTTAACGTGACTTCTGCGCGATATCCACTGTGGCGAACAATACAGATCCAGATATACAGATAGAGATGATTGAAAAATAAACATATTGCGTAATTAAGGTGAAAAGGTTTGAATAAAAAGTGTGATTTGTGGAACTATTTCCTCCTCGTACCGGTTTCACGGTTATGAGGCTGTTGCATGTTGATGTTTACAAAAAATGACGCACAGCTAATGGTTTTTATTTTAAAAATCACGATAAGTGGTGAGAAAAAGGACAATGGTATGTTCTAGTGTTGACGCTCACTTGTGCAAAGAAAGGGTGATCTCAACATTATAACATACCATTGTCCTTATAATCTATGGACAGCGGGTGCCTTCTAAACATTATTGACGTAAACATCTTCATCGGCCGTTAAAGTCAACGTCGCTCTAGCAACGCTGTGCTCTCTGAACATTTTTGGTCTACTTATTTTTGTCTAAATATGATTTAATCATAACATAGTCAATGCATGTGCCTATGGATTGAACCATAGAGAGATTGTAAAGCTATGTATACATAAATTATATTGCTTTACGCAATGGGATGTATTACAAATACTAGTAAATAACGTTGTGTAACCAAAATACATACATGCCACACTACAATATATCATACATACAAATACGTTCACATTGTACATACCTGAAGTCATGGTCAGTTATTTCCACTTGATATAACAATCCTTTAATGAATAATACGCTTGCATTATTAGAAATGTACTTTCTTTTGATTATGGGAACTACATGGCAACAGTTGTACTGTTCTGAAGGCTACGTATATGGACTGATGCGGAAAAGGGTGCAACCCTTTAAATGCCCTACTTTAAATGGTGCATAGGATGCATGGACGGACGCACATGCAAGTTATAAAACTCTATTGGGGGTGGGGACGTTTTAAGGGCACGAGTAGCTTTATATGCGAAACATAGTCTATTTTCAGCTTTTTGATGTTCAATATTTTACTATGAACAATCAAGAACAACATGTTTTGAAATGAACCGTTTATCATCAATAGTTTTAACCACATTTTGTGGACACCAACCAATAGTGACTGCTTCCTTGCAAGTCTATTAAGTTATATGGGATAAAATCCACGTTCTTCATGCTTTTATGAAATACTAGTACTAATACATGTATATAGTGATGTTCAATATGTAAATGCCAATATCTCAAAACCAATCAGAAAACGCACATGACGTCATCATTGTGAGCAAGATAAGAGACTATCGAAAGCTCAATTATTGAACTATTTATCCTGTTTTTTAATTGTACCATTTGTTTAGAGTGTTATATTTTAGGTTATTTTGTCCCCGCATCAGTCTGAATTCTTTTAATTTTAGTATATGCGGACGGTTAAATGTGTCTAGAAAATTGCTTGTTATCAAAAATTTGAGATCATTCAAATCACCTAATAAAATAACAAACGCAATTTATGTTATCAGGACTTGAAGATTCGAAGTTTGTTGGATTTCAGATAGTCAAACGTGGGAACCATTATGAGGTGTGGTACATGGAGAAATGGAGAAATGGTCCCATCAAAAAACCCCAATCAGAATAAAAATTGGGGCTGTATTACATTACGTCAATAATTGGTAAATGTTTAACCACAGATTAGTTAAACATTTAAATGTATACATTTGCTTACAAATTACTATGTTTATATTTTACGGCAGCTAGACTATTTGCCTCAACATACATTAACGTAAATTGCTTTCAGAATTTTCGGCTGATTATATTTTACAGTCTAGCAGGTGGTGTGGGAGAGGTAAATAACAAAATTGAACTTTTTTATATTCGTTATTTTTAAACAATAATGAATCGCATAGTTGTAAATGAATACTTCATCGTTACTAATCTTCACAATATGATAAATATGTGTAACCCAAACAAATATCCACAACCTAGCATCAAGGCTTCAAGTCCGCAGTCAAATCAATCCGTACCATTAAGTCCCTATACATGATATTGATGTAAATATATGAAGATGTTTACATTGTGTTTTTATTTTTATATTTTGGCCATGAATTATCAGCGTTTATGTGTTTATGATTATGCGAAATGAGTCTGAATGTAAAAAAAACAAAAAAAAAACTAGTTCCTGGGGACTAGAACCTTCAACACTTATAATATAATTACATAGATCTGTGGCATGGCTAAACTGTCTACTAAATCTAGTTGTTGGACACTTTCAACAGAGGTTGAGGGGGATAGAGTCAAGACGCCCCACTAAGTGTTGTCATGGCACTGTGTATGATTGGCCAAGGGTTAATGTTTTATTTCCAGGGACTGGTGGACAAACACAAATAGTAACCTCTCTGTGTTCAAATGGTCTGTGTTTGCATAATTAATTAGACCATTATTCTGACGTCACAACGTCACAGCAACCAATACACAAACCTGGTCAATTGCATTTTCAAAAGGTTACCCTAATAATTCTATGGCAGGGGGATGGTTTATTACAGGTGTCCATTTCATGGAGGTTGGCGGTTAATTGCGTAGGTAAGACTTTGCGCTCTTGTTTCAAACGATGCATGATTTCTAGGAGCTTTACACTGCTTTTATAAAAGGTAGACCTTTAACAGAATACCTGTCAGATAGGGGGGGGGGGGCGTTTAATAGAGGTAGACTTGTATTAGAGGTAAGCCATTATTAGAAGATTTAGGTTACATGCATGCGTTCAAACATACTAACCACTTACACCCTTGAAAGAGATGGATACACTTGGGTATGCATTACACAGAGTGTCTATCCACTTGTCACTTGTTGGCTCAATCTAAACATATTGTTTGTTAAGATCACGTCAATGTGTAGAAACCCTCCATTCAAAGACTATTGGGGAATTTGTTTATTATCTTAGCATTTATCTGGCATTTGCATGGACTACAAGTTGGAATATTTGAATAGAATCAAATACGTTTTGCAACAGGCCGGTGCATGGGTTGAATAACCTGTCGTGTATTACGTAAAAGCTCACTGCATCTACCTGCTATAGAAATCCATAGGCAGGGGGCAGCCCCCCCCCCCACTTCCCCACCAAAATACTTCATTTTCATAGGGTTTTTCATGAAATCCCTTAAGTGCCACCCCCCTACCCCGCTTTCGTTAAGTGCGCCCCCCCCCACACACACCTTTTCCTCAAGTGCGCCCCCCCCCCTTTTCCAAAAAACCTGGACCTGCCATTAACAATCCATTGACATATTGAAGCAATCAGTGAAAACAGCCCACCTACCTATATCATACGATTAGCCGGTGGAATACATGTAGGTTTCTCACATAGTGCAATTTGACTATTATCGACTGGAAAAATCACCCGTGTGGTATTCTATGTTGATTTGCTGGTTGGTAGAAAGTGCTTTTAGAATTATACTTCAGTTTTGAAAATAGTTACTGAGTAATTATACATAAACATGACTAAAAAACGTTTGGTATTCATTTGAATAGGAGAAAAGAACAAAAAACTATAAATGATGCCATGTGCAACTTTTAAAAAATACATAACGTTATATTAAATAAGTGGTAAGTGCCTCTATGATCGAGAGGGGGGGTAGCCTTGATGAAAATCCATTCTTTAACATTTTTTTCCTAAATCACCAGTCACCAATACATTTCATTGTCTTTCACCAATAATCATGATTTATAACTAATAGATTGTATCACATTTCACGCACTTGAATACAGACAGTTCACATTTCACAATCAAGATTCAGGGCAAATCACCAATCACAATTTTGCAATACGACCCCCTCATGATCTATACCGAGCTCAATCACGCCCTCTATAAAACGGAATATACACAAACAAGAACCAAACATCAAGCCAAGTGGGTTATCAATAGACACATATTTGTTGGGTCTTATCTTATTTGAGTGCAAAGGAAGACTGTTTGATGTGACCAAACAAGCGCCCCCCTACATAAGCTCATGGTAAAAACGTCGGGCATTTCGAATCCTGCATCTCTGAGGCGAACTCCCGCACACGTCACAACCATGAGGACCTTGATCGCTGCTGTCACCCTACTGGCCTGCATAGGTAGGATTTTTATTCCTATTTTTTCCAGATATTAACATGTAAAAATCATGTTATTGTTCTTATATTTCTTTTTAGTGCTAGTACTTGTCAAAATAAAATAAAACAAAGATATCAAAATTTAGCCTAAACTGAGAATTTGATTTTAAACGTTTTTTCACTCAATGGTTCCTTTTCAAATAACTTCTAAATTTAGAAGATTTAGAATGATTTAGAAGTTATTTGAAAAGGAACATTTGAGTTCGAAAACGCTTAAAATTAAATTCTCAGTTTAGACTAATGTTTGATATATTTGTTATATTTTATTTTGACAAGTACAACCATTTGAGACCAAGTGCTATTCTCCAAATAAGGGTATTTTTAAGTAACATGTAAAAAGATACAAATAAAATATCCATAGATAAAACAATAACAATAAAACTGTGTACAATTATTTGCATTTGTTTCAATTAGAAAAGAGTTGTGTCAGGGTGAAATGGAAGCGACGTGTTGGGTTGAATAATTGTACCTTTGAAAGTAAATTTCGCTTGATATTCATGATTTACTCCAAGTTTTAAACCTATAGCACAACAAAACCTAGTGCTTCCCTCCCGCGTCTCTACAGTCAAAAATCCAAGGAGGTCTTAGGAATCCGTGTGTTTCTAGTGCGGGGAAGGTGTGGAGAAAGTACTTTGGTGGCAGTGCGGAAACGGTAGAATACTTCTCACATGCTGCCAAACTGTCTCTACCAACAAATAAAATATTTAGACAAGCATGTGACAGACCCTTCCATGACATTATGTCATGAAAAATGCACGATTTTACTCCGGAGGAGTGAGAGGAATTGAGATGTGCCTTTCAGCGAACTAGTTTAGCTAACAGTGTACTAAATCAAAATTAAGACTGAATGATCAGGGCCGTCAGAAGAGGGGGTGGGGTGGGGGTGGGGCGTTCCAAACGCACCTCCCGTTTTATCCAAATTAAAAAGCCAATGACAACCTTATAGGTGTTAGTTACCTACTATACTTGGAAAGAAAATAGTTGTTACAACAGATTTAATTCATTTTTGACTTAGTCTAACTATGCGGGGGTTACATGCCTAAAACGTTTGGTGGGAGGGTCTAAGAGTGAAAACTGGAGGGCATAGGCGTTAGTCGGAATGTACCGTGATCTATTGAGCGATTGCGTCAGACAATGACAATAATGTCAGTTAGGGGTTGTAGGTAAATTCGGTGAGGTCGTTGGTTTTCAGTTCTCAAATGCAACCACCTATTAACCAAACAAATGTAACCACTAACACAAAATATAACCAAAACTACAATCTCTTTAGTGGTAAAAATGACAAAAACCAGACAGGTGAAATGGTATCCAAGTGGATGGTTATGGTCGCTTTCAGACAGTGACCATGGCAATAAATGGGACAATATTTGACCATTCTGTAGGCTGTGTATCTGTAGAGAATCACAGGCCAGGTCAAATATGTGGTTTGCGATAAGCGATGATAGTGAAGGCATTTATGATCAAGTCACACCAGAGCTACGAATGTGTGTGTGTGTGTGTGTGTGTGTGTGCGTGTGTGTGTGCGTGCGCGCGTGTGTGTGTGTGTTTGTGTTTTTATTCTTTTTTGTCTGTGTGTGTTGGGTTTGTTGTTGTTTGTTTGTTTCTTTTCTGCTTTTTTGTTGTTGTTGTTTGTTTATTTTTGTTTTTGTCGTTTTGTTTTTGTTTTGTTTTTGCTTTTTGCTCCACCTCTATAATTATAACTATAACTATTGCTCGTGATAGGACGTTATGACTCCTGATTTTAGGTTGGGATTACTGGGGTTTTATAGAGGAAATTAAAGACACACTATTTTTTATCGTCTGGGGTGGATTTCATACTATGTTCCATTCTATTTAGTGAGGAAATTTCGTTGGTCCTTAACAGAATTCCAGGGCCCCACATTACCGTTGAGCTGCCCTCTGCCTAATTAACGTGTAGGGAGCAGGATTTCCGTCACTAAAAGTGTTAAATAGCAGCTATTAACACGTTATTAAGCAAGCCCACTACTGTGCCGCCCATTGGACATTATTAATGCATAATCTACAATGGTATATCAGATTACCGTGAGACATGTTGAATAACAGTTGAAATGTTACACGTGTAAAAGTTTTAACATCACACAATATCGTGGATTGCGACCTAGAAACATTTCTAAACAACTTGAAGGGTGCAAATATTGTAACAATAATACGTGCAGTTGAGTGGAAGGGGTTACCATTATATTATGTTCAATTGGGTCTGATAATTTAAACTCGTCAAAGCTCTAACCAAACACGAACAAAACATACCTCTGCGTGACTTCTAAGTTGCTTGTTCTTTTAAAGCTTGCCCTGTGCCTATATTTCAAACCCAAAATGCACCCATTTGTTTGAGCAGTTTGAGCAATAACAACTAGTGAAATGGTAAGATACATTACACCCAATTAGTCGTTTAATGATCTTCTAATTCGCGATATATCGTATTCCGGTCTAGCGTTAGAGAACGCCATGACTTTTAAATCACAAGTAGCAGGATACGTTGATTTAATTTGACTTTGTGGACCACTTTTCATATACATGTATGTACATGGCGTGCAGTTATATTGACGTTCATGTTCGCAACATGAATTCATGGAAATCTTACGTGTCGCCGCCATCTCTCTTCATTTTTTATTCTTTTGTATTTTATTATTATTATTTTTTACAAGTGAGAATTTAAATCTTATGACTGCATTAAACATTCGGAATAGTACGTCTGAAAGCCAGAGGCCGCAAATAATAAATCTGCAAAGTTCATTTATTCGTTTGCGCAAGAAACTTGTCATATTCATTCACTTTAAAAAGTTTGCGCATAAGACGTTCATTTTAAGTTTTTGTGTAAACGCATTAAAGTAAATTTAAATTGTTTGTTTCAAATAGACTATCTTACGTTTTTTATACGTGCAATACAAATATAATGTGGAAAAAAACGATTCATTGTGTATAGAACAATAATTCTACGTTGAAAATAGAACAATAATAATGACATTGTGTAATGACCATTTTTAACTTACATTTACAATACCTACTTTGTATTTTTATACGTTGCATAAGAAAATTCATACTTCAGATATAGTATTTTTCATTGACTAAATAAAAAGCCTTTTTACAAATAGAAGCACGAAATTATGACATTTTATTTTAAATAATTTTTTTTCATTTTGATTAAAATACAAGAAATTAAAAAATGACATTCTAGAATAAATTTCCTATTTCCATACAAAATTAATAACCTATCACGATGAGTTATGATAGGACTATAAATATATCAACTCCTCTTCCTGATAAATTCTAAACATTGAAATTCTAAGTTTTTTTTTTTTTAAGTTTTTAATTTTATAAGACTTCCTCTAAATTATTTTGAGGGAAAATATACCATTCTATTTTGGCTCTTGATAATTATTATTTTTTTTACTTTGAAATACCTGACATAATTGAAAATTTCACAGTTGTTGAACGTCCTTAGACAAAAGATTCTGAGAAATTGGAAAATTGTGTACAAATTATAATAATATGGTTTACAATTCAAGAATATGTGCGTTTATTAACTTTTATTTACAATACCTATTTTTTATTTTATACGTTCCATTAGATAAATTAATATTAATCTTTGTCTCATTAATTAAAAATATAGATTTTTAAAAGAATACGATACTCTGACATTGATTTTGCATATTTTAACTTTACACGTCTCTCTAGGTAGACCAACACTCTAGACGAAATATTACTTTTAGTATATATTATTTGAGAGCTCCCAGCGGAGTTCATTAAAAATCTATGAAATATATCAACTGCGACTTCTGATAAATACTTCGTGTTGAAATCTTTTTTTTTTTAATATAATGTTTTGAAGACTTTCCTATTTTGAGGGGAAATATGCCTATTTTGAGATGTGATTATGGCAGTTAATTTCTTCTATGAGAAATGAGAATGGGGGTCAATTTCCTTAGAAAATTGTGAGAAATTGTACACTTTAGAAATTGTGAAATGAGAATGGTTAGAAAATTAGTGAGAATGGTCCTGGATTTTTTCTGAGACTTGAGAATGGGGTTGAGTATATTTTTCTGTCTATTACAATAAAATATACATAAATAATGTTCAGATAAGGGTTATGAGTTCTTGCGTGGTAATTAAAATAATATTTTGTATAGGAATATAACTTTTCCATTTGAGATAATTGACAAAATAGAATTAAATATTATTGCCTAGACTTTCTACGCAAATATCGTTTTTGCTCATAATTCAAAAACTATTTGACCAAAAAGTTATTTGAAGACAGTTTTGAAAAGAGCGTCGAAATACCATTCCAATGATATTTTAGTTGACTAGATACGCTGAGAAATAAAAAAGATCCTGGAGACCACACATATTTTCGGACAAACAGTTATGATTCACCATATGCTCACCCCACCCCCCCCCCCCTCTGCCTTAATTGTGGCTAGCCTGGTGACAAAACCACTCAAGCATAACACAGGGGATTAGCAAAATGTTATAATCCATCAACTCAACTAACTACAGTAAAACGACAGTATCTATTTTGAAATAGTATATCTAACTGATAAACAGATTTTTCATTATAATTAAGTTGATTTTATAGCAGCATTGGAAAGGAATATTTCAACTACAAACCTTACTAAATTACACATTTACAAAGTTCATCTTCACACAACACAATAAATTCTTACATTGATTGACAGTTTCGACAACTGCTGTTGCCATTTTGAAAAACAGCAGTTGTCGAAACTGTCAATCAATGTAAGAATTTATTGTGTTGTGTAAAGATGAACTTTGCATATATAAATGGATTCCAACACGATGAACACATTGAAGGTTACTAACGTACATCCAGCTATTATTGTCTACATTGTCTATTATTGTTTTTTTTTTTTTTTATTGTTCTTTATTTTTTTACATCGTCTGCTTGCTATATATATTATTATATTGTATAATTCTACAACATAACTGTGTTACACTGACGTATAAACCCACTGAGGTTGGGTAGATCTGTACATGTTTGTAAATAGTTTTAATTACTGTAGATCTACTGTGTCAGTATAATAAACAATTTTTTTTACTTTGACTTGACTAAAGTACCCCCCTGACTTCCGTTGCAGGCTCGGCCGTGAGCATCAAATGCTACGTGTGCTCGTCGCTGGTGAGCGGCTGTGCCAAGGAAGGCTACGACAAGGCGGCCGCCGACCTGCTAGAATGCGGCACCGGGCTCGACCAGTGCATGGTGGGTACAGCGGGACAGCGCTAGTAGGACTGCCTTGTTCTATAGTGGTCTCATGCAGCCCTGTTACAGTAAATAAATCGCTAAGTAGGGGACCTAGGGATTGTTGTGCCATCTTAACTTGCTGTACAAAATAATTGCCAAAAGATTTAAAAAATTTCAAGTTTATTTAATTTTTGCTACCTTTGGATATTTTATCTCTGATGAGGAACTTTATGGAGAAAAGTGCTCCCAAAATTAAATAAACTTGAAATTTTTTAAATCTTTGGCACCTTATTTTATACAGCAGTTAAGATGGCACAACAACAACAACTCATTAAGAATGAAGGACCTGCTGCAGTTCAAATAATGAATTTGGCTTGCTAGTAGGACTATATCACATGAATAATGTGCATGTTGACGGAGTACTATTTAAACAATATGCATACAGTAACACCTCCAATCAGGTTCACCTCTCTATTGAGACCACATCTATAATAAGACCAATTTTCATGCTCCCAAACCTCTATAAAGTTACCATAATGAAGGTCAATAGAGACGACCTTTCTATTGAGACCACCTGAGAACACTGGTCCGAAATGCGGTCCTAATAGAGAGGTTGTTCAACTGTATTTAAAAGTTGTATATGGTGGGTAACGGCTCACACCACTCAACCTCACCATATCTATTAGGACCACCTTTGGGACCAGTGGTAGGTGGTCTCGATTGAGAGGTGTTCTATACAGAGGTTCATTTTGGTAGCTTTGTGAAGGTCAATAAGATCCAGGTTTTTGAAAAGGGGATAGGGGGCGCATAACAAGGAAAATGGGAGGGGATACCACCTTTTCATGAAAAACCTATGAAAATGAAGTATTTTGGTGGATCTGCCTATGAAGGTTTGTGAGGGTGAAAAGTGTGTGACGGCCACTCTTAATTACAATACAACCTCTCTATTAGGACCACCTTTGGGACCAGTGTTCTACGGTGGTCTCGATAGAGAGGTGGTCTCTCTATACAGAGGCTCATTTTGGTAGCTTTATGAAGGTCTGGGACCATGAAAAGTGGTCTGATTGTAGAGGTGGGCTCAATAGAGAAGTGGTCCTGGTTGGAGGTACATTAGAACTGTACGCATATTGTTTTAAATCCATTAGTCATATAATAGATGCCATTGCCAATCACACCACATTAACCGACTGTGAACAACCAACTATGACCATACATGTGGCGCCATGTGTCCCCGCGGTGTGTTCCCGAACTAAACACCCACTTGGGTCTAGACAGACAGTCACGAATGTTTATATCCGAGCATTCACTATGCTGTAAGTTACAAAGAGTAAATTGAGGAAACCAAAAACTTAGAAAGCTAGCCCTGTTATTCAAATTTAGAATTCAAACCGAGAACTACCTTACGGTGCCATCTCCTATAGCAGACGACATTTGCTGCATTGAAAAAGCCGTCCCTTGCACTATTTTTAAAGATCTTCATCATACCTTCGCCGACATTTGACGACAAATAGTTCTACTTCCTATCTGTGCAGAGATCGTGTAGATGGCTAATTGTGATTAATCGAGATTTTGAGTGAACCAATCAATAGTTGTATAACTGTAGATCAATTGCAACAACATACGAACCAATCAAAAATCATTTCAATGTAATTTGTAATATGATAATGTTAATGGTCATGTGATTATACATG